>CM065667.1:6910796-7413296 GCA_033220385.1 Triplophysa yarkandensis | reverse complement strand
ATCAGTTTCACAGACAGCTTCCATCCTTCCTCGTCTTTTCCTCTCCCTTACTAGTTCCAGCAGGAGTAGGTGTTGCTAGGCGACAGGTTAGCTCCTTTCTTTCAAGAGGCAGAATGAAGACCTTGATTCTCTGTGTAAAAATAAACAGCAGTGCGGAAAGAAAGAATCTTGAAATAGAGGACAAGCATACTTCATCCACAGAAGAGGACACTGACATTTTGTTCGGCTTTAAACTTCTCTCAGAGCAAACTTTATTCTGCATTTACAATTTGGTGGAAATTCAGAACAATACTTGCTTTTTGAATTTCCTCATCATAATGTCCCCAGCTTGTGCAAGTGAAGCCATACACACAAAAGTGCTACATTATTATACGGTAGTATTTGTTTCCAAGTCTTGAAATGTGCTAAAGTGTTTTAAAAAAGGCCACTATGATTTGTAAAATCAAATAACTTCCTGTTTGCCTATTTTGGTCTACTGTGTGTAATGTCAGATGGGGCTTTAACTGGGCACATTCACCTTAGTTGTGTTTTCTGGGCATAGACTAAGTAACATCTTCCTGATGACAGAAGGACATCATACCGGGCATCCTCCTGTGCCTGATCTGAGCTCCTCTCACCTTCTATTCCTCCATTTACTCACATCCGCCACTTAAACATTGAATCCTTTTTTCCCCACTGATGCCGACAAAATCCATATTGTAAGACCAATATTACATGTAAGCTCTTGGGTGTCAATTATGGTCCAACAGAGAATATAGTGATTCACGTGTGAATTGACTGATTGAGGCCACCAATACTTCAACCATTTTTGAGTCTTTAAATCTGAGTGTTTTTTCATGAAATTAATAATTAATCCCATGCATTTATTCATTTCATCATAAACAGAAAGACACACACTAAGGATCTTAATGTTCTTCTATGAGAGTAAACTCTGCAAACATCAATTGCAATAGATATAACAATTTCTACGAAAAGTGCATGTCTTAATGCTTCTGTGTGTGCACTTCTGTACATGATAATAAATAACCATCATCAACGAATGCAAAATCTGTACTAAATATCTAGTATCAACCGTAGGATGCACTTGTTTCATCACAGCTTCATTGATTTTAAGAGACTTTAAAGTCACTAAATTCAAACTTAATCAGTCAATACGTAATAATATAGAGCTTACATGACAAAACATTTATACTGATAACAAGGCACTAAAGGCAAATCATGCAACCTACATAATTATCACACCTAAACGATGTCTGTTTTTCTAAATGGTCTAAATTCAACCCTGACTGTGAAGTCATCGAAAGTTTTTTGCAAAACACTGTTAGCAGATATACATAATTCAATGCAAGACATCTGTCAGACATTGTTTGCTCAACATACGTCTCTGAGATGTCTGCTTCTAGATGTTATCCAGATTTCCAGATCTTAACCCGACATCTTACAGACATTCATCTGAGAATGCAATAAAACGAGACACTTTAAAAGTTGGGTAAACACTGTTGTCACTAATTTTGCCTTTAGAGATCTGCCACAGACCTTCAACTCCCTCACAGCTTTCTAATTTCACCAGAGGTGTGATTGAAAGACTGAGCGTTTTAAATCTTTTTGAGTGCGTTGGACAGACACTAGCCTCGAGCTATTTTAAGAATGAAGGTAGCGGACGTCTCTGAAACCTGTTGCTTGTGAGTCAAGCGTGTGCCACTGAAAAAGGCCTGAAGTGCGTCTGCAGCACAAGGGGAGGTCGAATATTTTAATATTCAACACATGAAACAAAAGAGTGCAGATTTACGCAATCCTCTTGTCATTTATCATGAATGAAAATGCCACATTTGAATGATCTCTGAAAAAACACTAAAATAACCAAAGACTTTAAACATTCCAAATAGTTTGCCATGAGTTTTAAACCAGCATCCTCCTGCACATCACATCACAGAACAAACTGTGCAGAGAAGAGTGTCAGAAAGAAGACCATGTTCCACAGTTTAAGTGTTTCAGTGTCTCGTGTTCAAACGAAGATCACAAATGCACAAACAAAATCCAGCAGTAAAGATGGATGACCTCAACCTGCTGTCTCCTCTCAATCCTTCTCCCCTATAGGGAGCATCTCAAGTCCATTTGCAAGTATCTCAAGTATTCCAAACTAAGTTTGCTCTCACAGAAACCCATTCCCAATAATCCAGCATTACACACACAAACTCAATAGACAAATACTGCTGTCATTCCCAACACATGTTTCCCTTATAAGGAAAATCAATATTTGTATTGAGGGATTACATTTGTTATATCTACAGCTTGAAATGAATATGCATGCTTCTGCACGACACAAATAATCCCAATCCATGTCAGGGATTATCATGAAGAAATGAAACTGCAACACAGGGATGTTTGCATGAATCACAACTCCATCAGCATCCCCTCTTGTTCGCATGCAAGCTCGGATGCAGAACCCCCCCCCTCCAACACGTCTATACACCGGTGACTCCGTCTACGTTTCACGTTGCGTCTCCGCCCATTGCTCGGTTTTGTCCAAATCGGGCTTTCTGCGTCGCCGGAGCTCCCGATACCAAGCCGACGTCATCAGCGGAGAGAGGGGATGCTGACGTCGGATGAGAGTCAGAGCGCGCGGCGCGGGCGGGGCGAGCGAGTGCGCATCGACGCCGATGAATCCCCCCAGCCCCCCTTCTTTATCCCCCCTCCCCTCTCTACTTTGTGACGTCGGGATGGGAGCCCCCCTACACCGGCGGAGTCCCAGCCTATATAAGTTACCGGCTCGCAGGATTACTCCACCAGATTTACGGACACCCGACGTCTTGGGCGAGATCTCCCATCTCACACTCCGAGCCGGAGGAAAGATCCCGGTGGCGGAACCCCGGGAGAGAGAGGCGACAGGAGAAGAGAATGTGCTGAGATGACACACTGGTGAACACCGCCGACCACTCTTTTGGGGGAGACCCTTAACGCTTAGAACCTTCAGCACGACTAGTTTCCCATAAGAAGCCCACAAGCCCATAAGAAGAAGATGTACCGGTCCACTAAAGGAGCCTCCAAAGCTCGGAGGGACCAAATCAACGCCGAGATTCGGAACCTGAAGGACCTGTTGCCCATCTCTGATGCGGACAAATCTCGACTCTCCTATCTGCACATCATGTCTCTGGCATGCATGTATACCAGAAAGGCTGTCTTCTTCAGCCAAGGTATATACATTATATTCTTGTGTTATGCTTATAGAAATGGTCATCTGTATTGTATGTCATTGGCATGTTGCAGCAACAGGTGGATCTTGATTTCTCAAGAAAAAGCTGAGACGTCTTATTGTCCGGCTATAAGAATTATGTTGAGTTTACATTAGAAGGGAATTCTCTGGTGCTGAAATGCATGAGAGCTGTCCATGGTGCTGAATGTAAAAGGTGGTGTGTGTTCTGTGGATGATGATGTGTGTCAATTTGGGATAATGGTTTGTTAATGTGAGGCATTCTTTATCTTAGACACAGCTTCCGCCAGCACTGCCGAGGAAACAGCCGGATTCGTATCATTTCATGAGCTGAGCGAGTTGGTGCAAGAGATGCCAGGTTTTCTGCTGCTGTTGACCGGAGAAGGAAAGCTGCTGTACCTGTCGGATAGCGTCTCTGAACACCTCGGACACTCAATGGTAAGTGTGATCAATTGTTTATTCATTTGAATTGTTAAATGAACGCCTTTAAAGCATGCCGTTCACATTTGTTCTTGGATATCTAGGTAGATCTGGTTGCTCAAGGGGACAGCGTGTATGACATAATAGACCCCACGGATCACTTTACTATGAGGAGTAACCTTGTTCCTCCAACCTCACCTGACTCGGGTAAGACCTTTGAAAAGGAATTTCACTTCACATATTTTTCTGTTAGTCCCACGGATAGGAAACCTAAACATTGATCGTTTTTCTCCTCCTTCAGATCGTTTGTTCCGCTGCAGATTCAACACCTCCAAGTCAGTGCGTAGGCAAAGCGCAGGCAATAAGCTCGTTCTAATCCGAGCCCACTGCTTGACACAAACTTCCAGTCAATCTTCCCCATCAACTTACTGGACTTCCAACCCAGTGTGGGTATGTTTTTGCACCCCTCTGGAGTCTCACGTATCCCGAACCGGAACTTCCTCTGAGCCTGAGCCCCCTTCGGTATCAGCACAAGAGAGCAGCTTCTTCCTGCCATGTTTCCGTTCACAGCATAGCCGTGACATGAGACTTCAGGAGGCCCAAGACAGGTGAGGTCAAACACCTCAAAAGTTATTTTCTGTTTAATACTTAAAAGATATTTTCAGGTGATCATGAAGTTATTAATTATGACTTACATTGTACATTCTCTTTCAACTTTCAGCATTAATGTGTATTTGGGAATGAATGTGGAGGCTTTTCGTGCACAATCCTGGTATAGCTTTCTGCATCCTCAAGATCTTTCACATGCCGCTGCTCAGCACTGCAGTCTGTGTGAGTATTACTCCAGAACAACTCAAAGGAAAATGTATTATTTTGATTTGGCTCAGCATGATCATACATTCACAATATAGCTGCCTATCACAATTTGACACTTAAGGAATCATCACTGATACACCACTACAGCCAAGAAGCACTTTTGTCTACCATTCAAGATATGATATAAAATTTAGTGAGAAGTTCTAACCCTGTTTTTCTTTCTCCATTTAGTAAGAGAGGGAGGAGAAGGAAGAGCTGAGATGGTGGTTCGCATAGAGACTGGCGATCACTCATGGGTCTGGCTTTACATGGTCCTACAGCTGGAAACTGGAGAAAATCCTATAGTCAGTAACAATTATATCATCAGGTAAGGAATACATTTTCCAAATCACCTAATTCTAAAGCTAAACTAAAGCAATACTAAATTTCACGTATCGTTTGTCTCTTTCTTTACTTGGCAGTGAGTCAGAGGCCTGGTCCGTCAGGCAGCAGCTAAGCTCTGAACAAACTCAGCTCTCTTTGGCGCTGGGCTCAAGCACTTCCCAACAGGAAAGCCTAAGCTTACAAAGCCCAGAAACACTCTCCAGCCCCGACCAAGTGTTCACACCAGGAAGCAGTGGCCTCTCTGGTCAGTCATTTGACTTTAGCACGGCTGCCTGCAGTGCAGGTTCGACAGAAGAGCAAGGTGGCAGCTCAACCCTAGAGGCCACACAAGTAGAAAGTGGCCCACGCTCCAGCCTCTCCTCTCTGGAAGAGGAGAGCTTCTTCCAACATGAGCCTTGTGAATCTGTGGATAGTCCGTCTTCAGCATCTTCCCCCATTCCAGTTACAGTGGCAACAGTGTCGGATTTGGACTTCCTCACACAGAACATTTTGCTACCACCAGCATTCCAAATAGATCCCCCTCTACCGGCCTTGCCGCTCCCTCTTCCACCTGTACCAACCTCCCAGGCCCAACAGACCAAAGAGTTTGAGTGCACGCCCCCATACACACCTCAGCTAGGTGGAAGCCATTTTCCCTTTGGAGAACCACATTTTAGCTTTGATCCTACAGGGGCCACCTCACCACCTCCTCTTGCTCAAACCGCAACGATTACCACCACAGTGGCTCCATCTCTTTCTCCGTCTGCTCCATCAAACACACAAGGCAGCCCTCCTCCTCCAACCACGACACTTTCTAATCTTCTGCCACTCACCCTTACAACGCCAACCACAGAGATTCTCTTCCCCGTGGAGCCTTGCAGTGGTACTCTCTATGAGAAACTTCCTCCGACTCCTGACAGTCCAGGGGATGGAGACTGCACGGTCATGACTTTGCCAGAGGTCCGTGGTCCACTGTATGTTGATGTGCCACATGGACCACTCCCATACCCACCAGAGGGTCTCCTCACACCTGAAGCCTCACCTGGAAAACAGCCCAGCTTATCATTCTTCTCCTCACTGCGTGAGAGAGAAAAAGAGAGAACTGAGATCTCACTTTTAGCCCAGCACATAAGCATGCTGGCAGAGGGCTTCTACCTTGACCCACTCCTCTCCAAACTGGTTCCTTCGAGCATCTCTCCACGCCCTCTATCCCCATCTCTGAATTCTGGTTTCGAGTCAATCCCACTGCTGGGGGAAATCTACCAACTCAAGTCATGGAAAGGCTTGGACGTTCCCATCTTCCCCGATGACGAGTCTCTGTTTGAAGAGAGTGTCTTAGAGACCCTCTTACAGGACCTCACATCTTCTCCTCCTCTCTCACCCACACCCTCCCCCTCATCTCCCTCCAGTCCTCCATCCTCACCCACCACTCCTGAGTGCTGGTGCCCACCCCTGCACTTTGACAGGATATCTGCTGTGAGTGCCGGTCACTTCTGTAGCGTCCAATCGGCGCACTGTAACAATGTAGCCGGGCGAGGGGCTCCGATGTCGCCAGTCCATGCAGGCAATATGGCAGATGGGAAGGCAGCGGGCGAAGTTGCTATGGAGACAGAGGTAGTATTATCACCTCTGTTCACAGAAATACCAACGTCACCACCCTTGCAGCTGATCGCCTCCCCCGCCTGCTCAGTTTCGGTGCCTGTCTCCTCGCCTGACAGCCCCGCGTCGCCCGGCCTGCCCTGCGCCCAGTCCCTCCTCGAGGAGCTGGCCGCCTTGGAACCCATGTTTGGGGCAGGTGCCTCGATCGCCCCCGGCTTGGGGCAACAACCTGAGTTGTATCAACTCCAAAGTCATGCGCCGCAACAGTGCTTCCACAAAGGTGAGATGGTTTTTAACTTAAGAAATCTCTAACTTAAACCTGTTTAAATCTGATGTGAATTCTAACATTTTCCTCCTTTTTTCTTCTTTTTTGTCTTGCAGATGGGAGTGGAAGTGATCCTCCGTTCTAAAATAAGTCTGTGACTTACTTCATTAAGTATGGCATATTGTCATATTTCATGGAGCTACTTTTGCTGAAAAGTGAATACTATTTAACTGTATAATATATACATAATGTATATAATGCCTAAGAAGACTTTAACTTCCTCAAATTCATTGAGAGAAAACTGTCACCTTCACTACTGTTCATCAAATTATCCATGTTTTTTTTTTATAATATCAATGCAATATATTAGTCTTGAAAGCGAGGACTAAAAGTTAATTCTATGTCTTTCTGCTATAATATAACAAGAACTTATAGAAGTGAGAGTTACAGCTCTGACTTTGTAGGTGCAAACCGACTTACAGACTTGCATTTGTATTCACTTGTAGTGAAAAAAGATTCTTTGAGTAACAACAGAGCTTATGGCTCAGTGCTTGTCATCCAGCATCACAAACACAAAGCCCAATGTGTGTGAAGTCTTTATGTAACAGAACAAAGTGTGGTCATTTCAGATGTGACCAGTTTCTAAAGGTGTAAACAACAGCATGCTCCCTGCAGGTTCATTCTCCTCTTTCTAACTGTAATATGGGCGGCAATGGTAACACATAAATAACAAATCAAACGACATTGGGCTTCGTGTTTCTGAACGCAAATGTAAGACGTTTCATTTCAAATGTGTATCAACGTGATGTACAAATGTTTCTTTAAATGGTGAACAAATTCCAAGTTGTGTGCAAAACATGTCTTGTTTTCACACTGCTTTTCTATTGGCTGGCGGACACAAGCTGCCGAAGAAGCCGCCAGCAAGAGGGACAAAATATTGTGCATGGCTTTGCATGCACGGACATTACTGGACAGACCTATTTCTATCTACTACAGAGAGTCACAGAACTAATCTTTCAGCCGGCTACGAGGCTGGCTAAAAGCAATTGCACTGGACTTTTGCAGCATCAATATTTGTAATGCTTGCAAACTGCAGAAGCTCTTGTGTGCCTGGCACATCAAGAAGTTGCAGAACTAAGAGAAACGGCACCTTAGTGAATACCACGGTGACATCGTAACTTTCCTGTCTGCGGTGCGGAGTGGTGACAATGTGTGAATGACGGATTCTTCTTTTTTGAGAGGGGACGAAAACGAAGCAATGTTTTGTTTTAAAAAATGAGCTGGTAAACGGGCATGGGGTTCTGTTTCTATTTAGTTCCTAATCGACACGGGTTGAGAATGGTTCTATTCCCATGGTGTCGACACGCTAACGTAGAGTTGTCTACGGTCAAGTAAAGGATTGATTCCTATGTTCTAGCTATTTACATGCTACATTTAAAAAAACAAACAGTATTTTATTGTATGTATGCTGTTTTACAGAACGGGTGCTTGGTGCACGTGCCTCTAGCTAGGCATGTGCGGAACGGTGCAAGATTGTAATAATTTGTACATTTGTACAAACGACAGTCTGTACATATCTGAGACATTTCTATAGTATGAGATGAAAACCTACTTGACATATGCTATTTATGAAGAATGGACATTGTGGATCAGTGTTCTTATGTGTCGCTGATAAATGTATTTGGTTGTCAAAACAAAGGCATTTATATTAAAGTGCACTTAAAAGTGGTCATGTCTCCTTGCTTCTTTTCTGCTGCCAGCCAGCTTCATCCTTCCATCACCCTTGTAGCTGCATCCCATCCTATCCTTTCCGAGCACTCTTTCCCTGGAGCGTGGACTGCTCAGCAACAGTACTGACGCACGCTTACGAGGAGACGCTATCTGACTCAGACTGACGCACACACTTGACATAGAAGCTCTCACACAGACCGCCAGCTTCCCGCTTTGACGCACAAACGTACTGAAGGCCACACGCACGTAGCCCCCTCCTTCCAGCCCACACTGGATGTACCTGCTATTTTGACGTTGCACTACAGTGACGTAAGACACCATTTATGGACTTTCCTGCTCCCAGGCTCCAAATTTAGCTCTCCCCTCCCTTTCCTCGCAGCATCCTTCCCAATAAGGAGAGAGAGAGCTAGTATGCAAGAGAGGAGAACAGTGTTGCTATGCTAATGAATTAAACGCACATGGGCCAGTCAGCCAATCAAAGCTGCCGATGTTAAGACACCAAAAGCTGCAATTTGAAGTCTCCTCCCTATCCTTGCTCTTTCATGTACAGCACAATCACCTCGAACGCTTCTCTCTCTCTCACTCCTATTTTTAGGCCCGATGCACCTTAGGGAGCTTAGATATAATCAAGCATCATAAGTATAGTAACCATCTGCCATAAAAGCGTAGAACTGTGCTGTACGTCAGCATGTGAACATTTTGTTCCAGCCTCTGTCCTTATGGCTCCATTGCAGCTTATTGAGAATCAAAAGTGTTACATGAACCAAGATTGGCTCTCTAACACCATCTGCTGACAAATAAATTTGATTTGATTCAAAACTGGAAAGTAAAATCATGATACATGTGTTACCTAAATTTTAAATCTGTTCATATTTACGGAATCCTTAATAATAGATTTAAGAAAGTGCAGTATAAGCATCTTGAAATGCAGTATGGGGAGTTTTCTATTTTAGAAGAGAGAAAAAGGAATATTATGGATATGACAAAAACAGACACATGCTTTTAGATACTTAAATTAAAATGCACAAACAAGAAGTAATGGTGCACAAAAACATTGAGAATGGAAAGCTTGGCTCATTGAAATTTTCATGTTCCCGTTTTTGAGCGGCATGGGCCTTTATGGATATCAGTTCACTCACCTGACAATAGAAACTATGCTTTAAATAAATAAGAATTTTGAATGCTTTTCAAAAATCTTAAAGACAGACTTACCAAATACGGACCTCTCTCCTACCTGTAAAGTGAACATGATTGACGAAACTAGATTTTTAAAAGAATATTTTTCTTATGTTCTAATCCCACAATGCATACTGGAACCTAGTTCAATACAAATGGGGACTTTATAAAAATTATAAACCATATACACATTTCCAGACCGACAGATTTAAACAAACAGGTTTCAGGGTTAAGTGTATTTAACAAAAGTTTATTTACACCAAAGGAAAGCCAACTACAGATGCTTAATGAATGGTCAAAAACTAGAATGAGATTTGACTTTTTCAACAACAAGTATAGTCAAAGTCATGTAAGAAGGGACAGATATCTGTCTGCTCTCTGGTTTCCATCTATTCAAGGAATGACATTTATTGATCCACTGTCATGGATCAATAAATGAGAAAGTGAAAAATCCTATATTGATGCAAGAAACAACACATTAAAAATCCAGTTTATTCTTTAAGTAGCCTTAATTCTATTTTCACTGTTAAGTGTAGCAAAATGTACCTTGCAGTGATTTCCAGGCCATTATTAAATAGAGTTACTCACCCTTGCCACAAGTGTATGATGATCCTGCTTTATTTGAAAAGATGTACTGCCACCATGTGGCCAATCAAAGGGCTTTCTCCTGTCCATCAAATGTAATGGAGTGGCATCAATTCTGTAAGAAACATTCAGCATTTACACATGCAAAAGAATCATATAATGCACATTGAAATGAAAGTTAAATCTCTTACTCTCTTAAACATGTTTTCAGTTGGTTCTTCCACTATGTGGGCTTACCATTAAAAGTATATTTTCACTCATTTAAAAATGTAACAACACTAACAATAAATGTGTATCATAAACACATATGTACCATTGCACCTAATGTCCCCTCATGGCAGACTCTTCACTGAGGATAAACCGCCATGCCATTCAGTGCAGCATTGTTTGCCGTATTTTTCTTTATTTGCCTTTTACTTCAGCTACTGGGGTAACCATAGATACTGAAGTGAAACTTAAGAATAATTTGTGCTTTTAGACAAAGTAAAGTAGAATTAAATACATACAAACCGGAAATTCACTTCGGGTCAGGCATGACCCGATGTTTGAAGCTTTGCCAATGATCTGTTAGAATCAAAGTTAATAAAAGTAATAACAACTTTTGGAAGTTTATGTGGTTATTTTCTGTTATTGTTATTAAATATGTTATGTTGTTGTTAAATATGTTATTGTATTGTCCTTCCATGTAAAAATGACTTATTTGTGTCACTGCAAAACCTAATTGTAGAAAATTTTGGGTTTTTTCTTCATAGTCATGAGAAGAGACTCAAGCCACCAAAGGCATTATAGGACCAATTGAGATTTCTGTTCAGTTTCTCCTAGACAAAAATATTGTACTTTTCGGCTGATATTACAGATACATCAGCTTTCACTTCTTATGACCCTCAAAGGAGGCAAAATGCAGGAAAGAAGACATGTGATAGATGATATCTTCTTCATGTTATCTTCACCCGTCCCTTTAACTCTGAAAATCTGTTCTTTGTGAAATTGCTGTCAGTGAGATTGAGAGTGTTTGTCAGTTTAGGAAACCTGCAGAGTGACTGAAGAGTTGCAAACACTGCAATCTTTTTAAAATCAAAGGGAACCCCACATGTTTGATACTGGTGTAGTATTTACAGGCAGAAGGAAATCTCTAACACTCGCTCACTTTTGACAATACTTTGACAACAACACCAGACTTCCTTGTTTTATAACTCCATCACAAAAGGAATTATTATCTATCCCATATGTTTATAGTCTAAAACCCTCGGAACAGCATTTTGGCATCTTTGCCTGGCTAAACACCAGTAACACCATTTAAGTGTTAAAAAAACACTAGGAACTGATTTGTGGGATCTGTGTCTAGGACAAACAAGGTTAAAAACTGAGAAATATTTAGGGTAAAGTTATACTTTAAATGAAACTAACACGAATGCAACCCGCAGCTTCTGTCGCCTAAAAAATGCTTTTCTTGGCCTGTCACTCAGTATAGGTGAGACACGTGTATTAAATATTTATAAACATTGACAAATTGCATTCACCTCGACCAACAAATGAACTGGGGTTACAGGTTGGTTTCAAATTGATGTTTGAGCTCCATGTATTGAATTCAAACTGAGGTAATAGTACTTGCATGTTACACTTCGAAACCTAATGTATAAAGCAAAATTATGTATATATATGAGTAAATGTGTATTTAATTTTAACAAAATAAAAGCTGACTTAGATTAAACAGATTTTATATTTACTTTACAAATATATAATCATGTTGAAACAAAGCAGTGAAAACAATCCAATATTAACATCTTTATGAAGTTATTTGTGAGACTTTGGTAAGTTATTCATTTTAAAGTGACAAATTTATATTTCCACTGTCTTTCCAGTTAATAAAGAGAAGACTATTGATGGCACATTTGAGTTACTAGTTGCTGACATCTGTAATTCCTTTTGCATTTATTTAAAATTGTATATTTTTTTTAGTTCATGTTAACCTGAAGAATCTGTGCTACAGGAAAGGAACCTTTTATCTGTTTAAATGCAAAAAATGAACTTTATCACTGCATATCAACTCGTAATTCTGGTAGGGCATTCTTCTCCATCACGGCTCCATGTGCTCCAAAAACTCTGCATTAATACCAAGAGATGGCTGAGTATAGTGATCAAGAGAATGATAGAGAGAGTGGTGAAAGTTGCTCAAATGCCTAGAAAGGTTGTAGGAGGCAGAGAAGATGAAAAATAGAAAGAGTGGAGGAGGTAGAGGAAAGACTAACGGGGAGATAAAGACACGACGGAATCAGCATTGAGAGAAAGTGAGGAAAAACTCTTCTGCATATTTGGAATAAATTTAACTGATTTTTATTAGCAAAAAATCCAAAGTAGCATAGAAGTTTTACATGTCAACAAGTCTATTGATAAATAACAAGTACACAGTGACTGTTTATTTCTTCTTTCCTATTGCTGCTTCTGCGGCAGCTGCTGCCTCTGCCTCTGCTCTCAGTCTCTCCAGACGCTCCTGCATAAACTCCCTGTACTCCTCTGGTGACAGACTGACAGTAGATAGATGACAAAAGAGGAGGGGATATAAACAGACAGAAAGATGGAGATTAGAGGCATATCAACAAATCTATATTATATTAAAATTTAAAAAAATCCTGTGGATCAATTGAAATGCAAAGGAGTGTTGCTCCTCGTTTATACACAAATGATGAGTCTAAGCATTTGTGCCTAAGTGACATGGTTCATTTATTAAACAGCTTCGTCTCCGCAAAAGACAAACACAAAATGGATAACACATCATGTTGCCACTTTGAAAAGCCAAAAAGTTGCCTAATATAATTGACATATGATTGCACAGCTTGAGAAAGCTGTGGCAGGTCCTACCCAAACACTAGTCTATGAATGCTTTACGATTTATTTTAAAGATTTCAAAAATCTGAACCTTGTGAGCTTTTACCTCTAAAAGAGCAAAGGAACTACACCGGTAGACGGAGGTAAAACTTGATTTATAGAGTCATGATTTATTCAGATCTCTTATTAGGAATTTTAGTAGGTGCTGGGAATTTGTTTGCAATATTTATTCACTAAAAAGATTAAAAGATTAAACAAATTTACCACACACCGTAGAACACTGTGACAAGAATCGTTTTTAATTATCAAATCGGTAACAAATCTTAAGACATAACTAACAGTGTCAGTAAAAGGTTTGAACATACATGACCAAATTTTAATTTGTCAAGACGCGATTTTGTATTAAAGTTTCATGCTTAAGAAATTGATGTTGAATAAAAGTATTATTTACTTTTATTGTCTACTTTTAGCCCAAATTTATTCAACCAACGTACAATGCATTTACTGTGTTTCCATGTACTTCATTTCTTTTATTTCCTATGTTTTCTTAAATTCCTAAACTAGCTAAATTCCTTAACTACTACAGTATGTGCAAGAATGAAAAGTGGTCTGGACTCTCACTCGTTGACGACTTTGATGCCGAGGGATCTGGCCGAACCGATGATGCTCTTTACCACGGTCTGCATGGAGGCGTCCTGCAGCTTGAAGCTTTCGTCCTGTGATTTGACCCGTGCAATCTCATATACTGCCCTCACAGACACCATACCAGCAGTCTCATGGCCTGAAAGATACAGCAAAGAGCATGTGGGAGGAGAGATAGAGAGAGACAGTGATAAAACACAGTAGCTCAAAAACAGAAATCAGCAGGAGGTGTGGTTGGTCGTGATTGAGCAAAATGGAAGTGGAGATGAAGTGTAGAAAAGAGGAAAAGAAAGGCAGAGCAAACGAGTAGGAGCATAAGAAAGAATAATTGAGCTGGAGTGGAACGGGCAAAAATGAAGCGAATCTATAATTCTCTTTTTTTTGGTGACACCTTCACCACTGCTTCCTTCTTAATAACTGCATGGCTTTGTAGCGCTGCAGCTCATCATCAATATATCATCAGTCAAAAAATTCAATCTCAAACAAAACACCCTGCAGGGAGAAGTATGTCCATTACTGAAACATAAGGCAGTGGTGGATATACAAATAGACTTCTGTATGATGCAATGAAGGATGTATGACCACCGGTGCCCTGGCTGTTATAAGGCTGGCTTACCGGTCTTTCCGGCTCCCTTTTCGATGCCCGCGGCCTGCTTTAAGAAATAAGACACAGTGGGCTGCCCGATTTTCAAGTCGTACGTCCTGTCCGGCTACAGGGAAAAAGAAAAGAGGGTTTTTTAGTATATGCATATTCATTTAAAGAGAAAATACTGGAGGCTTGCAAAGCAATATACATTTTACAACTGTTGTATCGGAACAATTGAAGTACAGAATAATGTATAAATGTCATAGAGTGGTATGCAAAAGTTAAGGGACACTTTGTAGAATCTGTGAAATGTGAATAATTTCAACAAAATAAGAATAATCATCCCCAAGCATGTTATTTTTTATTTTGAAGTATCTTTGTAAATTGTATTAATTTTCGTGTTCTGAGAAACATGCAGGTATCTTCTGTTGCTTCCGAAAGTCAGTACTAAATGGAAGACAATTATATTTCAACAAGGGAAGAACATTTAGAGCATTTTAATTTTGCTCAGAAGTTTCTCCCCTGACTCTAAATGCATCGTGTTTCTTTCTGGAGCATCTGTCAATATCTAAACCTTGTAAACTAGTTGTATTCAAGTCCCTTCATTTTCCTCAATTTGAAAATATACATCTCATAACCCTACGGTCACTTCTGGAATACTTATTAAATATACTTAATTTATTCCAAATGATCGGAATCTGTGACATAACACAAAATAAATGAAATATAAAAGCCTCAACAAAATCTCCAACAGTTTTAAGATGACTGTTGGTGCTTTAAGTGGGCATGTGAAAATGACATTTACATTTACATTCAAATTCCTATTGCCAACTTCAGAAGATTTTAAAGGTTGCCATTTGTTGGGTGATATGAACAGCCCTAAGGACTTGAAATATCTATAACATTGTGTCAGGTTTATTTTTTGACGCTCATCTGTTTAGACAATAGGAAAGAAAGTGTTATTTCGTTGTTGGTTCACGTGCACCAAGCAATCACTTCGGGTCTGTCAGGCTCATCACACATAGCGGGTGATATCAATAACAACCACCATCCCTTTCTGGAGCAGTTGGAGCTCAAATCCTACGGCATCCAACAAGCCCTCGGAGCCTGACAGCATCTCATTGCCATCCATGGGCTCTGACAGCTTCTCATAAAATCACACAGTCGAATAAAGCTACACACACACACACACACACACACACACACACACACACACACACACACACACACACACACACACACACACACACACACACACACACACACACACACACACACACACACACAACACACAAACACACACACACACACACACACACACACACACACACACACAAAAACAAACAAACACACACCACCCCTCACACCCCTCCACGTGACACAAGCTCTAGACTGACATGGTTGCCGAAACCGAAGCTTTAAGGCGTGGATTAGTCTGCATAGAGAGGCTCAGAGACAATGAGTGAGCAGCAAACAGCTTAATGGGACAACCGGGACTTTACAGTCAGTACGACTTGGGAAAACAGCCTGGCAAAAATGTATCCAGTTAAAGCCTAAAGCAAGCAAACTCGACTGGAATTTCCTCTACACCCCGTGAGCTTGAGATCATGTAGCTCGAGCTAATCTTGAATTCTCGTCGAAAGCTCATCAGTATCCGTCCGAGGACTCTCACTTTGAGACCTAATCTGCCTTTAGGACAAAAGGAATGAATCATGAATAGAAAGTCTCCATTGTTTTGGAAACTATAAATGCTTGGTTGTGACCTGTAGGATAAACATTGGAAAGCGCAAAAAATACTTAAGTTGTTGTGATTTTGATTTCTTGTTTTTTTGCTCACCTTTGCTTTCTTTTACATATTTTGTTGTGCACTGTGAAATCTCTTTGATTCGTTAAAAGGGAGTAAATAAATAAAATCATGTTGATATTTACTGGGATGTTTTTATTAATTGCCTATTATTAATAAACCTTTGACACATAGAGGTCACAAGCTTTCTAAAATGTAATTTTTTGCTAATTACAAAAGGCATAGTTGCACAGAAACTGCTTGAGGGAACAAACATGCATCATCCTATGCTGTCTTCTCTTCAGATGATAAGAAGCAAAATATGATTTAAAAATGTTCAGATCTCAATTTGCATCCTCAAACTCTTTGTAAGCCCCTGCACCTGTATTAAAAGAATATCAGATGAATGAGAGCATCATTGATGTGCCCTCGCACTGTCTTGCTTTAAAAAAGACCTTGCAGCTGGTCCTAAAACAAGAGCTGACGTACCTGCAGAGGAACGCCAACAACAAAGGCTGACAATCCCCACCCTCAGGCCAGCGCAACAGACATGAAAAACAAAAGAATAAGCTTGATAAAAGTGACAATGTTGCTGGTGAAATCTAGTTTTTGCCTTATGCAACAGAAGCGTCCAATTTAAACTCTGGCAGATCTGGACCGCAGACAGCCGCCTAATCGGCTCTGCAAAGCTTATGTGTTTGGACTGAGACTGCACATTAAACATGAGTCAGAGACATTAAAACACCCCAGAGAGCTTTGTGTGCTGGTGCCGGAGCATAATGTGGCCATATCATTTTTTTCTGGATGTCTGCATTGCCGTCTGTGCCGCCAAAGCATTCTCGCATTTCACTTGGAGACGCACAAGGTTATTGAAACGGGGACTTGCAATTGAAATCACACAAGAGCTTATCAACAGTTCGGTAATGCAAAAGAGATGAAGACCTGTGATGACAACTCTCATTTCACGCATTCATGCCACTTTGAAAATTTGTGATCAATGACCCCTCTGTAATAAAAAGCAGTTTCTCAAAGACTTCATAATAGGCCTCTGCTCAATGCCCTTGTGCTCAGCCATTGACTCTGTGTGCATCAATCCATCTTAATTTTAAAGACACTGAGAATCTCAGAACAAAGTGATAGACAACTCATTTTGTTATACAGGGCAGATGAACAATGGAAGTGAGTAGATTAGAAGAGACCAAGCTATTGTAGAAGAGAAAAGGGGGTTCGAAGGATGTACATTACAGCTTTTGACCTAAAAGTGCAAAAAGTGTGTCCTTGCGTAAAACATAGTGAAACCTCTAAGATGGTTGTTGGGGGGATAAACAATATCCTTCATATAGGTAAAGAACACCACTTCAGGCAAAAACAGATTTCAAAAGAGGTTTACAATTTATTTTATTTCAATTAATTACATTTAAAGTTCACATTAAAACTATTATTATATTCAATTATAATATTATTATTAACAATAACAATAATGATATTTTGAAAAATATCGGTAAAAGAAAGCCACTAATCCCCATTGCGATATACTGGTTTTGTGCCAATACACCTGACATGAATGGGGACCAAAAGTTATTGGGTATCAAAATTCAACAAAATATCTTTGTGTTCTGTAGAAGAAAGAAAAATATCACAAGGATAATTAAATGAGGACAACATTTTTTTTAGGTGAAGTATCAACCTAATTGTTATAACAGGAATTTTGTTCATTTCAATAGAAACTATAGAAATGGTGTCTACTGGTTTATAATTGGAAGAATGTTATCAGGGGAATATATCTGTTTTAATGTAAACATTCAATGTTTTATGTTTGCATTTTAATGGAAACCACTACAATTTTAGTGAATGGATTATTGATTACTGACCTGTATTAAGCTATAATGTCCTTAAAGTGCACATGTAGGGTGATTATATGAAATTCATATGAAGTCAATGATGCAAGAGTGTGAAAATATTATTATAAAAAGTTGATCTCAAGGCTAGGAAATTAAATTACTTTTAGAGAGAGATGAGTCTTTACTTTTATATACAAGTGTAACCAAAAAAAACAATATATTTGATATGTCACAAAAAAAACATGAAAATGAATTAAAATACAACAGAATTTCACATAACTCCACATTGTTTGTTGACAAATGAAATATTGTGAATATAAATTAAAAATCTTCTATAAGCTTTCACCTTTCAGTTAATCTTAACCTGTACACATTTTTTGTTCTGATGAACAGAACTAAACATATTTGGATGAATGCTTGAAACCAAATAGTTTTTAGACACCATTTACTACCACAGTTGGAAATTTTTTTTTTGAAGAATGCAGGACAACAAATGTTCTGGGGTACTTTTGACTATTGTACTTGGGTCACTTGACCATTAATTTTCCTTCTATGGTAGTCAATGTGGTCCAATAACTTCTCAAAAAGTGGCCATTGTTCTAGAAACAGACATACCTGTTTACAAGTCACGCAACGATAAGAAAAGCTGTTCTTCTGTTGAATTGAACTTCAGTTAATACCTTCTTTTGATCATAATGCCAGCAGAGGCTCTAATCTGCACTTTGGCATTCAGGACACATCTATTGCTGTTTGCTAATGCGCCTGAGATGCGAATGTAAACGAGCACCTCGAGGGACTCGTAAACAGAGAAAAAGAAGTGACAAATCGAATGAAAGGAAGATGAATCGAACGACGTGTGATAATTACGAATCCATGAGTGACTGATGACTAAAAGGACTTTCAGAATTAGACGTTACATTACCTTCACGTTGATCTTGATGGGAAGTGGAATTCCTTCCTTGAGATCCTTGGTTTTCTCGTTGAAGTCTTTGCAAAAGGCCCCAATGGGAATTCCTTTCTGGAAATCATAAGAAACACATTTATTAAATAAATGCAGGGTTTAGACCCACACGCATTTCTGAGCCCTTCATTCACTGTGACAGTCTTTTGATGAATACCAATGGCCATTTAGAGAGGCCGTGCGGTGTCAATCACTCAATAACTCATTGGTGCGCTGTGAATGCCTCGGCATGCTCGGATGGCCGTGTGAGTGAGAGCGAAAGAGAAAGACTGGTGGAAGCCTATTTACCCAAGGGTGTGTGTGTGCGTGTGTATGTGTGTGTGCATGTCAAAATATGGCAGTCCTCATGCCTCTGAGGTTTGGGATAAATTAGATTCTCTTTCCTGGCCCTAGCTTGTCCAGGCAGGGGGAAAGCTAAATGTACGGAGACATTAAGTCAACATTGGCTGCTATTTCTCCTGTGTGCCCTCACAAGAACACAAGTGTTTTCTGTGGGTTGATTGTGGAGGTGGCTGCTAGTCTGTAATCTTATTACTGTTGTGAAAGTTTTCAAGCAAGTAGCAGAACTTTTGAAAAGGTTCAGGGTACCAGGAACACTTATTTCATCATAATATAGAACTTACAGAGTCATATGTAAGAGTCTGAATGCTAAATGCTAAAAGTCGCTTTGACAGTGAGCGGTCTTGTCACTAGTAGTCTCAGTATCAACAAACACACCTGCCTGATGCATATCACACAACACTGAAGTCTGTCTTTCATTTTTTATTTGTCACTCATACCGACCATGTCTAATTTGTTGTTGCGATTTGTTAATAACATGACATCATTTCATCCAAATTAGTTTGTCACAGTATTTGACAACAAACATTGTGTCTACGATGCTTTCCTAAATTGCGAAAGAAAGACTTGCATATTTTATATTTTCTTGTAATTTTTAATTATAGCTTAGGCAATGAAAATCAATTTAATGATATTAACAAATCATTGATGGCATGTCTATACACTAGACATGGCAACATGACACGACAAATTCCTAAATGTATTTTAAATATACTCTACTGTTTTTTGGATATTTAAATGCAAAATTCTCATATATCGTGCCTTTAACTACACTATAAAAATGCTGGTTTATTTAAACCCAATGCTGGGTCAAAAATGGACAGACTCATTGTGGGTTATAATTAAATCCATGCTAGATTGCTTTAACTGAAATGTTGGGTTGTTTTAATCCATTATTGGGTTGAATACAACCCATCTGCAAGGTTCATTTATCCCAATTGTTGGGGTTTGTCCATTTTAGACCTAAAATTGGGTGGGAATAACCCAACATTTCTTAGAGTGTAATAGATGCTCATCCACCACCAACTTTCAAACATGACAATATGAAAGTGTAACAATGATAATTACGCATAAGAATGTAATGTTGGTGTATGACACTCTTGTTACACTCTTGTTTTTGCAAGTCATTAGCTAATCTTCTTAATGACATCATGCATGTCCTAAAAGACAAAAAGCTATTACTTTTAAGTAAGCATCGTACAGTCTGACATTGTCTTTATTGCTAAATTGTTGAAGTTATAAAGCAAAATCTGACACAGTAACTCCTAATTTATTATACACAAAACGGAATAATTTAAACTGGGTATACAAGGATAAGAAGGATATAGATGACGGTTCATGGCCAGAATAAGAATCACCTTAATATTTGCACCTAGGTTCACGCAAAAAGTCATACAGTAAGTCTGGAAATTAAATAGTCAAACCCCTCATGTAATATAGAAGAGTAAAAAAAACATTTTTACAGTGGAATATATTTGCAGATAGCATTTAAAGCAACATCTATTTGATGTTTGATCTTAACGTGTAAATATTGATAGAATATTTTCACGTTAGTTCAAACAAACACAGTCCAGCATAAAAAGCAGATTCTTTCCACAAAGTCGTGGTATTACTGTTCAGTCAGCAGCGTTGCATAATAATCCCAAATTTCCAACCCTAATGAAATGAAAAACAAAAGCCCCTGATAACAGCTTTCCCATCTCGCTCCTGACTTGTTTATTAATAGTAATCCCTTGTCAACCCCACGAGCATCTCTCCGAGCCCAAACTTTGCGGAGAACAACAGATCTAAGTAAACAAGAAAGGCGGTGGGTGATTCCTAATTAAATATGGATTAATATTAGGCCGGGGTTGTTTGGAGAGCTTTTAAAACCCTGGGGCGACTACGCTGGGATTCCAAATCGCTTTCAATTCAAATAGTCAACCGTCGCCTTTTAACTATGTTTCTGTTACAAAAGAACAACTTTAAAGAAAATTCAAACAGGATAGATGACAGTTTCATGAAGAGGGGTGAGGGCATCAGACACCAGTGCTAAAATCACATCACAGACACACAAGACATTTAAATAGTGTCAAACAAAGACAGATGATTTAGAAGAAAAAAAATGCAAGTGCGCTGCGTATACGTTTTAATACCATAAGTGAGAGCATTAGGAAGATGGGATTCTGTTGTTGGTTGACAAAAGAAGTCGATGGACATTTCGCCAATTTTTTCGATACAAAGCTCTGGATGACCAACATGCAGTACACTTAATGGCAGATGCATTCACTTTCAAGTGCTGTCTAAATTGCAGGAGTAGCTCTCTAAAACTCAAGATCTAATCATCCAGAAGTCAAGCGGCTCAATTAAATCTCTTTTTTTCTTTAACATCGACTGATAAAAGCAGTGTTTGCGTGAAACAAAATGGCTGCAGTTGATCTCTATGATGGAGGTGTGCTACCAACCCCAGACAAAAATCATATTTATTATCTTAGATTGAACATTAGAAGCGTTTACCATATAAAAACCCTCTAGGATAAAGAAGCTATTCAATGTGATAATACAGACAGAGAAAAAAATGCTTGGATTTGTTTGAGAAGATAAGCAGACACAGTACGATTTCATAGCAATCACGCTGCTAGGACAGTTTCGTAACAATCTGTTATGAAATATGTTCTTGGGGGCAACATATTCTTAGAAGACAATTATCGCCCTAACAAGGCGAATCATTTTATAACCAGACGGAAAAATCTTTTATCCAATATAGCGATTCAGCGATACACATACCCCAGGGATTAATTGGTCAGATTTAAATTTTGCTTTGTTAAATCCATACATTTCTATAAATTGAGGATGTCAACAATTAATATTTGCTATTTCTTATTTTTGGAAAGAAGGTAAACTTCAGCAAAAAGATACCAATAAATAAAACACAGATTACAATTTTATCTATTCAAAATTTGTCCTCTTTACCATTTTCACTGTTAGTATTTGTTCACTGTCTAAAATTTTTTGCTGTCACTTATAAGAAACAAGAAACTGAAACAACTTAACAGTTTTTGTTCCACAGCACATTCACCTTCAGAAATAAGACATTAAGTCAACATTTACCTATTGTACACCATTTACACCATTTACCTAATTTTCCATAAACTGTCAGTTCGGCATCTAAATAAATATAAAGTTCTTTATTTTTTCTACCTTTCTTGTAAAACAGAACACCAAAAAAATAATGGATAACAATAATTATATTTTAGCATTAGAAATAACACCATAACTAAAGAGTTTTCACATTTTGATGAAATTTCTTTGGAAACATAAATTATGATAAATTATGTTGTTTGAATGTTAATGCTGTTTAAATCAACGAATTACCCAAAAATGTAAATTTTGTAATTATTTGTTCACCTTCATGTCATCATACCTGCATTGACTTTCTTTGTTCCCCAGAAAACAAAAGAATATTTTGAAGAATGTTGGTCTCAAACCAATGGTTGTACCCATTCATTTAAGTGTGTAGACTGCAGTGGTTTGGTTAGCAATGCCTAAAAGTATTCTTCATTCACTTAAAGGCAGCCGTTGCACAAACATTACACCAGGTTTTGGTCTTATACATTTGCATTTGAATTTGAAAAAAGCAAATGAATCAAGAGGAACACGTTTGTTGTTTTGCTGTTATCACTAATATAACTGAATATAAAGGAATGATTTATTGGTCGAGTATGCTTTAGAATACAATACATCATTAATGCATTTACAATGCGAGACAGAGACCCAAAAACATAAAGCTAAGAAAGAGGGCTGCATAAAAACAAAAGGTTGAGAAACACTGGATGAATGTTCTGTACATTGTAATATCTATATTAACCAAAGTTGCGTCGACTTTTCATCGATTTTCTTTTTTATTCTTTTCATCTGTTCTCCCGCTTTGCGCTTGCTTCATTATAATAATGTAAGCTTTCAGCTTCAGCTATTCTTTATAACTAGATGGCCGCTGACACAGATGAATGACAAAAAGCTTAAGGGCAGACTCTTAATGTAAGAGGCGCTTCAGATCTGTTCATGTGAGCCTCTCAATAGTACATGTGCATATTTCCAGAACAGCAGAACAATAGAGAGTCATGTTCCTATGAGAACAACAATGAAGATCAATACTAACGTCCAAAAGGTCCATTTGACAAAAGCGGGTGAAAGGCATCAAAGCGCTGATGTATGGGAAGGCCCATAAGGGACCCACATGAATAAAGAACGCGTGCGTGTGGGCTGCGAGCTCATTCCATTAAAAGGAGAGCAAAGGGGAAAGAAAACGAAGGTTGGTTCAAGAGGTTCAATCACTTTACAGCAAAGCCTCAGAAGAAAGAGCGTTAGAGGACAGTGTGACTTCAATCTTAGTGAAAACGGGTGCTATTAAGTGCCTTGAATGAGAAATTAAGCAAATTAAAATGATTCTCACTTTCGATGAAGATGGGTTGTGCGAAGGAGAGAAGTGAATGGGTAAAGGCAGATATTAATGAAGATAACATCTCAATTGAATGAGAAACTCAAGATAAGCAACAAAAGATATAAAAGTAACACAAAAAGAGAATAAAACCAAGACTTTGTTCTCAGGGTGGGATTTATAGGAAAGGCCACTGCATGTTCTCGTGTGCAGTGATATGTAACGGTGAGCGAGAATGAAGTGCAAGAAAGGGCGTGTGAACACAAGCATGACAGTGGATGTGGCCTTGGGGTGGGCGACAGGATTAATTGCCCCTGGCACCTAAGGATTGGCAATTCATTGCAGAGGTTGGCGCATGAGAGATGGAGGTTAGGGTGAAGGGGTGTAAACGAAGGGTTAATTAAACTCTGCAGTGTGAGACACTCTAATTAATTACTCCGGTTCCCCTTCCCTAATTTAATGTGCTTCACTCTTCCTGTTTTATTGCATTCTGCCCTAGAAGAGTGTCTTACAGCTGATTAGCCTCATAGCCCCGATTTGCACTGGCCGGTCATGCTGGTGGAGAAGTCGGAAGAGCAAAGTTTGAGTTTAGCCTGTGGGTATAATAAGGATTAAAGTTCATTTGTTTGAATTTTCAAAAGGCACGGGTGATCACAGAATGCTTGCGTCAGATATTTGGGAATGCGGGCATTAAAGTTTGTCTACCCTGCTAATGGCACTATCTTTGATCATCATAAATCCCCTGTAACCTCATTCACATCTAAAAACATGTCTCTTTTTTAAAGTTCACAGAGTGATGGTTTACGTGTTCAGTGTGCCTTATAAGTGAACGCCATGGGGTGAGATGTGTCACTGGGGACACATTATTTTGGGTCGTTTTGAGCCAGTATTGAAGTTGACTCAGTTTGGTGGAAAACATGTTGTATGCACAGAGTGGGGTCGGAATGCATTGTGTCTTTGAAGACGGAATTTGTGCCGTGTGTCTTGACATCAGCTTATTAAAGCAAGAAGAAACAGGTTTGTGCGCAGATAACGCCGGGTGAACACCAGAGACACAGCATGAGCTACAGAGAAACGGAAAAACTAAAAGGACAAAAGATATTCTGAGAGAGCCGAGTCTGTGGCAGTGTTTAGCGTTTTATTGAAATCAACGTGTGTGAAAGGATTCCATTAAGTGTGCCTTATTAATGCGACCAATTCCTCCAACATTCTCTACACAAAATTACACCGCATCAGAGGAAGTCTTATCTTATCAGAGCTCTGCCACATCTCATTCAGTTAATCAGGAAGACCCATAATTCATCGGGTATCATTATCACTTGAGCTGGTGTTGGTTTAAATATAAAGATTTATAGAGGTTTTAATTGCAGACATAAAGAAGGAACTTACGGTGGGGATTTACGATCAAAAACAAGCATATCAAGCTGTGCTCGCTCTAAGGAAGATTGCGGTCAATAAGACAGATTGTTTCGCTGTGGATGGAGCATGTGTGGTGTCAGCTACGAGCTCTAATGTGTGCCAGATGGGTGCAGTAAAAATCGTCTCTGGCCGAGCTTCTTCCAAGTGCACACCTGAGGCATCGAAAAAGGCCCCTTAACATTCCAGAGGCATGCCTTCTGAAAAAAAGTCTTCACAACCTTCACCCCTTATAGGTGGGCGAAAGTGTTGAGTGTGCACTGCAGGACTCTTGTTGTCTCATTTTCTCTGTCTATTTCACTGACTCTATGCTGAAAGTAAGCCAGGATCAGAGTGACCTTCAACAACTTTAACCCCACTGGGACTTACAGGGAGTGAGAGGAGCAGATAGATAGATAGAGAGAGAGAGAGAGAGAGAGAGAGAGAGAGAGAGAGAGAGAGAGAGAGAGAGAGAGAGAGAGAGAGAGAGAGAGAGAGAGAGAGAGAGAGAGAGAGAGAGAGAGAGAGAGAGAGAGAGAGAGAGAGAGAGAGAGGGGAAAAGAGAATAAGGAGGAGAAAGCAAAAAAACACACTGAACGCAAGAAATGGAAAATTTGTTTCTGGAAAGCAGTGGTGCGCTAAGTTGACTGTGACAAGATGGATGACTTTGCTTTCCGTCTCTTTCGTTCCCACCGGCCTGATCAGCACACACGTTGATGACCTCCCACCGTGATTGAATGAGGTGCGCATTGTAAAGAAATGAAACAAGGGAAGTAACCTTTGATTTCATATGGGCCATAAAGAGAATGAAAACTCGTTTGTCAGTGTGCTTATGGGAAAAATTTAACAGATAATGAGATTCAGCTCAATCTCTTGCCACGGCAGCACTCTGATCATTCACAAGCTGTCCCTACCTCAAGATCATTAATATTACACTTCTGCCTTTAAAGAATTCATAATTAAAATTGACACATAAAAAATAAAGTTAAAATCTGGTTAAGTATCAAGAGCTGTCACAGCATCATGAATAAAGCAAAAGCTCACCAAATAAGTCTTATTTATCCAATCTTAAAGTCATAGTTCACCCAAAAATGTAAATTCTGTAATCGTTTGTTAATTGTCCGAATGACAATTGCTGAAAATGACAATAGGGTGGGTGAATGATGACACAATTTTCATAATTATCAATAATTTTTTATAGAGGAACACACAAAAGAATAAAAAATCTAAATTTATATTTTACATACAATGGCGAATCAGCAGAAACTATTTGCAACAGAAATATATAAATAAGAAACACACCCTAAATACAGCCCACAATGCCTGCTTGATATCATTTAGTTTGGTTTCAAGTCCCGGGAGATGTAAGACATCTTAATTTAGTAAATGTACAAATATTTTAAAAGAAGACAGTGGAGGGTATTGGCCGGGGTAGGAAAACTCAATGTTCTCTTTGCTGGCACTCTCAATGCATTCAGCCCTTAGATTGAATATCCACTTCTCTATCGGTTGTATCTGTCAGCACATGATACTACACCCCACTAAAGTGCCCATACAAGTGTTCAAAATCCTACAAATAAATAACATCACGTGTACTGAACATGCATACAAAATATGCATTTGAACATAGAATTGATCTAGTCTACGATTTGTATTTTAAAGTAAAGATGATGTCATCATTTTCACAGCCTCCTGTCCTTTCACTTTTATTTCTTCTACAGAACACAAAGAAGACATGTTGAAGTATGTTGGGAACCGGCACCAATTAACTTACATTGACTTTGTGTCAATACACCAGAACTGAGCGGGTGTTACCAACAATCTATATATTTTTTGTATTCTGTAGAAAAAAGAAAGTCATACCGGTTTCAGACGACAAAGTAGTTAGTCAATGATGACCACATCCAGGCTGTCCAGATGCAGTCACCCGGAGTCAGTACGTATCCAGACCGGATGGTGTATCGTAACTAGGAAAGCCCTCTACAGCCCTGAAAAACAGCGAAGACCAGGACAACTACAACCCCGGGTACAGATCCACAGCAAAGACCTTGCCTCAGATGACCATCGTGATAAGACCACAGGATCCAGATGATTCTTCTCCGCCCTGCTGCGGCCTGGAATTGAACCGCTGGTTTGGTCTGGTCAGAGGAGAACTGGCCCACCAACTGAGCCAGGTTACTCCCAAGGTTTGATCTCCATTCGGTCACCGACTGAGTTCTGGTCCCTTGCCGCTGTCGCCTCTTGCTTTCTTAGTGGTCGTCACTTCATTCACAGGGACATCATTGACTTGATTGAAACTGAACGCACATTCACTATTAGATCTGATCAGAGATGACATCACCGACCTCAATGATGAACTGCATTTAACCATCCTCTTGCATTATAGATACACTGTTATACTAACCAATGTTGTTCAGCTGCTTTGACGCAATGTATTTTGTGTAAAGCGCTTTATAAATAAACGTAACTTTGACTTTTCATTTTGACTGCAAGTCTGTAGACAAGCTGACGTGCAAATCTTTCTTTCTTTTCTTAACAACAAGATTCTTGTCTTAAGATGTTGGTCAAGACATGAATGATCGGTTGAGTTATCCAATGAGGTTTCACACACATCTCCAACATCACTGAAATATGCAATCCTCTCTAGAATGATGCCATCATGGCAGTAATTCCAGCCCATGTGTTGACTCTCACTGAAAATGCACAGGGTCATTCAAATCTCCCTCCTGTTTGAAGATAGATCCGAGAGGAGGAGAGAGACGGGCACTAAACGCTGGAGTTAGGGAGGGTGCACGTAAGCTGCCTACCAATGACACACTGCAATCATAAACTGTCGCTTTCTTCTGTCTCGCACCCAAGCTGAAGTATGAACACGACACCGGAGGAGAGAAGAGCGCGCACTCCGTAACACATGCTGCGCATCTCCATCACTTCTGACCGACTTCTGCTCCTCAATCCCGGGGATCTCCATCACAGCTGCCGGCAAATCTGCACGGGATTCTCACCTCATGTCGATTATATTTGGGCTTTACGACACTGCAAAAGTCAGAAGCAGCATTCCGTGGACAATGTGGACCATTGAGCTCGATGAAGCCGTGGCATTAAACCAACATGACATTGGATTGCATGCCCGTCATTAGTTCGAAGCCGATTTTCGGGACCGGAGAGACGTCCAAGCGCATGATTTGGGGTAAATATCCAATGCACTTCCATGCAAGTTTGCTTGCAACTTGATATTCGAAAGTTTCCATGCATTTTGCATTGTTTTATTGCTATTTGGTCAAAAACACCTGCTGATTTCGATGCACTGACAGTAATGTTAAATGCCACCTGTCGCAATGTGCTGAGGGTTGGCACACATGTCCTGCAGCGGCGGAGGTGGCACGACCCTCACCAGCATCGAGACAGATGAGAGGTTTTATTTGGGGAGACTGGTGCTCTCTCACTGTACTGATGCTTCTCTCTGTTTGGGAATGATTCAATGGCACATTTGCAGTCGATTCCTTGTAAATGAGGGCATGGGTCCAGCATACATCTCAGGATGGAGAGGTGGTCCTTTCATTCATTCATGTGCATTGAATTATTCACATGTTTAAGACTAATAAACAGCACTGCTTTTGATAGTTTATCTCAAGCCGATTTTGTTTAGGTGAAATCTTAATTCATGTCAAAAAATGTATTGAAAAACATTCCAATGCTGTTTAGTATTTCTTTGGGTTGACTTATGCAATAAAAGCATGGTGCAAATGAAACGTGTGCAATGCAAATGTGATTTTATACATGCTTGCCTTTTCTCAGCACAGTTTATGAAATTGCACACAGTCACCTGCGGACTTTTCAATCCATCAACCATCAACTTTCAATCCATTGGCTGTCAGGGCTGGGGTCTGGTCATTATTGATGTTCTTGGAAAAAACAGCACTGTGTTATCAAAATGAGTTGATAACCTGATGAATTATGTGCTGACAAAGGAGTCAAAAGGTATGCTTCCAGCAAGAGGTCTGGCTATGAATCATTGGTCCTAAAATAACGGTTTCTTAACAAAACATTTGTTCTGTGCTGCACATGGCGTCTATTAAATTCACTCTCACAGCCTGAGATTATTGGACTCAATTGAATTCCAAAGCAGAAAATCAGTCACAGAAAAAGTCAAAATCTGATATTAGTGACGCATTCACTCTTTCATTGCACAGAGCTCAGTTTAGATTAATCATTCTAGGTCATTTACCAACATACTCCCTTCATTTCCTCCACACTTATTAATGCGTTTAATTTCTAGAGATCCCAAGCTATGAATACATTTGAATCCATTCTCATCAAGAATTCTCCATCATTACATCTCCCTTTTCCCCCAGCGTACATCTCCCATCATTTTTTTGTGTTATGCCACTCACTCTTTCGTTCTTCATTTACCTCCCCTTATTTATGAACTATTGCCATCAAGCCATAACACTTTATTAGGTCTGCGAGAAGCCAGGAGAATGAATCACCACCTTGCTCTTTTTGTCCCTCAGTTACCCCATTCAATTTACATCTCAGTCAACTCTAACACCTTCTCGACATGTATCCTCACATACAGAATAATACAGAGCTCTTAAGACTGGTGACCTAAAAAGACTTTTACAATAACTATTTGATTTCGGAACAGCAAAGGTTGGTCCTAACTGCAGGGCATAATGTTATTAGGTGGCTAATTCTTATGAACTCAAACAATCTCGTAGGCTTTAGTAATTCCATGCAAGTTTAGGTGTGGAGTAAGAGGCGGAGTGTCACTATGGTGTTTTTCTTAAAATCTTATGTTTTTGTAAGATTGACTTCATTCAAATTGAAATGAATGAGCCACATCATGAAACAATTAACAATTCCTATGAGATCAGGCTGTGATGTAACTAGCCGAAGAAAAACTAGCCGAGCACAAATTTGGAGACATTGTATATCCTAAACTGTAAAGATTTTCCTTATAAAAGTCATCTTTGTCAGGTGTTGCTAACATTCAGAGCAGACATAAATGGTCTGTGAACAGCTATAGGGCACGAGCCATACCTGCTGCACTTAAGGACTGCGTTCGATTTCACCATAAAGCAAACGATCATTTCTCCACATTGATCAATACCAGAGTTTTAAACTGTCTGTTGCTGAATTATGGCTTGAGGAAACATGAATAAATTCAACATTAGTATGCAGCGTTATGACAACACCTATTCAGATTGAGCTCTGCCATTTTGCAGATGCTGCTGTACACTAACTCCTCTAAAAAAAAAAAATCAAGATCAGGAGATCAGACTTCATCAAGCCATTCTTCATTATGAAACCAAAGGAAATTTAATATAACAGGGTTCGACAGAAGATAATATAAACACTATTATAGACAAGCTATGAGAAAAATGTTTCTTCAACACAATAAATTACTAAATAAGTGTCAACATGAAAATCAGAATAAGAGTTTACAAGAAAAACTGTATAATAAGCAGAATTGTGTGAGATTTATAAAGATGAAGGTCATGAAAGTTTCATGAGGTGGAAAATTCTGATCAGCGTAATTTAAAATACCTTTCATCATGACTCTCCAAAAATCCCATCATATTTAAACAAACCAATTTGATAAGTTGTGATAATGTGAAAAGCTTCTAAAATGCTACAAATTGTTAAATCTCCTACATCTGGTAACATATTAAGATTTTTCATACAGATGTTTAGCAACAACTGGCTTTGTTTGTCACAGTAAAGTGTGTATAGCACACAAATCTTAGTAATATATACAAACATTTATTATTTTTGGCAAATGTCATTCACTATGGCTTGTACATGGACTGTGCAGCCCCAATGAGCTTGTTGTAAAAGAAGCACATTTATTGCATATTTGAAAACATGGACTAGTTTGTAAAGCTGTTGAAGGTTGTAAAAGCTTTAAAGAATTAATTTGACATTCAAATGTCATCACACCATGCCTGCACAAAACTATTGCTTGCATTTGAAATCAATGATGCTCTTGCTTCTGGAAGGATGAAGTTCAGCTGCGCTACTCACTCATAGTACAACACCTTCAAAAGGAAAGACAGCAGAAGAAATAAAAGCTTGTCTATAATGGTAAAAAATGAATGAAAAATGTCTAACATACCTTTTTATAAACAAACTCATAAACTTACTTCTTATCTTTATGACACATTTCTACTGTGGCATAATATTATTTTCTCTATAGGCTTTTGGAAAGTTATCCATAATTGTGACCTTTATGCATTGAAGGGTTAATGGTAAAGTTCTGCTAAAAAATAACAATATAAATCAGAGCAGCACACCCCACTGAGAAACAAGTGGCTGAGAGGGATGGTAATGTAGACTCGCATATGGCTTATCCCATCATCTTATTCAGAAAACAATGTCAGACCTTAGAGAAAAAGAAAATTTCTCTCCTTTCAACATCACAAAAAAACAGATGTATCTAGAGAGAATGTCTAGTCCTCTGTTAACCTCCATGTTGCAGAACATCAAGCAATTTGTCTCATCAGTCCATGAAAATGGACTGTTCACAAAAGCTATAAACAAAATTAAGAATCTACAAAAGCTTTCGAATACTTGTAGCCTTGATCTTTCACTTAAAAATGGAATATTTTTGCATGTGTTTACATATAATGCCTTCGTTGTCCTTATGAGGAAAGTGTACAACCTCTAAAGTATTCTCTTGTCTCTGTTCTTAATGGGTCTCTTTATGTCCTTGTTTCTTCTTTTGCCTCAAGCATGTTGCCCTCGCCCCAGGTGTGCGTATCTACTCTGGTGACAGTGAGCACAATGGCAGTGCTCGACCTCTACCTGCTGGAGCAAAGCATGCTGGGACTTCGTGGTGGAGCCCGTCCATCCGTATGGCCATGTGTCGCCGTCGCACTGGGTGATCTGTGTTTCCTGCTGGCGCTACGTTTTGTTTCTGCTGGTGTCATCTCGGAGGCCCGATCCCCCCGCCGGGGTTTCGCCAACGCTCTCTGGTTCCTTTTCCTGTCCCTTCTACAGCTAAAGCTTTTCTTTGTGTGTCAAAATTACAGACAGGAGAGACGACCACCAGATCCCCTCGCCCGCAAGACTCTGACTCTGCTACTTTCTGTCTGTTTGCCATCGCTTTTTCTAATCCTGACGGGAGCTGATTACATGACCCCCCTGCGGAGAAAACAAGAAGTACGCAGTCGACTTCTCTGGGTGGTCGTGGACCTACTGGATGTGCTGGACCTGCAGGCCGGGCTTTGGGAGGTTCAGGGAACATCAGGGGTGCCTCTTTGGGTGGAGGGTATAGTTTTCTTTTATTGTTATGTGTTGCTGTTATTGCTCCCATGTGTGTCACTAACGGAGCTGGGTGCTGCTGCCTTACCCGGACTACCAGCAGGTCGGAAGGAGGCCATTTATCCTTGGCTCAGTTTGATCACTATTAATTTGTTCACACTGGTGCCCAGAGGGTTTGGAATGTTATGGTACAGGGACCCACGGGTGTCTACAGTGTTCCTTGGGAAAAACCTGCTGGCTCTTGCGGTAAAGCTCAACTCTGCCTGGGAGAGACACAAAAATGGCAAAGGAGTGGTCCAGGGAGCCGGGACAACTACCGGAAGTGGAAACCACAATCGAGGGGCAACCTCGGTAGCAGCGACGGAGCAGGAGCAAGGGTGCACGCCTTCGTCATCTTCCCGCTACCACTCACTTTCACGCACACACGCGCACAACTTGGACCCCACCGAGACCTCGCTGGGACCTGCTTACATATCCCATGAACTTTAGGGGCCGACATTCTGAAACTGACACAGATGGGAGTTGCGGGTTTCTGGCTGAGCACCTCTGGTATAAAGCCAAACTGAACAGAGATATTAGCACAGTTTGTAGTTTTTATAATTGATCATTTGTAATGCAAAACACGAGCAGCCTAGCGTGGTGCGAAGCTTTCAGACAAAATGATATTAAGGTTGAAGTGGAAGCAGGTTTTTATAAGTGCCTTCTTTAAAGAGCAACAATTAATATTGATAATCTTCTTCCTTGTGTTCATCGAGGACTGGAAGTTAAAATGTACAGTCAAGCATGACCACTGTAAATATTCGATAGTGTAATAAAATGTTTAATAGTCAGTGTTTTCTATCATTTCAGAAACAACCAATATATATTGGTTTGACATGTCACATGAGGCTTTTCTTAAAGGAGATGTATCACACACAGTTTCTGCCACACTTATGCTTATCTTGAGTACCTGTAGGTTAGAATCATTTTGGTCATATCTCCGATATGCATTTGCTTTATTCATATTTGAAGAAGACAAATGCAGCTTTACGACTGTTTCTGGAAAAAGCCAAGTTCTGGCGGAAGGGCCGTGTGCAGCGCCCGTGACCAATATCCTAACAAGGGCTTCTGATGGAATGTACACGCTCGTGCTACTCTCTGATTGGTGTTTGGGCGGGATTCAACAGACAAATGGCCAATAAATAAATAGGGACTCCAAACTTAAAAATAACTTTACAAAAAAAAACTGGATTGTATCGAGTACAGAAATTTTATGTCATGCATCTAACTACAAACATGTTGAACTTGAGAACTCAACATGTTTAACAGTCTAGACCACTTATTTATTATGCATGAAGCAGCATAATACTTCCAGCCTGACACAAATTCTACATTTCCTCGAAATGACAGTTGATCTTTACAAACAAATGAATAAATTCCTTCATCAACCAAATGGAAATTTCACAGTTGAGCAAACACAAAAACTAAAGTATCTGCCAATCACTTTCAAAAGTAATACAAATCAAACATACAGAGAATAAATGGTGATAGCCTATTAACTCCTAACATAAGAACAGCCTGAATCAAAACACCAGAATGACTAAAAACACTTCTGAAGCTGGAGTATGATACCTTGAAAGAGATGCTGTCTGAATAACAGTTACAGCAATTGAATCCCAATGCGGATCATGGTGGTGAGTTAGTTTATTCTCTACATCAGCAGCCACAAAAGCCCTTCACAATCCCTATGCGCCTGCCCCGATAAACAATCACTATTCTTGTTAATTGAAATGGGACTCATTTATCAAAGAGCTAAGAGCCCACGCCGCACTTCATTTGTGATTTACACAGAGTATTTACAGAACGTAAAAGCAGACAAACATGCATGACAAACACTAACAATAAGTCCAGGCTATAAATTAATTGAATAACCGAGAGCGGTTTCATGGAAAGCCGCTTTAGCTTCAGATGAACGGCAGAGTTATGAACCAGACTAAATGAAATTTCTCAGTCTCTATCCCTCTCCTCTGTAGTTCATGTTACCTTCTTCTATCAGCTACTAAGATTAATAAATAGTCTTTAAAATGAATGTATTAAAAATGCTTTTAATCACATGGAGTCTTTCAAAAACATTCCTCATATAATCTAATTACAAATACATTTCGTATAATGAAACGTTCTCTGGGCACCAATTTGAATTGTGATAATTGAGCACAGTGGGTATCTATTAATATTGTTATTATTATTTATATTATTATTAATTGCAAATATAATTATAAATAAACTATATATTGGGGTTGGGTGTTTGTGCAACGTCAACGTATTTAAAGTTATAGTTTACCCCAAATTGAAATTCTATCATCATTTACTCACCCTCTTCACCTGTACAACTTACTTTCTACTGTAGAACACCAAAATTTTACTTTGGAGAATATTGGTTGTGAAAAATTGACTTTTATTACATGGTATATGCTAGATGCATGTCTATCGGGAACAACAGTTTTTTTATGACTAACATTTCTTAAAATTTCTTCTCTGCATCCTTCACCTGAAACTCATACAAGTATGTAATGTCTAGAGAGTAAATGATGACAGAATTTTCAATTTGGGGCGAATTATTCTTTAACCGTCATTAAAATAAAGTTTTAACATTATAAATTAAAGGGATTTTGTGATAGCACTTTAGTAAATATGAATGTCACATATCTTTCTATGTGTTCATCAGAACAAAGAAATGCATACGTATTTTAAATAACCCAAATCTGAGCAGTGAGTAAATTATTACATAATTTTTTATTTTTGGGTGAACTATCCCTTTGAATGACTTATTCTTATTCATTCCTGAAAACCGTGTTTGTATATTTTCACTTGATCTTGTTGTAAAACACAAATTGGACATCGTTTTTCTGAGATTCCCTCATTTACGTCACTCCCAATTAAAGCGTTGACAAGCAAGGCCTTGACATAAGCTAAAATACATCTGAACTTTTTTCTTCTTCCCCTTCTTTTTCTTCTGCTGTCTGTTTCTCTCCTCCATCCTGAGTTAATTTCTCACTGGACTGTAATTACTCTCCTCTACCGAAGCTGTCATCCCCCCAACCTCCCAAGCTCCCACTTTTATTTCTCTCATTTGTTTAAATTTGCCCCCCGGCCGACAGGCAGCCTACCTCTATGCGCTTACCCTGTCAGGGATGGTTAGGCAGAAGGTTGCAAAACGGAGAAGAGAGTAAGCGGGAAGATTAAAGGGCCCAAGCTTTACGCTGGAGGCCTGCTGGCTGCAATTTATTTACAGTTTAATTCACATAAAAGTGCTAAGTTGAGGCAAAGACAGCAGCACGAGCCCAGAGATAAAACTGGAACAAAGCTGACAAGTGCACGCGCGACCTCGTGTGTTTCGCAGACATATGCTGCTGCTTTGCTTGAATGATGCTTATTGCGCCTGGTTTTTAGTTCACAACAGCTTTCTTCGGAAAGCAAATGCACTTTGGAGACCTCGCTGACATGTTCTGGCAAAAGAAAAGGCGTCTCATTTTTTATCATCACAATGGGTAAGGGACTGTAATGGCATCATTACAGCTGTAATTAGCTTGTTAGTTATGAAGGCTTTTTAAGTACGAGCACAAGAAAGCCAGTGACATCATTACACTAAACATCTTACTACAGCAGTGCCAGTGGAGGGTGAACTAGATCTGTATTTTACATTAGATATCTGAGATGGTCATAACTCTTGTTCCTAATAATATTAAGTGATTAAAATTTGGTTATTCACAATCCTCATTGTCTTTTCAAATCTAAATGACCTTCTCCTTCAAAACAGAAAAGAAGATACTTTGAAGAATATTTTTACCATGATAGAAGAAATATCTTCTTTTGTGTCACAGACTTAAAATGCTAAAAAGCTGAAGAGATATTGACAGAATTATTATTTAGGAGTAAGCTTAAAATGCACTTTAACATTTTATAATCTTAGAATTGTATCTAGGGTTCTTGCTGCTCCATCAGCCAATCATAACAGCAAGCATGCCCTGATGTCATTTCCTGTGGTTCCTGGGTGATTGGTTACATGCTATGACTTTGGCGGCTCAAAAATCTTGATGTAGAACTGAGTGCATTTGGACCAAGACAACTGAATGCAAATATGTACATTGAATCGTTCATGTACAGCGCCATCACTTGCCATTGATATGAATATAAGTTTTAAAGATTAAATTCTCAGATTTTCTAGTTCTCCCTGATCATTTCTTGGCCATATTCCATCCACCTTACTCTCTGGTCTCTGCTATCCTATCAAATCCCCAAAAGTCCTAAAATAGAAATGGTTAGACAGCAAAAGCTAGGAAAAGTCTAAAAAGCTTACCTGTCCCAAGATGGGGCCCAACGGGGGACCAGGAGCAGCCTGTCCGGACCTCACGATGGCCCTGATCACAATGGCAGTGTCCAATTTTTTCACCGCCTTGGCCGCTTTCGATATCTTGGACATATTGTCTGCACGTCCGTCCCGCTCTGTGTCGGTCCGTCTCCTCTTGCTGGAAAAGGTAATTATTGAGGTGTCTTTAATTCATTAAAAATGCAACACAAAAGAATCAATAAATGTCCAGAAGTGAGTCACAGAAAAAGCTCTCAGATCCATAAAAGCTCTCCCAGGAGTGCACGTCGGCCTTATCTCGAGACACTGTAAGTGAAGACAGTCTTGAGGAAAAGTGCTATGAAACCCAAGGGCCTTAAGAGATAAGGGATAAAAGCACAGGTGCGTGCACTCAAGGTTGGCTTACTTCAACGATTCCCTGCGCACCGCTGATCCATTACCGTTAGCCAGCACTCCACGGGTTTGGATCAGAAAGGTCGAAGGAGCAGATTGGATAGCAGCCACCGAGCTAGCAAAGGTAACAGTGACTCGCAGAATTAGCACCGTGGGCAAGGTCGATGGGGTAATATGTGGTCTTCGCATTAAGAATGGCATAAAATTACATGATTCAATCAATTAGGTGAGTGCTGGAAAGGTATGTGCCCGGAGAGACATGTCATAAAACCACACCCCATTCTCACGGCATAATACGTTAAAAGTCCATGCGTGACCGCAGCACCAATTAAGCCCCATAACAAAAAGGGACCCATTGTGTGACGGTTCACCATAGGTGAAAACAATAACTTTAAGTTATTCAAACCACTCTCTTCCCAGGTTAATTCAACTCTTTACATATTTATATATTCAGAAATGTGAGGCAAATGAGGGCGGAGGTGAAATAAACACACCTCACTGGCCGCATATTATCACCTGCCATCAGTTTTAATGCAGTTAATCCACGCATCTGTGCATATATTTCCTAAGCATCAAGCATCTTTTTTCTTTGTATACACGGCCTATCTGAACCAGCAGATATTGGCAGTGCAGTTGCCAGCCGTCTGAATATGTTGAGTTAAGACTTGCACTCCGGGTTTCCTTTAAAATGCCAATCACATTTTCAGTGTTCAATTTCATGCTGTTCCCCAAACACGTTTTTGCGGTTTAAAAAGCATGTTGTAACTCCAATCAATTTATGAGCCAATCAGAGATGGTTGGATGCTGGTAAACCTTCACTCCTTGGCAGGAGGTCCAAACATTTTAACGTATTCAGAAGCGGAACAATCGACAGTCCTGCAAGTTGAATTGAAGTAATTTATTCTGTACATTGTGTTTGGCACTGATTTGCTTTCCTCGGTGCTGACAACAACAACATTCTTGGACTGTTTCTGAACAGGCATGCATGAAATTTCTTTTTCATTAAAGGTAACTGTGCTGACGTGATTGGGATTGAAAATGAATGATGAAAGAAAAAAAATCTGAGAGCGAGTGTCTGTAGACTGCAGGCATGTTCCATGAAACTTTACTCTGCTGCCTCGGTATAGTGCTTTGAAGCTCTCTTCGCTTTCAACTTTGAATTACATATAAATAACATTATGTTGCATGTATCACTTATAAAAAAGTTATTAAAATTAGTCACATTATGACTAGGTCAAAACTGGTCAATAACGACAATTAGTATAATCACGATTTTTTTTCAATGCTGAGATCACGACTATTTAATATGTTTTTACACCGATTTTGAAAAAATTAGTTAGTTAGTAAATATGCAATTGATTCATAATTATCATTCATAATTTCCAAGGTTATATTCAACTCAAAAACAAATAAATGTAAAAAACAGCAAAAATAAGATTTGATCATGTAGAATTAATCATATATTAACTGTATAATTGCAAAAAAAATTACACAGCCCTACTAATAATTCATTTGTGTTAAGACATAAGAGTAAGAAACAGACTTTTCAATAAAAATAAAAGGTAAAATGACGTTTGTACTCGCTGCTAATGCGTTTATCATTGATTGTTCAGCTCTGCAAATTAACTTAAGAATAACCAAAAATGTCTGCCTGGTGGGGTAAACAACAAATGTTCTAACAATACTGCAGATTAAAATACAAACAAAACAAATCACACTAAGGTTTTATTGTCTCTAGAATAAATCCTTACCATGTATGCAACAAAATGTGCATGTGGATAACTGAACGATATTTCAACCAAGAGTAAAACAATTTATCATTATCTCCCCCTCTTACTTCAAACATGTATGACTTTCTTTATTCTGCAGAGCACAAAAGAAGATACCTGGAAAAATGTCAGTAGGAAGGGAATTCCTTCAGGTTTTAAATAACAAACAAAGATATTTGTAAAAATTTTAGGAACTAACAGTCCTGTGTCACAATTGACTACTATTGATGTAATGATTGTACATTATTGTTGTTCTGTTTTGAAGAATGTATGAAAGCAAGCAGTTCGGTGCAACTTTGACTCCCATTTTATTATTTCTTCTGCTATGAGAGTCAACGGTGCCTGAGAAATCTCAGTTGCTCATTTCTTGCTTTATCTTCAACAGAGGCGAGTCATTTTGACATGAATTTCATTTTAAGGTGGACTTTCCCTTTAAATGTATATGTAACCAGGGATTACTGCTATCTCCTTTCTGCTGATAATAAGCCCTTTTCACAAAAAATGTCAGGCCATGTCCTTGAATGTAATATTGAAGTGCTTATTTGGCAACGGTTTTAACAGTGACAAATAAAGTACATGGACCAATAATGACTCTTCTTAAATTAATTCTTTGAATTCTGTGCACTGAAGTAACTTGATTGTAATGATAAAAAAAGGCAATTTCTTGGATTTTGCAGCGCACTGGGAAAACAGAACGGTACAGAAGTAACCACAAATGAATGCAGCATCTTAATTATTTATTTTCTAGAGTAAATGGTTTTGTCCATTAGAATGGTAAAAATCCCAAGAGTCAGAAAGTGATTTAATATCTTAATCCAAAATCAGAGAAAGCAATCAGAGAAGGAAAACCTCAGAGACATAATGCCGTTCTGTTCTAATGTCATCTCAAGAGGGCAGCTGGGTTTAGAGAAAATGAAACACCAAAGACAGTCAATAGCATTAGGAGAACTACATCATTCCTGATCCAAAACGACATCGAAATACATGATTCTCTTTAAGAAGTGATTTAAGAACCACAAAAATATTCCCTCTGCGTTTTGCATATATAGATTTACTACCCTTCGTTTGAAAGCCACCCAGTTCATTTGGTGTCTCACTCTCTTGATATATCAGTTTTTGGTTTGAGACAAATTGAACTTGCAGACATGGGAAAACATGTTTGTTGAGGCAAGAATAGCCCATTTAAATTACTGCTGAACAAGCAAGGCTGTTTTTGCAACATAGACAAAAGTTGGAAAATAAATGGTGGGAAAAGTATATTAAATATTTATGCAAAGCAGACAGGATTTGTTAAATCATATAATTTCCTTAAAAAAACTGCCTAAAAATGAGAAATAGCCTCCCTGCTTTACCAAAAGGTAAGTTGTTGTTTTTCAAAGTTTATAATAGTTAATGAAAATAAACATGTACGCACTAAAAAAAAGTTCAATTAATAACATCAACCTCAATCAAATAAACATTCAGTTTTTACTCTATTCTACAGCAAAGAACACATTTGGATTACAAGTCAGCGAGCAGGCTGTTGTTTCAGAGTTCTGCCCAATTCTCCAGGTACATATTGATTTTGACAGGACCGTAGAAGGGTCCCTGGCACAATATGCGATAATATCAATGAGAGGCTAAACTACCTCCTAATTTACAACATCATGCGAAACAAAACAAAATACCCATCTGACATCATTTACTGTGTCCACTTTAATGAAATCGCAAGACCTTTTATAATCACATTTACTTGTATTCATTCAACTGTACTAACATATCAGATTATTATGATAAATGTTAGCAATAATCTAAATATAATTTCCATCAGACAGGCTCAAATAAAGGTAGTGCATTACTATTCAGCATAATTTACTCTCTTCCGGCAAAATATAAAAATCCATTTAGGTTTATTCTTAGGCAGAAGGCACTTATATCAGCTCAGCGCCTAGACATCACAATAACCAATTTAGTGGAACATAACCATTTATGAACTACTTTGCCATACGCGAAGTGAAACACTCCTGATAATATAAGCCTGTAGGACTTTCTCTTGCAGAATACCAAAATGTAATTTTGACGAATGTTGATGTTTTTGTAGATGCTGTTTTGTAAGTGAACTGTTTTTTGGTTTCCAAAATTCTTCGAAATATCTTCTTTAAAGAAATGAATTTTCATTAACTGATTAGGCATGCTTAGAGAAAAGTCACAGCCTACAGGTTAGAGAGTTTGTCTCCTAAACCTAGGATTCCGGGTTCAAGTCTTGGGCCTGCAATATCATGATGTAGGTGCCCCCCGATCCCCCAACTGCTCAACGGGCGCCGCAGCATAAATGGCTACTGGGTGTTTGTTCACCGTCAGTGTGTGTGTTCACTGCTGTGTATGTGCACTTTTGATGGGTTAAATGCAGAGGACGAATTCTGAGTATGGGTCACCATATTTGGCTGTATGTCATGTCACTTCTTTGATGAAAGTACACTGAATGTGTCTATGTATACAATACAATGTTTATTGGAAAACTTGCTTTTAAATTTATTTATTTTGTTGCACATCAAATAACATGAAATGGAACAGTCCTGCAGATAATTTAAAAAAAGAAACATATTAATATAATTTAAAGGAGTGTAATATTAAACAGGACTACACAAAACATTTCCTTAAAATAAATTCCTCAAAACAATCTAGTGCTTTCTAAAACTGTGCTCGTCCCATAACCATTGTAAAAGCAGATTTAAAAAGATTGTAGATATTTTTAGTACACAGGATTTAAAAGATACACCAATATTTTTTCCCCTAAACAGTTTCCCTGAGGTCAGCTTGAAAAGCTTGCTGCTGCAACTTTGGAAAAAATCTCGCTGAATGCTTTCTGGCACTGTTCACTCAGTGGAACAGGGTTAGTTGTCAGGTCACCACTTTTTTGCAAAGCCAACACTACTGTCAAAGGATCGCAAAACATTTAAAGTGTGAAAAACGTAAAGATTAAACTGAAATGATGCTGAATTTTCACATTGTTATCTTAAAGAGCAATGTGCAGACTGACAGGAGTCAATCACATTGAAACAAGGTGACTGTCAGTGTTAACAGCAGTACGAAGTAACAGTGCCATCTAAATTATTAGAATCATCATATATTAGATAATGGATCTTTTCATTTAAGAAAAAGAAGGTCTGATATGCTTTAAGACAAGCAATGTGCAAATGTCCCACGCTGGGTAGTTTCTCCATGAAACTAATGTTTAGCAAAGACAGTAAAGGTTAGAACTGGAAATGTTGTTTTACACTGCCCTGATTTATGAAGCCATAGAACTGAAGGTGTAGCCATACATTAGATAACTTAAGTCAGAAAAGAATATTTTAATATGTAATTTTGATGGTCAGATATCAAAATTACACAATAAATGTAGCACGGACATCTCCAGATTATAAGATTGTGTATAAATGTGAATGGCCAGAACTAATGGAGTGTGTTTCACAATTGTTACAAATATTTGAAATATTTAGTCCTAGTAAAAATTGTAGTACACGTTTATAAAAGGCCATATTGTTTAAACAAAGCCCACCAATGCAATAGGGCAATAAATGTTTTTTTACCACCGCAGGATTGATGTATATATATATATATATATGCATATATGTTAGTATGACAGTATTGAACGAGCTGTGACTCGAGTGAATCCTGGAAAACTATATTCACAAAACCACCTGATGTTCCACAATTAACACAAGTCTTGCATTTGTTAACAGCATTGTATTGGAAGTTCACTATGATGACACCAACATCATACTACGTTTAAATATAAATGAGACATAAATACAAATATAAACACTATATACATGAAGTTTTAAGTTAAGTTTTAACTTGAAAAATAAGATAAAGTGAATTTTATACAGAGAGATTTTTGTCTGATGTCTAGAGACTATCATCAGGGTTCGATTTACTGATAATAAGTTCATATTTCTACATTCATTAAACTGGAATTGCCTTCAGATAGTAAAACTGCATTGTCTATTACACTAGAATAAGTTTATTGTATTCTGATTGTTATTACACTAGAATAAGTTTATTGTATTCTGATTGTTATTACACTAGAATAAGTTTATTGTATTCTGATTGTATTCTGTGTATGTAAATAATTCTTAATAATCATTGCACACCATAATATATAATCCTCTCTTATAACCCATAGTTCTTAGATTTCTTTCTTCCAGTTAAACCACAGTAACAATGACACCTGTAACCAGTTAAACCACAGTATTTGTAGTTAAACTGCTCATTTATTAGCAAAAACAAATCATAAATAAATCAATAATATTTACATTTCTGATATATAATCCCTCTCTTAAGGATGTCCATCATAACACACAAACATCACATGACACAGCACAGATATAACAGAAAACACATCTTTGTGTTATAATATAAGTGATTTAATTTGTGTTACCTGGTTTTGTGATGATGTTTGTTCACGAGAAAGACCTTCACGTTAGGATTTAAACCATGCGCGCTGCCATGTTGCCACCAGGAGAGATATTTGGAGAAATGTACAGGCGAGCCCCTTGTGGACAGGGGGAGTAATGACACCTGTATAGTAATTTGTGTTTATTATTACATTATTATCTGTTTATGGAAGTAATTTATTATAATTATTATAAATCATTATGTAAATATATTAATATATATATATATATATATATATATATATATATATATATATATATATATATATATATATATATATATATATATATATATATATACATTAAATAAAATCAAATAATCAATTATTAATTATAACATTCAATCATGTAACTCTTACTTTTGTACTATTATCATTTTTTCTTGTGTTTTATGATGACGTAATAATCATAACAGTTTTTATTATCACATTATTTTGAGTTACTGTTTATGGAAGTAATTTATTATAATTATAATAAATCATTATTTAAATATATATATATACACACATTATATAAAATAAAGTAATCAATTATGAATTATTAATTATAACATTCAATCATATAACTCTTACTTTTATACTATTATCATTTTTTCTTTCGTTTTATGATGACGTAATAATCATAACTGCACGCTTCCTTTTGCACACCAGGTGGCGACGTTTCTTTTTCACTAAACCTCGTGCGTCTTACGTCATTTCCTGTGCGACTCTGACCGTGTGAATGATCCGTGTGCTGAGTTTCTGCTTTGGTTTGAAATAAATCTGTTGCTCTTACAAGTAAACAACATTTAATTGTGTTGAATAATAAAAGCTGTTGTGATGGCTGAGGCGATACAGAAGAAATTGCAGTCTGAATTGGAGAAATATAAACAGCTGCAGAAAGGTTTGTCGATGCTTGCTCCAATATCCTCTGCATGTGCACTGGGTGGGGATACTTTGTCATTTATTACATTATGGAATTACTACAAATGTTTATTTTGCAAAACATTTGGCATCAATAAGTTAGGATTTATGTAGTGGTCAGCTGTCAGTGATCTGCTTTCTAACTTTAGCACATTTGAGGTTTATTATTTGTTTACTTTATTAATTAAAAAAAATCAATAGTTTGATGGTTTGTTCTTTCTTTTTTTTTTATCCATTTCGTGTTTAATTTTTTACAGATGTCAGTAAAAGTATGTCAGCAAGACAGAAACTGGAGGCACAGCTGACTGAGAATAATATTGTTAAAGAGGTGAGACTTTAAACATCAGGACACTTTTACATGGAAGGTTGCATCCTAGGAAGACAACATGTCTTTGCTGTGTCATCATATGGCATCTTTATCCATAAATGCCAAGGATCCTTTGGAAGACAGTGTGTGTTTACTGTCCTTCATTCTGCCTTTTTTAAGGATGCATGAAGTGTAAAGTTGTGCTATAAAATCCTTTGCATACATCTAAAACACTGAACAATTTTGAGCACTAAATGAGGAATTAACTTATAAAAATGTAAATATATTGTCAGAGATGGGGCATTTGTGCTTTTTTATTTGGTTGTGCAAGTTATAAAGCATTTCGGATAATTCTTGATATACTGTTCTTTCATTCCATCGTCACTTATGGAAAGTTGTATATTTTTTAAGGTGGTATATTATTTTTTACTTCCTTCTTTAAACATGGAAGGGAGGGGGATAACCATTGTGATGTTGACATCGACTTTTACTAATCCATGTTTTATAAGTGTTTATTAAAGAAGAAGGGGCGGTTAAATAATATTTGAAGCAATTGGAGTCTGGAAATTGTATTTATTACATCTCTTTGTCATACTCTCCACAGGAGCTTGGCTTGTTGGATAGCCAAAACACAGTTTTTAAACTAATCGGGCCGGTTTTGGTAAAACAGGATCTGGACGAAGCCAAAGCAACAGTGTCCAAAAGATTGGAATACATTAATGGTGAAATGTAAGTATAAGAGAATAATTCATCAATGTATGAAGCTACTAAAACAATATTAGAAATTTAGCATTTGAATTTGTTTAATTGAGTCTGGCAAATTTAACCACCATCTGTTTTCTCACAATCCGCAGTCAACGCTATGAAACTTTACTGAAGGATATGGAGAAGAAATCTGAAGAGCACAGAGAAGTTTTGTCCAGCTTACAGCAGGAGTACCAGCGGGCTCAGGGTCTCCCTGCTGGGAAGGTCTAAATGGATTATTGTATTCACAGACCTGGACACTAGTCTTAACCAGTCAATCTGAAAGACTGAAAATGCCGGCTAATATTTCATGCTTGTTTCTTTACTTTAACAGGATGCTTGAGGTTTTTGTTTGACGTTATCATGCAACAAATAAATTTTGTTTATTTATGTTTAGCCACACATGTTGTCTTTGTAGTTTCTTTATGAAGTTTTAACAACTTAAAAAACTTGAATCAACAGAATTGCAAAATGTCTTTAATGTGAATTTAAGGTCAGAAGCTAAGTTTACAGATAGATAGAATGCCAATTACACCAAAAGATATCTTTAGTTTTGAAAATATGAGCTTGCCCTGGTCATTAGTTTTTAGGTCATGTATTACATGGAACAAAGTTATGCTACAACTATTTTTGTTAACCGGAATGTTTCTTTTATTTAATGTATTAACTATTACTGGTTGTCTTAAAAGGTGCAACAATGTAAATGCTGTAACTTCTATGAAATTATAAATTGGACAGTTAAATACCGCTGCAATAAAATACATTCTTGTGTTTTTAAGTACAAGGATGTTTATTAAAACTTAAGGACAGTGACAATTTTCTTTTAAGACTCTTCCACACAACTTCAGCTGCACAAAGTCCCACAAGAATAGGATGAGTGATGATCTTGTAATGTCCTTTCTAGTTTTATTAGAAACAAATATCAAATGTCAATAGTAGAATTGCCTTAGAATGCAATGGAATGTCTTTAATTTAATTTATTCTTTTCTCATAAGAATAAATATGATTTTCAATAACTTATGCACTGAATCAGCATAGCACATGTTCAAATAATACTACATCATTACATATAAATCTCTTCATCAAACAGCAGTTTAGGGCTTTTGGTCATCACACACTAATGCATTTGGTCAAGGGCATGAGAAATTGATCATTCCCAAAAGCCTAAAACCAGGTTCATGCAATAACTCATGGTCTCTTTATAATGCCTGGTGTATCAAAGTCTTGAGACTCAGCAGTCAGGCGACTCATTTCCTAATTAAAGGGGCAGGCAAGTGTCTCATATGGCCAGATGTTGTGTCATTGAGGTTGCTGGTCCACAGGTCGTGTATCCTCCCCTGCCCAACAGGCCATCAGACTCAGCATGGAGAAGCACTGGAGCACATACGTCCGCATTGTCAGTTCTTGCCCCCCAATTAACATCCCGGGGGGGACCTGTCCCCCTTCATTTCCCACCCGCCGGGGATTAAAGCACGAATAAAGGATTCTCAAAGGAACGGCATTGCTTGTAAGGGAGACGCATCAGGTTTGGGTCCACCGCCCCCCCCAAAACCGTCCACTGGGCACAAAAGCTTCTAAAGGGATTATCTATTTATTGAACCAATAATATGCAAAGCTAATAACAGGCTGACTTTAAAGTTAGTTTAGAAGTATGCATGGGTCTTTGGATTTTTTTAAGAAGCTCAAGAGGAGGACAGTGATGGTGGGGGGGAGGTGCGCAATTGGGTTATGGTGTATTTGTTAAAATAATGAACATTTAATTTAATTTTGATTGATTTTATTATGATTATGATACTTTGGATGACAGTAACTTATGGATGTTTATGATCGATATAACAGCATGTGGTGATGCTCTGCTTGCATGGAGACGCAATGTGCCCCCTTTTACAATGTGCCCCCCTTTTACAATTGCCCCCCTTTTACAATTGTCTCGTTTTACTCATTGTAACTTGTTTTGATAAACAGGTCAAAACACGTGTCGAATTTATTTTACAGTTTTGCCAAATGGTGAAAACCCACTAATAAATGGAGAGAACCGTGGTTCCCAAAGGTGTAGTGCCAGGAAAGAAAGTTGGCACCTTGGTTCTATGGCAACAGCTGATGTGTCACAATGTGGTGTAGACAACCTTAGATGTTGTCTTAAAAAAAATACTTTTTATATTTCAAGACACACTCAAATAAAAGAATTCCAGAGAATTGGATATGTCTTGTGTTTGTGTTTTTCATTGATAAACTCTTATAGCCCACCTGTCCAAAATGACCCAGAATGGGTGCCAAAGGGGCACCAAACGTGTGCCAACACACCATCTGCAAAAAACAAAGTTGTGTAAGACCTGCACCCACATCTCTGTGCTTTTATTTTCGTAACAAACTCCAAAAACATCACAATAATGCTCTGGTCCCATAACTTGTGAATAATAAAGACACAGTATAATAATATGCGGTTAAACTAGGCTTAGACTTTATATCTACATTTAGAGTCTTAAACACTTGGCTGCATTGCTCCCAGTTGATCAGAACAGATCAGCACACATCCGGTCTGGATAAGTCTTCACAATCTAATCTATTTACACCTTTTGTGCTGAATGGCATTTGGAGACTGATCCCCTGTAATAACCCAGTCAAGCATCAGAGGGTTCTTTGGCCATTCCATGCCATCTTTTAAAGCTGTATAATCTCATTTCAGTTGAAACTCGTTTATCTTTGAGCTTATCTAGAGTTACAAAGCCAAACAAAGCTGCAGAAAAGTTGATTTAGGGAAGTGAGAGTTAAGAAAGACTAGAGGCATTCTATCTGGTCCCTTACACACTATATTTAATATTACAACTTATAAATATTATTAATATTATAAAACAATAATACTTGAACTTAAATAATATTCATATTATAAACAACAGTACAAATTATAAATAGTATTAATATTGTAAAATAATAATACTGGAACTTATTAACAATAGTAATATTATAAAATAATAATACTAGAACTTACAAATAATATTCATATTATAGAAATATTATAACTTATGAATAATATTACAATTATAAAAATTACAATACTATAACTTGTAAATAATATTAATATTATAAAATAATAATACTACAACTTGTTAATAATATTCATATTATAAATATATTATAACTTATAAATAAGAAACATATATGGAAGCTTTGGGTTTTATTCAATATCAATGTGTGAAATATAAAATAACGTAAGATGCAAATCCCAGTGTTTTAAGTGATACTTGATGACGTGTTTTTGAAGCAAATTATGATGGGACAAATAAAAGAATCGGATCTTAAAATAAGTGTCTACAAATGCAAAAGTTTACCGGTCGCCCAACTTTCTGCAAGACTGTGAAGATAAAATCAAATACAGTTATTTCTGTTTTATACCTCTGCTATAGAAAATGATAATATAATAATGATTATATAAAAGTAAAGAACGTGACTGAAGGACGTCTGGAGTTTTGGGGTTTTATTCAGTTCTACCTCTGCAAATTATCAGGTGCAAAAATAAATGTTTTACACGTTTGATTCGTTTAACTTTCGTTACTTTTAGAAATTTTAAGATCTGTTTTGACATAATGATGATTGGATAATGATATCCAACCACATTTTATAATCATTTTATTAAATAATGTGAAGTCTAGTCCGTCACTAGCACTGACAATATTTGGCTTATGTTGGAATAAAAAGAGAACTCTAAAGCTCCTCCTGAAACACAACAACATGGATTTATTTATCCCATATTCTTATTTTTGATTTCATGTGCAAACCATGTGTAGACAATTGATTTAATTCCGTGAAAATGTACAAAAAACTTTTATAACAAAAGTTACTACTACAATAGAAGAGATGTCAAACTTAAGTGGGTAACCACCCCATGTGAAGGCTCTGTTTCATTTTAATTTAATTTTCAACATTTTTATTTTATTTTTGTGTATACTTGTCGTTTGTTAAGAACTATATGAAGGATCCTCACATCCACCTCGCTATTTTTATATATTTTTTGAGTAACTAGTTACTTTAAAATAGTAACTACATTTTTATTTTGATTTGTCAATTTATTTTATATATGTATAAAATATATATATGTCCTACACTGAAATTGCCAAGTTTGTAATCTCCCCAAAAACACATCATTTTTTTCCTTATGATATATATTCTCCCTTTTTAAAATAAAAACGTGTGCATTGACTGATATTTAATGATCTTTAGACTCAATCGTCAGGTGTTTAGTAAAATATGAACAATTTGGTGTATTGTGAACAAATACATTGAGTGTGTTTATGTCACACCCATTATGTTTGAATAGCCTTCTGAGAGCCACATTTCTTAAACATTTAAATAGATAATTGTTTTGAGAAAAGTGTGCAAAAACCACACCTAAGCTCACAGAACACAATCTGCACTTCAATCCATAAACCCATGTCCATCGTTCATTAATTGCACATTACTGACAAATGACCAATTAAAGTCTGTGAATGTCAGGCCTGTTATCAGGTCTAAACGCTATACATTAACACCACTACAGAAGAGCAATCTTTGTTCTTCATCTTATAGAATATATCTCAGGAAATGAATGAACAGATGTCTGTTTATCTGTAAAAACACATTGGAGGACACAAAATATATAGAATATATCCTCATTGAGGTTTAATTCTTTGTTCATTAAGAAAAATAATTCATTTTACATGAACTGTTTGGAGATTTTGCTGACATGAAAAAAAAACAAATGCTGTTTAGTTCAACAAAAATGCATTGAACATATTGATGAAATTATTGTGCGATGAAATAATACACAAAAAATGGCAACCACATACAACATAATAGCATGAATGTGTTCTACATTCATAAGACTGAAAAAGAACAAAAACGTTCTCCTTAAGTACATGATTCCATACCAATGAATGGGTTAACAGCTCTTAGTCAGTGACTGCCTGCCTGTAAGTCTGTTAAAAAAATAAAACTATATACATCCTGCACAAACATATTTTGTTCGTTTTGCCGTATGCCCAACAAACATTCACAGGTAAAAAATTGTCAATGCCCATTTATAACAAAATAAAGTTTGCATCTGCTGTACAAAATCCACATATTTACAGGTTTGAACTGCACACATATCCATCTTTGATCCTGTGTTGTTCCCATCCTTCATCTTTCGAGATGATTTGCTGCAGGTCTGAATCTTCCCAGGCCCAAGATTTACTGTGGCCAGGGTCTCCAGACAGAATCACAGAGCAGAACAGGTTGTTTAGGACTTGAGGTGATGTTCGGAACAGACACAGTTCTTTGTGCAAGCTTTGAGCAGCCATATTGTATAGAAGAGTTGCTCTGATGTTGCTGTGCTAGTACATATGGATCATCAGGACTCATCAGTTGTCTGTGGGGTGATGCAGCAGACATGAGCGGCGTCTGCATTGAGTGCTTCAATGTGTTGTGCTGAAGGTTATCATGTGCTTTTTGCTCAAACTCCTGGTTCTTACTGGCAATAAATTGACTGACTCTTAGGAGACACGTCCTCATTCCATCACGGTAGTTCTGACGTTTGCAGGTTGAGCTCAGATCCTCATCGTAGTCTTCTGTTCGCCCCCTTTTCCCCCTGGTGATCTCATAAGAGTTCTTCCCAGGTGTTTGTTCAGCTCTCAGGAAATTCACAACACTTTCCAGGATCTCGACCTTTTCCACTTTAGGGTTCTTGAGTTTCTGTTGACAAGAAGAATATAGACTGATAAGCAAACATAACACATCAAAAACCTTATTCACTTTATTTTAATATAAACCCTACCTCATTTTGTGTGTTCTCTAGTAAAAGTAATCTCAAAGTCTCTAAACTTTGATTAATGCGATCCCTTCTCCTTTTCTCCATAAGAGGTTTTGGGACCTGTGAAATTTAATACATAGTTGAGTATTATGGTATCACAAGACCTCAATATACAAGACTGTGTCTTATTCATCTTTTTGAGCACGATATATGTAAGTAAATGTATGATATAAAAATCAATGAATAGACATTTTACCCTGGTTGAGTCTTTCTGCTCCATCATATCAGCAGCTGTTTTGTTCATGTTGAAGAAATCTCCAGAATGACCTCTGACTGAAATTATGGGTAACACTGTGCCTGCACCAGCTTTATTGGAAGACTTACCCACGCCCAAACTCCTCCCACCTGGGCTTAATAATGCATAATAAACAAGAAGGACCAATCACATCCTTCAGTTTGGCCTCATGTAATGCTCACCTGTGTCTTGAATGAAAGGGGGAACTTCTTTGACTTGTTAAGAGGCGATAATGACCCATTTAGCCCCCCACTGTTCTGCTTAAAGAGGGCTGTTAAGTCAAAGCATGCCCAGAAGTTTCTATGTCTAAGATACCAGAGAAAAAAGACACTGTGTTAAAAAAACTTTATATATTAATATCAATAATGCATTCTTAAATAATGAAATGCAGTCATGTTGCATAACTTTTGATTTCATAAATTAAAGTTTTTAAAGACAAGTTTAGGTTTAACACTGCACTAGAGGGGGGGATCTCTGAAGCTGTGTGTGGCCCTCTAGTAGTGCATCCCAAATTATTCAAAAGTTTTTTTTAAAGGACAGTTAACTTTGAATAGGAAAATAATGCAAACACATATGCGAATAATGCATTTTTCTTCCGCCATCTCATCCAATATATCCAGTTTCACAAGTTACAACTTTCACCCAAGGATCCATTGGACATACAAAAGTTTGCGAATGTAATCGTGGGACAATAATGGTCGGCTTAATCGCTCACACTTCTATCAAAACATTCACATGGAGAACACTAAGTCATTTGCTTTAAAAGTATTTGGGTCACACCTCTCGCCCCCCCAAACATAAAGCAGGATTCGCGTGTACCGGCCACGCGTGGAATAGTGGGCGCGTGTTTTCAACGATCTGTATTCATGAATGGAAACTTTATTATAGCCATATAATCACAATATTATGTTAATAAAGAAAATAAAGAAAAACTTTTAAAAATGCAGGGTACATAAATGTACAGTATATTTAAACTTTATGTACTGAAGGGGTTTTCAAACATTTAGTCTAATGTCATGTTATGTTGAAATGCTTAAAAACGTAAGTAAATAAAGTTTTTATTTTTCTATAATTTACACTGTGTATGTGTGGTACCATTTTTTACCATTAAGCTGAAAATAGAAGTTTTACTTTGGTCATGTTGCAACTTTTCATTTGTTAGACAAGTGGTTTTTTCGAATTATTTTATTATTTCAGTTCTTTTTAAAAACGAGAAAAAACAATAATGCTGGTTTGCCATCTAAATCAACGCACGTGTTTTGTCACCTTAAAAGTTTATAGTTATTAACGAAAGTTTAAAGTTTAAATAAAGTTTGTCTTGTTTTAGAAGAGCTATTGTTCATCTAAGGCAGGGAATTTTCATTTTCATTTTTATTAGTACTTTAAAAAACGAACAGAAACATATACAACAAATATTATAGTGTCAGAGAATCTTAAAAAAGATAAAAGAAAAGAAAGAAAAAAGAAAAAAACAGAAAAAAACAGAAAATTAACAAAAACAAAAAGTTACAAAGAAAAGCATGACCTTTACATTACTCAAGTATTTTGAAGACAGAACACAAATGGACAGTTTTAATTACTTTCCTATTAGTGATATGAAGAACAGTAGAGAAGTTATCTAAGAAACACTGTAAAACAGATCTTGTTAGTTATCTAATGCAGGGAAATCATGGATGGGGAGGTCACTGTGCTTACGTCACAGTCACTTCTCCTCCAATCACAAGCGACCTCAGCGTGGCTTTAAATGCTCGTTTGCTTCGAGTTCAGCACAACTGGGACCTCTTGTGATCTTTTTTAAACCTATTCCTGAAATGCAAACTAAAGCAGTTCAAACTCTCAACATGGTGAAGACTGGGGGCATTAAAAGAGTGAGTTTATTTCTAAACAACATTCATATACCAGGATTCTTATTGTCATTATTGCATTTAAAATATGTTAAATCATTTACCAAACATTTCACAACTTTAATTTAACTCACAGCATGACAAATATAAATGCTTATTTCATGTGGCGTATTGTTTTTAGAAGTTGAAACCAGTTATAGAGAAGAAGAGAAGAGATAGAATCAACCATAATCTGGATGCATTGAAAGATCTGCTTTTCAAGACTACTGCAGACTCTGTAAGTAACTCATCATGCTTATAAAGTTTGGTTTATTTCATTACAAATGCTAAACTGTATCTCTTTTTTATTCCATCATCACAGCGTTTGCAAAATCCTAAACTAGAAAAGGCAGAAATTTTAGACTTTGCAGTTCAGTACATAAGAAGGTCCACAAGGAAGACAGTAACAGATTCCCTGGCCTCTTTCAATCAATCTGTAATCTCTGTTCTGGGACCCTTCCACACCACTGATGTCCAAGCACCTGACCTCTGTGGAAGACCAAATACATCCGAGCAAAAGGAAGCTCCTCCAAAATTAAAGCAAAATTCTGGAGACAGCGCAATCCGTTCCTGCAGAGTACCAGCAATACAGACAGGCATCTCACAGGAAAAGATTGTTTTGTCATTATCACATCAAAGCAGTTACCAAGAACCTGTCTTACAACCGGAATCATCTTTGTATTGCAGTAAACTATCCCTGTCTTCCCATTATAATTCTCCTCCATCATCTCCCACTTTTAATTATGTTCCTTCTAGTAATTCTCCTCCATATCCATCCTCATCTTGTCTTCTACCTCACTCTTTCCCTCCTCTTGACACACCATCTTCTCTCAAAACAGCACCACTTTCCCTTCACAGGCCTGTTATTATGCCTGAGCCTGTTCTACCTCACAAGGCCGGAGATTTTACCCCACCACAGTCTCCTGTGTTCTCCCTAAGACAAGAACACTTTCATCTCTCAACACAGCCCACATGGAGACCATGGAGCTGAAGTCTGAACATTTAGGTTTTTTATTTCATAAAATGCTTCAATAGAGAAAATATTATAGAGAGAATGTATGGTGTGGCATGTTCACAGGGTTTTGACTTAACCTCTAGTTTGAATTCACACCTTGTTTGCAATGACACATTTAGATCAACTATTTATTGTTTTGTTTTTTAAATGATAGTGATCATTGTTAACATTTTTTTTTTGGTGAAAATTGAATAAATCTGGTCATCAATTCCCTCTTAATCAGTCTCATCATGTTTTATTTAGAAGTGTGTTTTCAAATAAATTAGATATGTGGTTTTGTTTTGCAAATCAAGGTTTAACTGCAGAAAAATATATTTTAGTTGAAAATAAAGAAAAAGACTAGGGCCTGAATTCATAAAGATTCTAAGAATCCTCTTAGAAAACTCTTAATTAAGATTAAAAACTCTTATGTAGGAGTCTTAGCGTGATATAGATTGGGAACGATCTAATATCTACTCTGAGTAGCGAAAAGACAAAACTTTCAGTTGGTGAGGATGCGGGGTTGACCCCATTGCTATGCATGACACAAACCTTTGAACACTCTGATGGTTTTGTTTTCCAAGAAGGAAAAAAAGATTGACATGCACATTATATGTGTGTAAAATATTTTTTTTTATTAACCATGCTTGTTATTTCCTATAAGGTATTTGATGGTTTAGAATGAAAACAATTGTTCCACTCTTTCCAATGATACCGATTGATGTCTATTTAAGTGGTGTTTTGAATGTTCGTCTTAATGCATCAAACATGGAGTCAACACCAAGAAGGGCGAGAAAGCCCAACTGGATAGAGGAACAGTGTTTACTATTACCCAAGTAAGTGGATGAACTAAAGGCTATTCTTAAAAGAAAATTCAGGTGGGGTGTTACAGCACGGGACAAGAATAAGACATAGGAGCAAATAGTGTAAACTATCAATGGTTCATTACCCCTGCTTATGCGCACCAGACTTATTGAAAACGCTAATATGCGTTGTAATCAAAAGAGAGTCATTTCATTTGGCAGTAGTGCTACAACACTATTTTTGTACCATTAACAAACTAATCTCAAACAAATATAAGTATACTGTACATGCTGTCCACTGTATTGTTTCCTAGGTAAGGGGCCACTTGCTTAACAGCTGTCCCAAGTAGACCAAACCCTGTTCAACATCTTAGGTCTCTCAGATACAGGTATAACTGGTTTCAAAGAGGGCACAGACAGCTCAATGATTCAGCGGGTGGAACTACAAAAAGGGTCATTTTAATAAATCAACGACCAGATAACACAATATAAAGACAAATTTTTATTAATCATAGACAAGGCAATTTTTCTATCTGGCATTCTATGAACTGAATAAAACAAAATAATTTGCCCTAAATTTAATGTAAATGACAGAGATTACATATTTTCTCCTTTAAGTAGCACAGAGCCTACAGCAATGGAATTTGTGATTGCAGATGGGTGACCTTCAGCCCAAAGTGCCTCATTCCCTGCCTTCTACTGCCAACACAGCTGCTCCCACAGTAGTAGACAAAAACTGGAGATGGATGTCCTACAGCAGCAGAAAATGGTGCTCGATCAACAGAAGGAGTACAACCCACCACTTGCCGCTCATAAAAAATGTGAAAGAGACTCTTTAGTTGACCGTACCTGTTCAATCACTGCTCTTGTTTTTTTTGTGAGCTCTGTGAGTTAAACAGTAAAACAGAATTAAGTTGATATCTTCAAATCATAATGGAAGGTTGTTTATGGGAAGTAGAGTAGCCCACAAATACTACTGCAACACATGTGTTGTACCCTACATTTGAAGTCCACACACATTTAATATATGTTGTCGCTGTTGCCCGTTGTAATTTAGCGGTGACCCCTGGTCAGGATGGAGGTAAGGTGTGAGGGAATGGTTTACAAGGATATCTTGTCCCAGGCCACTCACTACCAGTATCTAAATAATTTTGCAGGAGAAACTAAATCAACTATGACACAATGAGAGGTTCTGAAAGTGCTGTGGTTTTTTTGTTCAAAGATAAAAAAAATTTTTTCCCCCTAAATAAAGAGTTTTCTGAGAGACTTTAAGAATCTTTATGAATAAAGGCCCAGAAACACACAAATGACAAGTCTAATATTTAGAATGTGACTTCTCTATTCTGGGGACGACAATTTTTAAACCACCCAAACGTACAATATTATACTAACTTTCAAAATTCGAAATATTACATAAAACGCTGAACTTATAAATAATTAAAATCTACACTACGACACACTTTTAATTTATTCTGGATTCAGATTAAAGATTAGATAATAAAGATAAAATAAAATGTTAATTGACATCCTAGAATAAACACAACACAGTTTGTTTTAAATATACAGATATACATATTATATTTCTTACAAAAATGAATGGTCATATTTTAAATATTAGAGTTCATATTTCTACACGAGATTTGCATGAAAACTTTATTAATATTTCAAATATATTTATTTGGATTTACTGTTTACCAGCTGTGCACGTTTCCATGGTAACTCGTCGATCCATTGAAATGTGTAAATGTTGTTCGTTAACTCTGGTAAAGATTTATACAAACACACGACAAAAGGATATAAAACATAAAAATGTAAATCTTAAGAAAAGTCGACAATTGTTCGATATTTGTTGTGTAAAAGCACCAACAGTGCGCTTTAAAAAAACAACAACGTTTAGATTCAAGCTCTAGTTTATGGACGTTAGTGATGACGTCACACAGACTCGATTTCGAAAATCGCTGAATATTCGAGCAGCGCTTCCGATTGGCGTCGAAGGTTCCTGCGGTAAGTTGTGCGATTTAAATGCTCTGTAAATTTCTTAAAGTTTTTTTGCTTTTTACGTTATATTTCATCGAATTTTTGTTTGTCAACAATAATCACAGTTAACTTGATCGTTTTTATAAATCGAAGTGTTTGTATGTTTATGTTAATGTAGTTTTGTAAACTGTGCTTAGTTTTAAGGCAAAATGGTAAACGCTCGCATTACTAATTTCTAAAAGTTATCACAACAATGTGAAAAACAGAAATATCTATGGAATAATATTAGTTAATGGAAAACTGATACTTTATAATGATAAACAATAGAGTTTGGCCTGATGTTTTGTCGGCATAATGTTGTAGCAATGGGATATGCAGATGTGAATGATAAACAAATGAAATAATTGTAAGTTTTAACTTTCTTTCTTTTAGAATTCAGCTCTATAGAGAGATCCTCTGATATACCTGTTACTAGATCCAATGGGATATACACCACAAGATCCCTTGTGACACCTAAAAAGTAACTAAAAAGTCAATGGTACGTTTAGAAACATAATACACTGCACTTGTTTACATATATTAAGACTTAAGGCCTTACATGTGTGTATATAGCTTTACTGAAAGATCTGAAGCATCTTTCGACAAAAATGAGACAGCTTGACTTCTGTGGGACAACCTACAAAGAAAAGCTGAAATCTAAGGATATGAACATCCCAGCACCGGCGGATACAAAGAGATATCTATGAAAAAGGAACAGAGACATAGACAAGGTTTTATATAGATCTTTGATTCAATGCAATTAAGAATAGTCTTGACTAGAGATCAACTTGCTGTTGTAAACTGTTGACACGAATGATTTTAGAGTATGTTGTAATGTCCAATAGTTCACGTTGCTTTTACAGTGTCCAGTGGCTAAGCAGTTATGGTGATGCCTGTGAAGCAAAGCTCACCTGATAACCTCACCACAGTCATAGACATAGAGCACAAGAGAGCTGCTAAAAGGCAGAAGAAGAGAAAGATGGCAGGGAAATGTCCATCTGAGTATGAGGTCGAAATCCTCCCTTTGCAGCCGGCCATGAGAGTTAAAACAACTGTTCAAATTGTTGAACGTCCACCACCTCTTACAAGAAAATATGCCTGGATGGAGAATGACAATGATGTGGTCACCCAGAAAAAGTCAGATGTTTCTTCTTCGGTGTTGTCATTTACCGAGTTGGAGGAAATGAGCAGGCCTGAAGATGAGAATGATCCAGAGGTGGAAATGTTGCCATTCTCCCGCTCATCAAATTTGATCTGGTTGAGTGCATACTAAGAACAACTAAGTCAGACCAAAAAAGTGACAAAACAAAATGAATCTCCACCACCCTCGAAGCCAAGACTTGCATGGTTGGAAGTTGTGAGGGATGAAGAAAAGCTTCCACCACCTTCCAAGGTTAAGCTGATGCAGAATCTTCTGAAAAAGAGACTGCAGGAGAAAAGAAAAGCAGAAAGCCCTCCTCAGGAAAACGTTCCATCAGTTCAGGTCAAAAAGCACAATAGCTTTGAACAAAGTATGTTTTTTATTTAGTTTCATATTTAAATGATTCTCGGTGTAACTCGAGATGCATTTGAATCCCTTTGAATCATACTTACAGTATTCTCTTATTTTATTCATTGTTTTCTTAAGACAAGGTACCACTTACAGTCACAGGGTCTTGTGACCGCAAAGTTTTTCCGACCCTAAGACCTGCATGGATGGAGGAGGAAGGAAAGACTCCACTATCTACCAAGGTTGGGCAGAAACCTTTAAGCCTCAAGCCATTGAAAGAATGGATGGCCAAAAGAAAGAGAAAGAAGGAGGAAAAAAGAGGGGAAAAACAGAGAGAAGAACTCTGTTAAAACAGCTCTGGGGTCTTTCCATCAGAGAGTTCAAATCGAGTTGTGAAAAAACACAACACTTTAAGCCATTTAAATTTCATGTACGTTTAGGGCTGGTTTCCCATACAGAGTTTGGGCCTGTAGTCCCATACTAAAAATAAGTATTAGAGCTGTCTAATTTGAAAATGAGTTCTGTCTCACATTTTTTGTCATCATTGGGTTAATAACATATTCTTATTCTGTGAGAACATTTTACAGTTTTACATGTTTGTTATGTAAATTTGTATCTTTGTACATGTGCACTTTTCAAACTTTTTTAAATGAGGGCAATTGTTTTCAAAAGGGTCAAAAATATTTTAACTACAATAATTTAGCTACAAAATTAAATTAAAAATGGGCTCCAAAAGTTTCTCTGCTTTCTTTGTCATGTGGCTGACTTGAATCCCCAGATACTGAGAAGCCAGTGATACTGACAAATATCTGAGGAATCATGCAACACAAAACAATGTTGTAATCAAGTCTTTACTCTGAGAGAAGCTCAAACTATTTTAGGTTTAGTTCAGGGGATTTACATATGGTCTATTTATACGCGCTTAATTCATAATTACTGTTTTTACATTTACCATCGTAATGCAATGAATCAATTAAGGAGGATAAATGGACAGGAATGTCATATGATATACAAAACTATGTCTTCAGAGGTGTTATAAAGACCTTATATAGTTAACTGCATTGTTTTTATTACCTATGCATAAGCCATTTAAGAAACATGATAGGAAACTAATATAGAATATAATATCTTGATAGAAAACAGTGGGGGAAATAAGTCATTGACAAACTTATCAGTAAAGGGATTTCTAAGTGGGCTATTGACATGAAATTTGAACCAGATGTAGAGATCAATCCAAATACAATAAAGAAATCAGAATATTTTAGTTGATTGATAATGAATAATAACAGGGAGTAAGTATTGAAAACACTTTATTCAATACTTTGAAAAGCTTTTGTTTGTGATCACAGTTTCTTGATGCCACTTGTATGGTGAGACCAGTCTTCTACATTGCTCAGGAGTGATTCTGGTCCATTCTTCCATACACAGATGGTTTTTAAATCTTGAAGGTTCCTTGGACCTCTTTTATGAACTTTTAACTACTAGAGTCTATTTTGCAGAAACACTAAATAAAAACATCTGTCTGTCCATTTTGGAAGCACTCTGCTGTCATCTTGTGGTCCAATGGCTGAAGTTAAAAAAATACACCTGATGAAAAATGTAATAAACCATTTTGCAGACTATTTTCAGTTTAACAATAATAAAATATAAATATTTTTTGCCATGGATTTATATTTTTACAATATTTTTTGCCATGGATTTATATTTTTACAATATTTTTTGTATTGTCATTTATTTACAGAATCTGATTGTAGAAACTGGAAAGGAAAAATGCTCTGTATTTTTTCCAACCTCAAAAAATATAAAGAAAATCAGTGTTCACTTATATTTCTCACGTTACTATTTATGAAGGGGTTTTAGTATTTAGAAAAATTATTTTTTTTACCTTGATTTTACCAGCTGGTAGCCTTGTGGTTTGGGTGTTGGACTGGTTTGATACTCTTTGCCTGTGGGGATTGCTGGAGGAGGGAGTGAATTACTGTAAATCTCCTTCACCTTCAATACTATGACTAAAATGAGTCTCTTGAGCAAGGCACAGTTTCCCCCAAATGCCCCCCGGGCACCGCAGCATGGCTGACCACTGCTCCAGGTGTTACGGTGCTTGTGTTCACTATGTCTGTGTGTACACTTGGATGTAAATAAATGCAGGGCACAAATTCCAAGTATGGGCCATACATCACTTTTTTACTTCACTTTTACCCTTTGTGACTCTTGAGGTTTGATGAAGTTCAATAGATACCGGACAACGCATTTAGAAATACTGATTATATAAAAGTTTGGAATTTGCTTTTATTTTTTTCTGTGCCTGTATTAGGCCTTACAGATTACTCTTAGCACAACCAAACATATTTATTCTCTATTTATTCTGCATTTATGAACTTATGGTTAGATACACATCTCAATAATCAATTAACCACATTCCATTTACATTTAATCATTTGGCAGACCCTTTTATCCAAAGCGGCTTTCAATCGTAATGCAGTTGGTAATAATCACTACAGAACAAACAGGGATAAGGTGTCTTGCTCAAGGACACTTAGTCATTGTCTGCTGACACTGGGATTCGAACCAACAACCTTCTGCTTTAAAGTCCGACTCTTTAACCATCAGACCACAACTAATACCCTACATATAGTCCTCATGTTTATGCCCCACAATATGAAGTATCTGATCTTATTCACAGTTAACTGACAGTTTTGTGGCCTAAACTCCTAAAAAGAGTTTTAATGTTGCACTGTTAAATATTCCCAATCCACATTTGCTTATTTGGCCAAATGGTCAGTAGAGGGCAGCATTTATGTGGCAGGTTTAGCCTCTGAATCAAGTTGAGGTTTTGTGAGGTCTCGGGGCCAGGTAAACTTACCTGTCATGTTTTGTGTTAAGCCCAGGATAGTTTTCTCCTTTAATGTAAGATATTTTCTCTCTCACATAAATCTGTAACCCTTCCTCATCTGCTATTCACATCTCTATTACAATCCCAAATTATTTCTGATAAAGGTATAAAGGGATTTGGTTGGGGGAACCTGAGTTTCTAACATGACAGTACACATCTTTGGATAATGGTTATTTTTCTCCCTATTCTTCTTTTAACATTCAGTTTCTCTCTTTTTAAGATTCATTTTCTCTCTGTACCAGTTCCCTTAATTCTGATGGCAATTGTTCATTGTGAGTTATAGGAAGCGAGCACATAATGGCCAGTTTGATTTTCTACAGTGTATTTCAGCAGGTTTTGATCACTGCTACAGCCGACAATAAAGGAGTGACAAATGAAAGAGAACGTTCCGCCTGGACAGAGGAATGCTGCTTAAATAATCATAATTAAATTTCCTGGGGAAGAAATCACCTCTGAAAATCCCGGACAAAAGCCTGAAATCTCTCCCTTGAGCTTTCTCAGGTCACACAGATTAGAGCTGATCCTGTTACCTGTGTAGTCTTAGTCTTGTTAATAGTGAATGCAACTTATGCATTCCTGATCTGGCACAAACCAGAGAGAGTGAGAGATTAAAAAAAACATCAAGCACGAAGATGTCATCGCTCTTGCCACGGTTTATTGGACTCAGAGTTAAATACATTTGTGTTGGCACATCTCAAAAGCAATTTGTCGAGGCAGGGCGGCTGTCACACACTTTCATCACACGTGCACACACTTGTACAAGCCCTTGTGCATTAGCACTTTTGCAGGCACGTAAGCACAAATGCATTTTATTAAAATATCTCAGTATTATGATTTACTTTAGTAGTAGCCTGGTTGAAATATGAAAGAAAAAAAAGTAGGGACTTGTTTCATGTAGAACAAGAGATTATAATTTTAAAGCATTTATTTAAACTACATTGGACCAATCTTAATCCTAGATGTGAGGTCAATGACATCTCATTAATGATTCCAACTTCCTTGTAATGTTGACAGATCTGGTTAATAGGCCAAGAAGGGTCTATTTCACTTCCTCATTCCACGGATGGAGAAAGTATTTGTTAAGTTCCGTTAGAGCTGGTGACAAACCTCAAAGCTGATAAAGAATTGACTAAAAAATGGAACAAAAAAGATATTGTATCAAAGATTTTTGTGTGTGCGCCTTACATCATACTTTAAAATAAGTTAACGGAAATGCCTGTAAGGACATCATCATTAAGGATACCTACCAAATTTTATATAGGTTGTAAATATTTTTGACAAATTGTGAGGTTTGATTAAATTGAAAAGCTTAATTAGTTAACATTTTTTCATAAGTTGCCACTGAAATTTTAGGTTTGTTTCCTAAATTTAAAACACTGTATTAACATTTAAATGTAAAATACATTCTATTTGTATAGGTTAAATTGAGATTATAAAGATTTTTGATTGCAGACTTTACAGATCTGAACTCTGTGACATTATTGAGCCCATTTATTAAACCTTTTGTCTTATCTGGGTTTGACTCTTTTTCTGTGAAACATGATATTTTGAGAAATTGAGAAAAGCGGTTTTGTGTTGATACAAGGGAAGACAATGGGTCTACTTTTATTCTTCCTGTTAACCAATATTAACTTTCTCGTGCAACAGAAAGTCATACAAGACATGAGGGATGAATCAAGGTTGCATGAATTATTATATTAGTAAATGGTTTTGCGTTACATCTTTTTGATGTCTATATTACAGAGATCATATCCGTAATTTTTTATTCTTTGTGCATTTTTACACGTATCATTTCATGGTATTTATTGTTTTTTTGGGCCTATACCCAAGGATGAACTCTACCTTGAGATATGATCTGGCTAGGCGACACATCTTCCCTAGTCCATCCCAGTGCTCAAGAATTCAATCTTTCGCTACTCACGACTAAACACTATTTTCCCCTCTTTCATTTGTCTTTTTTCTTAACACAGGGTCTTTTGAAGTGGTCAGAGAAAGGAACGCTGACTGTAGCAAATTACCCGGCCTGAAACATTTTTGACATAAGTCCTAAAAGAAGGGCGAGCCACTTCTCTTGGAGGCCCCATTGGGAGTGTTTTATCTCATGCCACGAGAGGCAACTTTGCTGACAGAGTGACAGGATGGCTGGACACGCTTCCAGGCCCCAGTGACGGACATGAAGGCTTTCGGAACGGAGCCACTACCCGTGCATCACCACCACGGTAGGCGCTGGACAGGGTGTGGAGGCTGGTTTGGCAATGGTACCGTAGTACTTACCACACCAGACATTGTTCTGCCTTATCATGTTGCAGCTTAAATAATAGCTGACGGTTTATATTTATGCCTCGGAATCAGCTTTAGGTCATGGCAAACTTGTATTTCAGAGGCTTTATTTTGCCATTGTTCATTATCACATTGGCCAGGAAGTCTTGATGAATATTGTTCTTATCATGGATCTCAAATCCTTAATAGCTGTTCTGTGGGCAAGAACTAGTTTTTATAACACTCTGTAGTCGAGAGCACCGCCCAGCTGTGTAGCAGAGAGTAAATAGATGCGATATACTCCTCTATTGCCTGATAGTCATAACAAAAACTTTTTAACAATAGCTTTGGAGACCAGCAATTGTGCTGCTGAGACACTTGACGTTTTCCGTCTGCTGAATAATGTCTTTCAGTGGGAAACTATACAAATGCTCTATTAGACGATTGTTTTAAAATTTATCTTGAAAGCATCAAAAAACTCTCTTTCACAATGCCCAGCACAATTATTCCTTCTTATAAATAGCTCTTTTAAAAACAATGAGTAATTGTGTCCACTTTGACAGATGAACTTACAAACATGGAGCTCTTCAGTTTCATGTTTATCAGTTCACTCTGCCTTGCTCAAGTGTTTGGGGTTAATAGATGTTGCGGGGCTGAATGTCTAGTTTATCATGCCCCAGGGCACATGTTTTAACTGAGGAGTTTCTCTTGTGTCTGAGAGCAGGGCTTCTTTGACCTGGCACCCCTGCCGTGGGTGGGCTGGGACCAAGGTAGCCTAAAGCGATGCCGGGTAACAACTTGTGCTCTTGTAATCCTTCAGGATGCACTCCAGCTCAATCAGAAGGTTATAGTCCTCTAGCATCACCAACACCCTTTTTAAAACCAGGAGAAACGTGAAGGGTTCAAAGGTCAGAGCTGGCGGCAGTTAAAAATAGAGAGTTATTTCTATTTCTTCTAAAAATACTGAAGTAGAAGTGGTTTTAATCAGGCCTTAAGAGCAATGTGAGATGCACCTCGAGGGAATGGGCAGAAAAGATGTCTTTACAATATAAGATATATATATATATATATATGCACACCACAATTAATCCATCAGCATAGTGTGTGTGTTTCTGAGGACCATGGTCTACTTCTTTGTATTTAAATATACTGTACAACCATCCATAAAAAATGACAACAAAATCATGCTTTAGTCTATGAGTCGTGTGTGCAAATGCACAGTACATATAAGAGCTATTGGCCTGCAGGAATCCAATTTCAGTCATGCCTTTGTCACGTACAATGACTGTTCAGATGTCTGATTCTAAATTTATTTATACTATATGGTAAAATAAAAAATAATAAATGTTAAAATAGATTTTATAAAAGAAACTTAAAATCACATTTCCAAGATTGGATTGCAATATTTTACATACCATTGTCATTAAAATGTTGACATTAAGCATTATTATCTTATTGTATATATACTAAAGGACTGCATTTAAAACATTTAAGAAAACAATCATTGGCCAGGATGAGGGATTTTCCAGAGTTGGTGGATCTGAGGATCTATTTAGAAGTACGGAATGGCTCTGAGCCAAATGTCTTTTTTTAGTGCATACATATCCTAATAACCAAATCAGGTTTTTTATGATACCCTTATTAGATGTTACATGTATTTACTTTTGTATTTAATGTGAATTGTGCACACCCTATTCCTAACCATAAGAACTACAGATGCACCAATACTACATTTACATTAACAATCATGCATTTGGCAGACACTTTTATCCAAAGGTACCAACATTGCATAATACTATTAAATTTGAACTTTGCTAAATAAAAACATTAAAGCTAAATTCTCGAATTAACATTGTCCACCAACTCCAATAACCCATTATTTGTGGAAGGCGACCTGTGGTCATTCTAAAGAAATAAAACATAATGGTTTATTATGTCAAGTCATTATACAACTCTGCATTGGAGGTTAAGTAATTGTATTGCAAATCTGTAAATAGATCCTATAAAAAAGGACACAATGAACCTTAAATAATACTCCTGTTTAAAAACTCCTTGCCAATAGTATTGAAAAATAGAATGACACTGTAAAACATAACTCTTTTTATAAGACAATTAGGGAATAATAATGATTAGATTCATAAATATGTTGGGTTTCCATTTTATGATCTTTCCATTGACACAATGAATATAAACTATAATACAGTACAAACCATATACTTTTTTAAAACCTTCACCCTATCCCTAACATAACCCTCAAACAAACCTTTCTTGACTTAATTCATTTTAAAATAAATTTATCAGTTTAATTGGATTTTTTTTACATACTCATGTCATCATAACATCAAGTTATTTCCATATGAACTTGAAAAAACACCTCCAGGCATATCCACATGACAGGAAAGCACCTCCTGAGGGGGCTTTTAAAACACAGGGGTTTTTCGATCCCTCCCAGCCCCAGTCACCTTCATCTTGGCCTGTGTGTTTACGATACACATCTTCTAACAGCCCACAGAGATCAATGGTCAATGTGGGATGATTGTGTTATGGAGAAGGCTTAAAAAGTCAGGACAGGATCACGCTCAGAAGCATCAGAGCCCTAAAGATCACAAAGCCTGTTTAACAATATAAAATCATCATCCAGGTGGTCCAGATGGAAGACACTCGTGGAGTGGTTTGACTGGTGAACAGTTTGCTGTGAAGGTGGGTCTTAAGAGTGTGAATGAAGCTTCACTCTTCTTTTGAAACAGCTCACACCCGCTGTTTTTGCGGCACTTGTTCCTTTGATGTTTGAGGTTGAGATGTTTCATCTCGAAGAAAAAAGGTTTGTGGGTAGTTCTCCATGTGCTGGTATGTCAGCTGCATTAATAGTTGTTTTGACATTGCTGGTGAAGAAACTTTAATCTCGCCATCGTTCAGGTGTCATTCTGAGAAATGAAAAAATTGTCAAAATTATGTTACACATCAGTGCACAAAAAGCATAAGAGACCCTCAGTTGCTTTGACTGCGGCCCGCATTTATTCAGCACTGTTTGCTTTTGAAACATAAGGCTTTATTGTCTTATCTTGAAACCAACACCACAATGTATCCATCAACATAGCGTGCAAGTGTGTGTGGCTTCGAGGACCCGCGCACAACTTTGTTCTTTCTTTTTGTTACAGTCTTGCGTCATCGTTCATCATGATACATGTGCAGACCACCAGGCTAAGATCCTCACATTAAGGAATAAAGGTAGGCCGAACTCCTTACTTTGAGAATGATTAAGCTCTGTTTAGCAGCCACGGGACTGCTGGCGCTTTGTCTGGCTCATCTAGATTTTAGATAGAATGCAATGATAACTAGCTTGAAAGGAGCTTGTCATCAGCTTTTCGTGTTATTTTTTTCCCACAGCACCAGGATGATGGCAGCAGGGGCAGCTGAAAGGGCTGTAGGGTTGGCAGAGATGCAGGATGGGTTGACAGGTAGGCTCAGGCTGCATGATGAGAGAGCACTGAAGCTTCTGTCTGTCTGAAGAGAACAGAATCTGAACAGTTTGTTCTTCTTTGTAAGATGTTCTGTTATCAGTTTCAACATTTTGAGACTTATATAATAAGTGTGTATGTTCTTAGATGCATGTCCAAATGTACAGTTCAAATGTTCCTGTTTTGCAATCTTTTGAAATGTAATGAAAGGGTTTTCATTATAAATTGCATCATAGGTAAAAGAATTTATTATCAAGAGCAGTTTATTATGTCACAATGACTCAAAAGCTATCTAACACAATTAAAATATGCAGCACATTAAAACATGACAGTAACCCTCCACAGTTGAAAGAAAACGTTAAATTTGCATACAAACATGAACACATGATAAATTTTGAATGGCACCTCTAATGTAATGTAGTGTCTATTTTATATGTGACTGGTTTTTTTATTCTTTTGTTGTTTTGTTGTTTTGTTTGTTTGTTTTGTTTTTCTAATTTTCTAATTTTTAAGTTTAGTTTAATTCTATCTTAAACATTCATGTCAACACATTTATGCTTTAGTTCTTTGTTATAACCATTAATATCATTAACTAAATTCATTTTTATTTCAACTGGTGTTTAATTATTTCTTTTACATCCCCTTAATGCATCACAGCAGCCATTACAGTGTACTTTGGGAATTCCTCTCTTCTCTTACCTCTTATCTGCACGACATAGCACAGCATTAATGCCATCTAATGTTTCCTCCACATTTCCCACAATGCACAGCAACCCTATGTTATCAGTTCTGCATGTCAGTGGATGTCAATGTCAAGCTTAAAGGGCTATTTCCTCTTACCTAGAATGTTACCTGCATGTAGTGGGGCCAATATTGTAGCTGTCATCCCTGCTCACAGGTCCCTGTATAAAAGAACCTTTTGTTCCATTTGTAATTAAGACATTATTCAGCTCTCCGGTGCACAAAGAAGACTGCAGTGCGCAACACTTTACCTGCTCTTAAACATGGCATAACCAGTCTTGTTAACATTTCATGGTGACTGTACATACAGAGCTGTACATACATGACTGATGCCGGCAAGGAATGCATTCCCATGATCCCACTGTCACTGTGGCGAGGAAAAGTAACGCAGAATGAAACTCTCAGTGCTTTTCCCACCTTTTGACAAGCAAGAATGCAAGCTGAAATACTGAAAAGTAAAACATGTGATGCCTGAAAAGTGACAACATAAACCTTACTGTTTCTCGCCTCCAGGCGATGGATTGTGTACACTGCTGTGATTGGTCAGCCCAGCTGAAGCTCATCTTGGAGCTCACAGGCCTTTCTCAAGAGAGAGAGAGATGCTTTTGTTTGATGGTGACAGGGGGAATGTCAGACTAAGCACCACTTCAGCTCCTCAAAACCTCAGAAAGCCTGAATGTGCGTGAAGATCTACTTTGATCTGTTGATTCTTACACAACTGCAAACATGGAATGTATCTGAATAGCTTTTCATATAGATACTTTGTCTGAGAAATGCATATGAAGTGTTCGAATAAAAATATTCCTTAAAACCAGCTGTCTTGCACAAACATTTTCCTTCGGGACCAGCGCTTGCAGAATTTTTCGGATTTTGTTGACCCCACAAAAAATTGTCAGCTTAACTTTAAGTCACTTGCCAGAAATAGCAACTACTTTTGTAATAACTGCTTTTGTTCTACAAACCCACTGGTCTTTTTTCTTTGAAAAAGAATGTCTTTATTTTATTGTTGTTGTTTTTTATACCACAACAATAGTTTTTTTGTCTTAGCTTATCTGTTACAGGGAAAATATTCCCATGTGCCTGCCAACCAAATAATATGAGAACAATGAACCTTGGTTAAAATTATAATGCTTCCCTACACTTTCTTTATCTGATTCTGATGTGAGGAGTACAGTTCCCCCTACTAAATCCATTAAAGTGATGCTTTAGTCTAAATCATCAATAAATTGCACTATTTATTCGTTTCACATATGTATACTTTAGGTTCCAGTCTCAGACATTAATATTTCAGCAAATTAATAATAATGCAAATTTTGTCAAGGTTTTCTGTAGTTTTAAAGCAATTCATTCTTGTACAGACCACTCTGGAAAATAAAAACAACATTGTTCCCGACGCTAGGCCGACGCTGGGCCAGAAGAACTTACTCTTTCAGTATGAAACTGAAATAAAACATGTGCTTCTAGATGTTTACATTTTCAAAGTTATCTTTCTTAGAAAATTTAGCTCTTTGACTATGGAAACTTGCTTCTAAGCTAAAGGAGATAACATATTTATGAATCATGTATTTTAGAGAATGTTGACACATATAAGAGGACATATGCTGTATCAATGGATCCTTTAAAAATTTGACTATATATGAGAATAATTTGGGTATAGATAAATATTATGAGATCAGTAGCAAAACACATACCAATAGCCATACCAAACAGTTGCTGCAAATGTGTCGCCATTTCACATTTTAAAAGTACATTAAAGTCTGTTCAATATGTTGATGTCACAATGTCATTGCTGTGTTATGCCCCCTGATGTTTAAAAAAAAAACCGAAACATTACTTTATCACCAAAACGTTTTTTGGCTGGGGAAAAGATGTAAGCACTGCATCGAGATGGTAGGCCAGAGGCCAGAGGGGGTGTGCATATATTACCTTGGTATAATTAACATCTAAGGCACTGGGTCATAGTGAACCATGCTTTGTAAGGAAACGCTGGCACATGCATTCTTCAGCTTCTCACCAGTCTTTGATCAATTGCAATATCCCCACTGGATCCATATACGATGGGTATTAAAAGATTAAGTGAAACCTAACCAGTTTGATGACTTTACATTTAAAAAGTTCTATTCGGAAGAAGGGGATGTCCTTTAATTGCTTTTCTATTACCCAAGACCTTAGTGCTGCATTTGGGTGGGAACTCCATCTATACCTGTCCACCCGACAATTTTCCCTCCAGATAATTACGTCTGGGGTCAGATTGGTCTCAGGAGCCGAATTTGAATTCAGACGACAGGAAGTTTTTACAAGCACTTCACAGAAATAACATTTTAACCCCAAATTAAATCGGTCTAGTTCAAAGAGGGGAAGACACAACAAATCGTTTTTAAATGACTGGGCAAGATTTTCGAACTAGGGCAGGGGGTTTTAAAATTTTGAATTAGTGTCTAAAAGCATTTACTAATCGAGATGGCATACAATATATTCTGTTTATTAAAGTAATAGTTTACTACTGCTAAAAATGTATTTACTCATCCTCTTGTCATTTTATTCCTGAATGACTTTCTTTCTTCTGCAGAACACAACAGAAGATATTTTGAAGAAAGCTGGTCTCTGAACAGCAGTGGCACTGATTATTTGTACAAGCTCATGCAAGTAACGTGGGAGAGTTTCCAACATATTCTGCAAAATACAAGTCATAGAGTTTTGAAATGACAAGAGGGTGATGATGACATGATGACATTTTTTTGAACTATTACTTTTAATGACTTAGTTTCCAAATTCATGCTTGTTAATAAGTTTTAACCGTTAAGAATAATTTCATTTGACACAGAAAGTAGACACTGCCCTGGCAAATGCCGATAAAAGGATCTGACCTGAACCATATGAGTGACCTTTCCACATCAGAATCTCACATTTCTTATTCACCAGGCACCCTTAAAAAACTCCTCTGCCTGTAAGATGCTATACATCTTATCACCTTGTGCAGCATCTTGTTGTGGTAGCTTGTGTTGCCTTTGATATTGGAGAACATGGTGGTTGCGCCAAAATAAAGGCCCCCTTTGTACTCTACTGATTAACTTCTGTACCTGAGCTCTCTGATAAGACAAGAAAAAAAATCCATGCTCAAGAAACCGACAGCCATGGATCCTGTTGGTTTTAATTTATTAAAGTTGACATGCTTGGATTTTGTTCAGTGCTTGAGAATGTCATAGCAGCTGTGGTTCTAAATAAGCATGATCAGCTTTGTCCTTTTTAAAATCATTTAATGAAATATAGGTGTCTGTTTTCACACTAAGGTCATGTTAAAGCTTGTTCTTTATTTTAAACAACACACACATTTCTGAACTGTTTTCAATAAAAAACTGTTCTTCTGAAGTGCTCTTCTGATAACCCGCGGTGCACATTTGATCTGAATTTGTCAGTGGTAGTCGTTCAGATGAAATTCACAGCCCTGAGGCCGCATGAACGGCATAACACAGAAGGGAAATCACATCAAATTTATTTTGATGTCGGCCTGTCAAAAAGGGCCTCAGAGTTGGATGTGACTTGTCTTGTGCCCATATTAAGACATAAAAACATATCAGTCAACTGTCTAGTGTTGTATAAATAATGTGTCTTCATATAACAAAATGAGTCTGATGAATGTGAAAATGTTATTGCGGTTCTCTGTAAAAACTTTCTTTTAACCAACAAATCGGCAGCAAATGTTGTCATTGCACAAGCCATTTCTTGTCAAACCACCAAGCTGCATGTGACAGGATTGAAGCACAATGGTTAAAACCCACCTCAAGAGGTGATGGGACTCCCAGATCCAGGGGATTTCCTTCCTTCTTTCAGATCTTGAAATTGTTTTGATGGGAGTTTAGCGTTGTGTTGATGTGTCTTTTTTGAAGTCGCCCTAACATCGCATATAACTTACAGCTCAGTATGCTCAAGAATTTGTTTTTTACTTTCAAGAGATGTTTAAAGGGGAAGTTCACCTAAATAATTTTTCATCATACTTTTTGTAGTGGCATTTCTTTTTTTTAAATGCTTCATTTAAAAGACACAGCTAATATTGGATTTCCGTTCATGTATTTCTTTAGTGAAATAGTCAGTTGACAACCCTCAACACACAAAAGTGCCATAGTAATGACTTATTATTAGACAAATAGACAATGGTAATGTTACATCTGAGCCCATCTGCCATCGACCCAACCTCTTCATGATAACTCAAAGTGCTCTCAAACACCTCTGATGACTTGTCAGAACCTGCCGTGCTCAGCCCTATGATTTATACTCTGTCCCGGGTGCTTTAATTGCATATGTACACTTTGACAAGTGGCTGTTCTTTTTGATAGTTACACTTTGATGTCAACACAACATGGGCCAGCGCATGGGATTTCACTAAATGGAAACATCCTTTGGATTTTATTTTGCTTCTCTGATCCTGATGTAGATTAAACTGAGACCTTACGTGTGTGGGGATTTAATGTCATTTAATTTAACTGAGCTTTAACTATATCTGTCAACGAAACTATACTTTCTTTCAGTTTTCCGAACAACAAAATTAAGCTGCTCCAATAAGGGAGGAGACTATTGATTTGAACAACTGGAATCCAGTCAAGTGCCTGACAAGCGGAAATAATTTCTGCTCAAGGGACGTCGATAAGCTCTTATGGGGTTATTAAGGGGAATCAAAGATATTTGCATTTAGACAACAAGCAATTTGTCAAGTAAACTGAAATCTTGCACCTTTGGGCCAGAGGAACTTTACCACCAACCAAAGTTAATCTGAATGAAGAGATTAATGCAGTGTTTTAATGCTGAGCCAGGAAAACAAGAATGAATGAGAGAGAATAATCTTGATTGTTTTTTTGATCTACATGCAATCCATAAAAAATTACCCAGGGATGTTGTGTTGTGCATGCTAGTACTTTCAGGAAACTATTTTCCTTGATCTTTAAAAAAAAATTTCATATCAAAGAAAAGATTTGACTTGTTCCTCCTATACTGCACTGAAAATAAGAAAACATTGCTAATTCTCAATTTTTCTGCATTTCTTTATGTATTGTGGTCATTTCAGTCCAGAGTCCGTGGAACTCAAACAAAATCGAACCTCAGGAGTGACGTAAAGTTATCCAACATTAATGACAAGTTACAAAACTGTTATAAAATCATATATTTTTACCTTTCTATAAAACATGCACAAATATTACTTTTTTATTGCTTAAAAGTAAATATTTACATTTGGCAGACGCTTTTATCCAAAGCATTTTACAGTTGCCAATTGCTCAACATTTCAGTCATTGTCTGCCGGCACTGTGATTCGAAACCACAACCTTCAGTCTTAATCTCCATCTACCAGACCACAACTGACCTCTGACTATTTTTGACTTTATTCCTTTGCAGCCGTTTCAGTTTGACCTTTTCCTCCAGTTTTCGTTTTCTGCATATAAATCCCCAAAAACAATTTCTATGTTTTTATTTGAAATTAGGTAACATTTGTATTTATGTAAAAAAAAGTTTAACTCTCTGAATACTTATTATATTAACTAATTTCAAGTGAAAACTTCTTTAAAAAATCATGAAACCATTTTAGTTTTTTTATTATATTTAAAAACGATTTCACTGCTTATACAAACATATATAAATTAGGAATGAAAAAAACTAAATTTGTCTTTGAAATTGTTTCTTACATTTTTCTATGGCTGTACAAATATCTACCAAATATCACAGATTTGAAGACAAACTCACATTTTTAACCTATACAATTTCCCCCAGGTAACAGTATCATGTCATCTTTGTTGATTTTATTAAGATTGAGTTTTTTGAGTCCATTCATGATCAGTGACTTTTCATGTACACTCAAGCAGATTGAACATAAGCTGTCGTGGTACTACGCTGCATGACAAATTCCTCTCACCTATCAGTTTTCTTTGGCCTACACAGAAGTCCTCCGCTAAACCCTCTTTTCTTTTGCCATTCTCTTGTTTTGTTATTTTACCTGGCAGTCCAGGTGTGAAGGGGTGAGGCCGTGGAAAAACCTTCAATTCTGCAGTCTTGTCATGAAAGGATCCATTGATTGACCTCAACATCGAGGAGCACAATGAAAAATGGCTTAGCAATTTTCCGCCTCACTTATGGCCAACAACGCACATTTCCACTTTCACTTGCAAGCGTGCAATGTACAGTGTGCATACCCTTCATGGGCTCTGTAAACTTTGCAGTGCTTTCTTTGCAAGTCTTTACATATTAAGCCAAATGATTGCCTGAATTTGTAATATTTATAATTTGAACATAGATGGACGGATGATGTTTACGCTATATCTGCCTCTCCAGGTTCACAGAGATTTTTGTTTTTTCTGGTAAAACAAACACTAATGATTTTCACACTCACTCAGGGATGTTATTACATGCTCAAGCTACTGATTTAATTACTTTGAGGGCTTTAAGAATGTTTTGGGTTGAAATTATGGAAATTAACCAATTGACCTTTGTTTTGACCCTTAAGGTTAGGGAAGCTTTGTGGGAAAAGTCACAGTCGGACTGCTTATTGCCGGAGAATCAAAGCTGTGACATTATTTCAAATGCACTGCAAAAGCATCTATTCGCAGTTGTGGACATGTTCAAGGAAAGTTTGTAAAAAATTATTATCTGTCTCACAACGGAATAATCTAGCAACTGGATCCGGTTTTGTATGCATTAAGTTATTTTCCATAATCATAAAGTCAAACTAAGTCTCCTTGCATTTAAATTAGTGAACTGACCCACCCGAACATGAATCCAGTTAAACAGTGGGCAGTTTCTGTCCCCAAAACCGACATGTCCAAGGGATAAGCTGTCACGCCGCTGGGAGTCTAATTGATGCCTCATGCTTTTGAGAAGCAATTACTGTGCCCAAATGTCAAGAGCTAATTTGTGGCTTTATAATGTGGACACATGGGCCAAGGAGAGGGCCAGATCTGAGCCCCTCTGGGAGAATTTCAGTGTTTTGCTTAGCAGATGTGAGAGGGTCTTGGTAAAAGTCTTGGGCATAGTCTCTCATGAAGAGAGTCAAAATATCCCTTTTTATTTTTTATTAAATAAACACATACTGTAAGTTTAAAATCAATAGGACTTGGTTGGGCTTTCTTGTTTAGAGCAGCGACATATATGTGTATATATATATATATTCAGACACTTAAAAGAAACAAACTAAATATACAAATTAGGCCTTATGTTTAGATTGAATTCCTGTTATTCATTATTAGCATTTCCCAAATATATCTTTCATGTAGAAGATATGTCATCAGTATTTAACCACTAGTTCAGTCGTGCAAGCCTTCTGTTGTCTCCATAGAGATGTAAACAACAGAACAACAATTCAACTAGAGATGACAGCTTTAAATGCAAAAGTCAATACAGAAACATCACACCTTTATAAACTGATTGTAGTGTGAAACAGAAGGTGGCATGCCAATCTGGTGAGGTTAAAAAGGATATCATTAACTCCTTCATTTTTACCCACAAATTATTTGTGCAATAAGTTGATAATAGTAATTCGGTTTTTTTTAGTTTAGTTTAGTTTAGTTTGGTTTGGTTTGGTTTGGTTTGGTTTGGTTTGGTTTGGTTTTGTTTTGTTTTGTTTTGTTTTGTTTTGTTTTGTTTTGTTTTGTTTTGTTTTGTTTTGTTTTGTTTTGTTTTGTTTTGTTTTGTTTTGGTTTGGTTTGGTTTGGTTTGGTTTTGCTGGTTTTGTCTTTTTGAGTCATGTATACACTTATTGAATATGAATAAAAATGTTTGAATTCATCAGATTTACTTATTATTATTAACTTACATATACATAAATTTAAACACTATATTTAGTAAATTTCAAAGCTTAAAAATGTATTCTTTTATAGTATATTGTTTCACTTAAAACACAGTAAGAATGTTTTGAGTGTGTTAGAAATAGTGTAAAAACATTTTAAAATATAAAGACACAAAATATTTTTACATTTATCATATTAATTAGTATTTCCATATTTGAAAAAAATAATATTGAGACATGTTGTTTAAACTTCATAAAATCTTAGCAAGTTAAATCTTTCAGCAAGTTTTCATGCTAATGTAATCCCTGCGGCATTGTCCTTTTCCATACAAGACATCATTTCTTAATAAAGACTTTAAATAAACAGTTGCTGAAAATATTGGCAGACGGCACCCTTATACAAACACAAATCTGCCCTGAGACTACAACTTAAATCTCCAGGTGAGACTTCCCCCCATGTCTGTAAATATATGAATTATGTACTATTGTGATCCACACAGACTACAAAACCACCAAGGCTGTACTTCCACGGGCTTGCACGTGCTCCCGCCCCATATTCACAGCTGACAAACACTGGGCCTTAAAGATCACAGAGTCAGGACATGCTGAGGGAACACCTGCAGAGTCTGACTGGGCCAGCAAGAGATCTCTAACTCTTACACACCTGTCTGAGGAGACGTGCCATACACTCTCTATCTGATAGGGTTTCTCTGAGAGCTCTTTAAAGCCACGTCTAAGGTGATGAATATAAGGGTTCATCCATTAAGTGCATGAGACAGGTCTGAGAAAGGCTATGGATGAGGGATTTAAGTGTTGCCTGTAAAGTGCCTATGCCCACCTGCTGGAGGGACAGACAAAGGCATCTATTTCAGTCCAGACAGACAGAAAAATATTGGTTCTTCAAGTGCCAGGGAGATTGTCATGATACACACTCCCATCTATTAAAGTGGTGAACTAATAGCTGTGGTGGCATTTGCGAAAAACCAACTAAATAATTGACGTCAAAAACTCAGCATTGCAAGATATTTATATTATGTTAACAGTATTTTTCATGTTTTAAGTTTACAGATAAAATTTTAATGTTTTGTTTAACGTTTCTCTCTTAAGTGGTTTTACTTTCTTAAATTTTCCTTAAATATAAATTTTATGATCAAATTTAGTTTTACAGTTTACAGTGACCGACCTATTCAATATTTATTACTACACTTTATTACTTTAACTATCTTTTAATGCAACAAAAATCCAAATGAAAATTTTCATATTTTGCAATTCTTTAGTATTGTACATTGTATTACAAAGTGAGCTTAGTGTATCATTTTAAAATTAAGAATTGGGTTTTAAAGAGCTTTTATTCAATGGAACAGCACTTTGGTTGTCTCTGCTAGGCAATCATTGCATGTGCTTCTGAGAAACAATACTGTTTTTGACTTACATATACAGAATATATATTCACATTCGTCCTGAACCCTTATATAGCTGTGGTTGACAAGCACTGTTTGAAATGGGAAAATCCCACATTGTAACACTGTCAAAAAGTCACAGGTAAAGTCCCCTTTCAACACAGAACCTGGCTCACCATCACAAAGATACTAAGATCACAGACTATAACCTTCATGCTTCAACATAAAATATCCTCTCATCAGGTTTGGAAACTGTACTTAGACATGCCTCTATTGTCTTTGTTGTGGAAATCACGGTCATTCACCCATTCAACTACATTGACAAAAAATGTCGCACAATGTTTAAAGCTCATATCATCTTTCTTAGTGACTCGCTTGGTTTAACGTGAAAATGCAGGTATTCTGAGATGTTTTTTCTTTTTGAGAAAAAAACACAAAATCTACGGAAAATACAAAATTGTGTTTAAACAGAATTCACAAATTCATTTCAGCAAAATTTGCCACACAACAGACAAGTTTCTTCCCTGACATTTGGGTAGGTATCATAATTGCGATCAACAGAGAATCTTCACAACTCTTGGGTTTGACCCATAGGAAAAGGTCAGTTTTTATTTCATTCATTGTGCAGCTGTTACTTGAGAAGGTCTCGCTGAAGAAGTGATGCTGATGCGCACAGGTCAGCCCTGAGTCACAGCTAAATGGCATCTTAGAAAAAGTAGATGCTTTTGTTATAGAGTGGATGTTCAAAACCTTATATTATAGGTATCAAAGCTAATATTAATGGACTTTTAAAGTTTTCTTGATCATAACCCAGACTTTAAAATTATGTAAAAACAAAACAAGCCTTTTCTAATAATACTTGGTTTAATGGCCTGTAAAATGTGCTGTGCAGCATGCCATTTTTGGAAAGACGTGCTTGAAACAAATATATAATCACAGAGAGTTATGGCATACTTCATACATTTCCAGTTGTTAAATCACAATTTCCCATGCCCTCCAAAATATCATAGCAGTGATTATAAAGATATAACGAGGACAGCTTCGCCACTATTTCAAAGCACCTTCTACCATATGGTCTAATAAAAAAAGCCTACTTATATATGTAAAAATATATATTTATATCTCCAAATAAATAAATACATACAATAAATATGTGAATCAAGAACCGTATAAATTACATCTCGTGGAATGACATCTCCTGTTCCTCAGTGTCCCACTTCTGTCATCTCTGAGCATCACTATGTTCCTTCAAGTCCTTCTTTACCCATATCCGGCATTTCTAGAGCAACGCAGCACCGTGTTAAAAACCACCAGCTTCCACTGTTCAGGTTTTGAGATGTTGCTTCTCAACTAAAATCACACAAGTGATCAGCAACTGCGAGGGCAACCACAAGACACTTGGAGAGTCTTTCAACACTGCATCCATTCTTGCCCGTGCAGATCTCCATCCCTTCTCATGTCACCATCATCATTTCCTCCTCGTATGAATGCCGTGAAGTTCTCAGCTATGTCCGAGCACCTCTTTGTAAAGTTCTGGAACTTTATCAGGGTCCACCGGTCTTGGAAGAAAGTGTGTGAACTTTTGATGTCTCCTTGACTTAGTCCCATCACGTGGCGTGCCATCCTTGTTGAGAGCCACAAAATACCTTGACCCTCGTTCTCCATGCTTATAGAGATTAGAGGAGTAGGTGTTGTACCAGTTCTCCTCAAACTGCTCACGGAAGACACATTCAGCTGTGAGTTTCTCCTGAAATCAAAATGGCACAATTTTTGTTTTATGCATGTTTCACACAAGTGCCCCACAATCAAATCAAATGCTATCTATCTCGAGAAGGAACGTCAAGAACCTTTAATGCATCTTAGTGGTAAGATGTGCAGAAATTAAGTATACACTTAAGCATTATAATATACTCACAGAACCATAAAGCTCTCCCTTGTCATTCATTCCCAGGTAAAGGCCACTGTCCACACCACGGATGCTTACTAATCCAACTGCAAGGCTTATGAACTCCAAGATACCTGGAGAAGAATAAATACATTGTTTCGGTCAGTTCCTTTGAAGTCCAAGCCATCATCACACATAGCAAGAAAGTACCCAAATCCTAAGCACAAGTGCATTTTAGACAGAACTTTAAATACATTATAAGAAATAAAGTTGGACTTTACCAAAACGACTGTGGTCCCTCCTGGTGCCCTGAACAGTGCCATCTGGGAGTATCTCAAGGTGAAATCCAGTCCTGCAGTACAACTGTCTCCTGCGCAAGATCCCTTTCAAGTGCGTCAAATCTGCAGAGGCGCTCCTCGACAGTCTCTCAGCTGGCATTAAATGATCATTCAGAAGGGTTTCTCCTAAAGGTGGCAAAAAGAACTGAGATCCCACCTGTCCGAAACCTTCAAGGCTCTGTAAAAACGTTCCGATCTCTCCTATAGCTGCCATTGCAAATTCACCAGGATGATCAGGTCAGGTCCAAACGTCCAAAGCTACAAGTTGGAAGGAATAAAATCCACATGTGTGATGTCCATGCTGCAGCTGGGACCATACACAGATCCAAATGGGAAGAAACCCAAACATAAAGTTTATGGAGAATCAAGAAGAAGTTCTGCTCTCATGGCTTATCCACATCATGGCCAGAGATGCTTTCTAAGCACATGGTGATGAATAAATGTGGAGCAGGTATGTGTTGGTGTGGGATGTGCTTTGAGCAGTGTGTGTGTGTGTGTGTATGTGTGTGTGTGTGTGTGTGCTGGGCTCGACGGGGCAGGTGCAGAGCTTTGGGTTCTGTGGGCGGGGCCGTCCAGCCTTGGCGCGTCACAATGTGCATGTGCGTTACATTTACATGTGTGACGTAGATGTGTTTATACGTGTATCAAGGATTTTCCTCCACAGTTTCTTAGTTGATATTTGATGAAAGTGGGAAGGTTTTAGATTTGAGAGAGAGAGAGAGAGAGAGAGAGAGAGAGAGAGAGAGAGAGAGAGAGAGAGAGAGAGAGAGAGAGAGAGACAGCAAGAGAGAGACAGAAAGAGAGAGAGAGAGAGAGAGAGAGAGAGACAGCAAGAGAGAGACAGAAAGAGAGAGAGAAAGAGAGAGAGAGAGAGAGAGAGACAGCAAGAGAGAGACAGAAAGAGAGAGAGAGAGAGAGAGAGACAGCAAGAGAGAGACAGAAAGAGAGAGAGAGAGAGAGAGAGAGAGAGAGAGACAGCAAGAGAGAGACAGATAGAGAGAGAGAGAGACAGCAAGAGAGAGAGAGCGAGAGAGAGAGAGAGAGAGAGAGAGAGAGAGAGAGAGAGAGAGAGAAAACAAACCTTAAACAGTGCACAATTCTTCAGAATAGATCCATTCTGTAATGTTTTATTATTACATATTAATTTATTTATGGTTGTCAATACAAACACAGCACAATGTTCACCAGCAGCATCATTTTAATAAGTGTGGAAATAGAGTTGCAGGGTCACGCGTGGGTCAGGTCGCATGTTTCATCTCGCGATGAGTGAGCGCATTCTACCACTGTGACGTCATGATGGCTGCCGTGCGTCGGGCTCTCTCTATCCGGACCAAGTTCTCCGCTCCTCTGAACGCTTTGAGCGTTTGCTCTCCTCTGAAGGATCGACGTCATGTTCTGAAGCGTCTCGGTGCCGGACTGTGCATCACTGCCGGCGGTCTCGCGCTCTACAACAGTGTTACGTCATCAACGCATCTGGGACACAAAGCTGCATTGATTTCTCCGCTACCAGCTGTGCTCGCGAAAGAGGTTTGCATTCATATTTCATAAGCATTCATCACAACTTTATTCTCATCCATTCCTGTTCTGTGATCATTTGTGTTTTTTTCATGATGTCATCACAGGCGCTCTCCACTGGAGCGGTGCTGAAGTCAGATTGTGTTCATCATCTGTCATGTGATGCACAGATGCATCCATTATAAAACAAATGTGCTATTTATTATAGTATATACTGAGCATTTTGTGTAAATAAGTGCAGGTTTAGTGTTGGCTTGGGCTCCCTGGGTTATTTTACTATTCATGCAAATTGAGTTGAGAAAACAAACTGGGCTGGTGTCAATCTAAATAGGATTGAATGAATGTGGTTTGTATTTCTTTATTGTGTTGTTTTCCTATCTGCTTGGGTTGGATGTGGCCTTGACTTGTGCATTGGGATGCAGGAATCCAGGGTTGAAGAAACTTGAGACGGCGGCCTGGCAGTCGGGGTTGACATTTGACATTCTCTGAGTGTTTGGGCAGTGCCAAGTGTACCCGTCTATCTGCCACTGTAGTTCAGAAGTTTGGCCTTGTCCACTTGTTGATGTTTTTAACAAAACATCCTATTGCATTCATGTATTTGGTATTATACACGTATTTTGTTAGTTCATGTTTATGTGATGATGTTAATTTTTCTTTATAGGTCACTACGTCCGCTGAAGATGAGGTGTCCATGTCAGCCCACGAGCATAGATTCAGGCTTTTTAGCTCACTGGAATGTGATGGACAGCTCTACATGACACCTCGTGATTTCATTGAGTCGGTCACCATGAGTGAACCAAAGAGTGAGTTAAACACAAAAGGAATGTAATATTCAAAAACAAACTCTTGCTCATTTCATTCTCATGTTCAGGTTTGCCTCGGTAAAGTTTTATATCTCTTTTATCATTAAAGCATACGACGCCTCTGGTGGCAACACCTGCATTAGGATATTCATCATTCTCTACTGGGATCCCACTTATGGCCAATAACTGGCCATAAAATAGCAGAAATTAGCTAGATAGACATTTTCTACACAGAAGTATGAAGTAAACAGGATTAAAGACATGTTTGAATCACACAGCATGATCCAGATGGTAGAATTGATAAGTATTTTTTACAACGCAGCTATACTCGTACAGGAGTTAAGTTTCAAGCAGTACTGTGCTGCTATCTGAAACTTGGACTTCCTGGAATATGCAGACAGAAATAAAATGTGAACCATAATATGGGGGACAGATGTTGCATCACTGTCTCATCTTTATTGGCATTCGTGTGTTGACATGAAATACTGGTATTTATGACTTTACACCCTGGCTGTAAAACACATTTCTGGATTATATAAACAGAAGATTTAGGTTATATTTTGACCACTAGTTGTTCTAATTGTCTTTTTCTAAAAGGTTTGCAAGAGAGCTTTAAGCCTTCACTTGCTACTATATACATTTACTTTATTTTATGCCATTTTAATGCAGCACTTTTAATTGTAATGGTATCAATTTTTTTTAAATTATTTTTGCAGATAAAGCAAGTGTGACCATGTTATCTCTTTAGATGTAGCCAAACTGCTGGGAAAAGGAAATCAGAGAAATTCAATATTTTATAGTTTCTGCTTCACCTTAAAAGTATATCTTCAAACTTAAGAAATAATAATAATAATAACAATAATAATAATGATTTAACATTTAATTTAAACATAAGCATAAAGCATAGAGTTAGACATGCATGTATGACCTTTAAACAATCTTTGTTTTTGTTTCCTATGATTTAGAAAAGAAATTTTGGAGATCTCTTACAAAACAGGTATGATGCACATTCAAATAGCTACTCTCATTAACTTTATATATTTCTAAATGAATAATCTTTAATATATGTGTTCTGTTAAAAGGATCTAGACAAGGTCCTATCTGATACTCCACCTGTTTGGAAAGGCTCTTCAAGTTTTTTCAGAAACCTCCGGGAAAAAGGTGAGGCTTCATTATATTTTGTGTGTTTGTGATATGTATTATAAACCAGTATTATTTGCTTTTGTCATATGATCACTGTTTACTCATTGTTCGGGAAATCCCTTTGAGCTGTTTGATTTAGAGAGTAGCTGTTTTTAAAGTGCCTTGACATCATTCTGAATATATGCACATGTTAATGTATATGGGTGAAATATATATTAAAAGGTGCAACATGTATCCGTAAGCAGTTCTATATTGTGCAGATTCTTAGGCCACCCACATGCACAGCATTATGAACCTGTGAAATGTAAGCTCATGCTGCGATACAGGGCACAGACTATAAATGCTCTCTCTTATCTCTCAATCAGTCTGGTATTACTGCGACTTTGCTCTGAAATAAGCACACATACGAAAGTGACAAAAAACACAAAGTGCATAAAGTGCGGTATGTCGCAGTGAATAGACAACAATCATCTGCTTAGGAGAAGGGTGCGCCTAGCACAAACATTCACAAACTAATCTAGAAATTATCCAGCTTGCCCTGAGGTCTGGGTTTGTAGACTCAGATTTGTATATCATATTTGGTGAATTAACAACAATGTGGAACTTAAAACCCAATTTAGTACTGCAGAAGCAGCAATGTCCAAGGAGTCTTTTTTTATTTTAGCCATTTAGACGTATTAATAAAAAAAGGATAAGCTTCAAAGTGATAGTGTTACCTAAAACACTCTGAAAAAATCATCTCTCAATACGTGGGGGGTTTCCAAGACACTAACAGTGCTTTCCTTGTAGTGTTCTTTATACTTAAAACACTCTACATAGTGCATGGTATCTTACTGCAACTTTTCTTCAGAGCCAATGCTTGGATTTGGACTTTTAATCCGGCTGTTAAATGTTAAAGCTGCACTTAGGTTAAAAAAGAAGATAGGCTTGATCTGTGAACAAAAGCTTACTTCAGAAAATAAAAAGAGCTGTTTGAACTTTGGGATGTTGAGACTTGTCCCAGTTGCAGTCCCATATCGCTCCGGACAGTATGAATTCTAAGAATGGAGTTGGATTACAGCTCCATCATTGACACTCTATATGAATTGTTTCTGTGGAATTCTTTGTGTTCTGACAACTGTTTGGGCTCATGGGCTGGGCTGCTTTCTGCAAGACTGAAGGTGTGCGGATCCTGCAAAGCCTAAATGCACAAGTCTTAAAGGTTTTGATTGCATAAGACATACAATGTGGAGAGCACACCATGCATCGTGCTTGTCTATGTGCAAATATCTCATGCTTCTTGCATTTTTGTTGTAACTTTATGTTTTGAGCGTAAGAGTTTGAGCGAAATGTGAAAATGTATCGGCTATGGATTTATTTGGTTTTACACACACCTTTCCTTATCCCCCCTCAAACATTCCATAGACCTTTTCCCACAGCCCTTCTGAACTATCTGTGCCCAAGTCACTATCATCTCCCTCAAACAAAAGCTTGGGAATGCTTTCAGTGGCAGGAACAATTCTCCTTAAGTCTCTTCTAGACAGCGACCTGACAGTTGTTCCTCTTTTCTTCTCCTCTCACACAACAAAGGACTTGCAGACCTCAAAAGGCAAAACAAACCTACATCAGGCATCTGCAATCAGTTACAGATCACTTGAGAATGTTTTACACCTAGGAAAATAAACAGAGGGAAACTCAGGAGCCCAGTGGCCTGCTTTAATTTGTTTGGGTTTGCATCCGGGCCACTCGCTTTAACTTTTAACGTCTTTGTTTGCGCCAAGAGAACACCAAACAAGAGGGAATCCTCCTAGATTTTATCAAGAAGATAGGATGTCTGGTTTCAAAATGTTATGTTTATAGCTCTTTAAAGGAAATGTTTTTGTGGTGTTTTTCAGGCACCATCGCTTACACAGAGTATCTGTTTCTGCTTTGCATCTTGACAAGTGAGTATTGGAGGTTAAAGGCTCCATGTTTGTTAAACACAAATGAAGATCCTCCATAACACGTGTCTTGTATGTGGTTTTTTGTATTGCAGAGCCGCATGCAGGTTTCAAAATAGCTTTCAATATGTTTGATGCGGATGGCAATGAAATGGTTGATAAGAGGGAGTTCATGGCGGTATGATTTGTTTGTTGATTTTTATAAATAATGTATGCCAATACATGTGAATACAACAGTTTTGTTCTATTGACCAGCTGGAGGAAATATTCCGTAAGAAAAATGAAAAGAGAAAAGAGCGTGGAGGAGATCCTGACCGTTTATCTCAACTGGTAAGAGAAATAGACCCTTAAAAGTAAAGGTGCTTCACAGGGATGCCATGGAAGTACCATTTATGGTTCAATAAAAAAAGATTTAGACAAAGTAACCATTTTTCTTACTTTTGATAATCTAAAAAGGGTTTTTTTTCCCCATGTTCGTTCTATTAATCTTATTTTAAGATATATTGTACTATGTTTTTTGTCATGTGTATTGTAGAATAATACATCCATAGTGTCTGTAAATGATTGAAAATGGCACTTAGATTAAAATATTTATGAACTCAATTCTCAAACGAATCAATGTTTTTGAAGGCTGTGTTTGGTTCTGACAACTGATGTGGTGCATATTATTTAAACTTTAGATATGTTTGTGAAGATTTTTAATCTCCATCACATTGGGTAAATTTAATATTTTTGTCGGACCAGTATACAAATGAAAGAGTCATACAACTTTTATAAAGCTCAATTGGATGGAGATGGATTTTTATGGAACCCAAATAGTTCTTTTATAGCATCACATTAAAAAACTTTAAGGTACTGTAGTACTTATGAAACATGACAGAATCTAAATGACTTTTTCCTCTATTCAACACGCCATCGATCTCTTCTCGATGTGAGAGTGTGGAACTGTACGGATATCAAGGCTCCGTTGGCAGTAATGTATGTATCTGCATATTAATGAGCCCTTATGCATGAGATCTGTTATTAGGATGCAGTTCACATTAATCTTGTACATTCATGGTCATCAGCAACCATAATGCCCAATCACTAAAGTTTGACCTCCAAGCCACATTCAATGATTTCAGGGATTATTTTGTGAACAGAGAGCTGCATTACACAGTTTGGAGAGGGTGTAAGGGAGTGACCCTCACGCATGCCTCACCTCCAGAGAAGAAGGACAATGCAGCTCTAATGGAGCTCATTCAAAAACACAGTTCTATTATTGAGGAGACAAGAAAAATCGTTTCAGTAAAACAGATGATTTATGTTGCTTGTTAACTGTCAGAAACTTCTACCTTAGAAACGATCTCAGAGTCACGTTAAAAGCCCCTCACCTAAAGAATGACAGTTCACCCGGACCCTCATGTTTTATTTTTACAGTTGCTTGAAAAGTGGTATTTGGCTTCGAGTTACATCTTGTGATGGCTCGACCATGAAGAGCTTTGTGACATTTTAAGTTAGTGTTGAGGAATGAACTGGTCTTAGCATCAAACAACAGAGACAGAGGGGCGTTTTCAATGTGTTCTTTCAGTCACCTTTAGTGTAAACTTCTTTGAATGGAGGTATATTCAAGAAAAAAAACATGGTCAGTTGGCATTCAAACAACTGAAAAAATGGCATATCGCAAATTCAGTGGTTTGCATTTTATATAACATTATGCTGCATTACAACATATTGCGTGTGCATGATGCTTTCAACGTGTTTTTGGTGAATGTTAAAGACTTCTTCACCTCTGATACGCAGGTGCTTAAAAAAGAACAGCCTCAGTCTGAACCCAGACATTTCTGGGATGTTCTGAGGCAAGGTGCAAGAATAGTTCTCTTTTCTGATCTAACAGAGGTACAATTATCCTGTATGTTGTCAAATTTCTCATACCCATAATTCCTTTGGCTATCCCCTTCCCTTCCGCCGCATGTGAGGTTTAGTTCATTGTTGTTGTTTATTTTTGTGGAATTTCCATAATTCATTTATTATTGTCTCACTACACTTCATGTTGTTCCAATGTGTGTGTTACAATGTAAATAAAAGATTAAATTGTTTCAAGATTCTAAGATTAAAAAGGCTATTATCTTGCCTTTATCAGTTTTATTCGATTCAGATGCTTTTCTTTTAGATAAAATGTATTATTTCAAACCTATATGACTTTCTTTCTTCTGCAAACACAAAAGAGGATATTTTGAAGAATGCTGGTAACAGAACAAAGATGGTCTCACTGACCCACATCAGTCTTACATTACATTTGCAAGTAGGCATTTAGAAGCATTTTGTTTTTAGTTTGCATTTAGTTTTGTGGCAATAGAGGTTTATGGGTGCCTGTTAACAACATTTTTCAAAATGTTCAACATTTTTCTTTTTTGTTTTCTGCAAAAGAAAATGTCATTCAGGTTTAAATGGCAAAAGGGGAGTAAATGATGACAGAATATTTTTGGTTGAACAATCACTTTAACATATAGTTATCTATAACTGTTCTTTATTTTATATTTAAAAAAATCTTTGGATACATCATGCGTCTTGTTTTTGTAAAGATATGTTGCAGCAAAGGAACATAAATAAGGTACAGTGAGAGCATGCTCCAAAAATCAAAGGCCTAAAGCCTGAAAAGAAAGGCTCTTATGTGCAGATTTAAGCATGAGCAAATCGCTGTCGGCTTGGCATGAGATGATGGGGTGGCTGATCCATGATGTTTTTGCTCTATCAAACATATTAAAATATTAGGACAAACTAACTTAAAACTATTAAAGTGAACTGAAGCCGAACAAACGAGAATTTATTTGAGATTTACAATGTATGATAGAGATTTTGCATTATTATAACATGTTGAGCTGTTGCTTTAAATCAAACATGTCATGTCCAGTTATTCATCTGTTTTATTTGTGTTTACGGCTGCACATCCATACAAACTGATAATTTCATTCAGTGTCATTCTTTGATTTATTCTTAAGTTTTCACAGCTGAATAATGTTTGTCATTATTTGCTTTCACAGCATGAACCAGAAAATGTCACTGACACAACTCTTCTAGTGCATTTCTTTGGAAGAAAAGGCAAACGTGAACTTAACTTTGATGACTTCTACAGGTGAAATACACATTAGGTCTCAACCAGGCCCACAGGAAATCTTAGAACAGAAAGCCTCACAGATTTTTAACAGAACAAGCAAAATTCATTAAATGTTTATTGCATTCATTTTCTAAATGTATTATTTTCCTTAGGTTTTGCTTTGAGTTTACAGTATTCTACTCTCAACTTTCCCTCTTAAATAAATTTTACCAAGAAAATCTGTTCTCAAAACTCCCCAATTCCTCTCCGAAATCAGATTCCCTTTGGGCCTAAATAAAAGCAGTTCTGAACACTGGGATCTTGAATCTAAAATGAATCTAGGCTGCTTTTTCGATTCCCTTTTAATGTCATTTATAATGCATGGCTCTTTAAAAAGAATTTGAGTGCCCGGCAGCATTAAAGGAAAGTTGTGTCTTATCAAAGCATATTGGGACTGTTTGGTCACTCCGGCTAGGGTCCCATTGTGAGAGTGACGGTATCTCTTCTTAACACCGTGTCTGTGTCACGCTCTGTTGGCAGATTCATGGACAACCTGCAGACAGAAGTCCTTGAGATTGAGTTCCTCAGCTATTCCAAGGGAATGACCACCATCAGCGAGGAGGACTTTGCGCGTATCCTGCTTCGTTACACCACTGTGGAAAACATTACAGGTTATCTGGAGAATGTGCGTCAAAGCATACCAGATGAGAAGGTAAAACTTTTATTCCTGACACACGAAAACTATCACCACTAGTCAAATGTTTGGTTTGTGCCTGGCAGATGAAAAGCACCATAGATACCACATTTAGATATAGTGTTAATGCCAGTTTGCATGTGGTTTGGCATGAATTACATTCGGAAAGACTTTCATCAGTATTTGACTCATTCTTTATAATTTTTACATTAAGTGTCTAAGACCTCATTAAATTGGAACACTTGCAGGGAAAAACTTCTCTTGATAAATCAGTATACGTTTAAACTAAATTCTTGATTCAAAAGTGTTTTAAACGTTCAAGGAGATAAATAAATAAACTGGCCTAATGTCTATCAAAAAACTTTTTCCCACCAAACAATTTACATTTTTTTTATCTTTTACTCACCTTCTTTACATTTCAAACATGTACAACTTTCTTCAACACAACACACAAATACATATTTTGAAGAATGTATGAACTAAAGAATGACAGTACCCATTGACTTCCATTGGTTTGGTGTGCATAGAATAGAAGTCAAGATTTTTGTGTGTTCTGCTTGAGAGGAGAAAGTCAAGAGTTAAGTCAAGTCCAGATTGAAATGACAAGAGGGTAAGTAAATGATTAATAAATATTCATATCTGGCTTTACATGCTTTACATAAATAAACTGTTATGAGTTAAATATTAAGCCCTAGGCCATGTATATAACCCACTTTGCATCTCATATTTAATAAAGTTTAACATTTAATAAATAAATATTGGATTCATTAGTTTAAATCAGTGCAGTTCCTTAATAACACTTTTTGTTAGAAGTAAGTGAGGAGGATTTATAATTCAAGAGTCTTTGTGCTTCAGGTTGTTTTCCTCTCTGCACACTGACCCTCACATTATGAGGTGAGAGTGTTTTCAGTTGCCTGAGAAGGCTGTTGGTGGATGGCCATTGATATATAAGTGTCTCTTTTCCCAAAGTAAAGATATTGCAGTGCAGCTTAACTTGTAAAAGCAGCAAAGCGTCACATATTACTCATTAGTTCATTTGTAAAACGGCTGTTGGTTGCGAGAGACGCAGGTCTAGTGCCTGGAAACGGATGAGTGGAAATCAAAAGAACGGCTGTTTGGGTAATCTGCCAGCGGTAGGATATTTTGGATACATCCATTTGTTTTTATTTATGCAAGTATCAGGTTAATCTTCTTTAGAAGATTCGACAGGCCACCCGACCTCTCCTTAAACAAAACAATCCAAAAGTGTTGACAGCTTGAGTTGTATAGTAGGGGCACAGGAGCTGGAGGGATGTGGACTCTGATTGTTTGACTTGGCTATTTTCTGACTTGGCATCTATTATCAGCCTTTAAGACCAGACTTAAGTTCTCCTCTTGGTTAAAAAAAAAGTGAGGTATGATGTTGTTTTGTCTATCTTAGAGACTTGCATTTTTTATCTGAAGAATTAAAATGTTTGAATGGGAAATTAGTTTTATGTCCTTTTTGTCATACAAATGATATGTCTTTTCTTGGTCTTTTCCCACAGGGTATTAGCTTTGAAGAGTTCAGGTCCTTCTTTCAATTCCTCAATAACTTAGAGGATTTTACCATGGCCCTGCAGATGTACAACTACGCAAATCGCCCAATTGGACAGGGTAAACAACTTTGAATTATCCAATTAATCTATATTTGTTTTTTGGAGACCAACAGATTGTTATCTGTTCCTCTCCCCACAGAGGAGTTTGCCCGTGCAGTGTATGTGGCCACCGGACTTAAGCTCTCCCGTCACCTTGTGAACACTGTTTTTAAGATCTTTGACGTGGACCATGATGACCAGCTCAGCTACAAGGAGTTCATTGGGGTTATGAAGGATCGGCTGCATCGTGGCTCCTGGGTAATTGTCATGTCGAGAGTATCTATAGGGATAGGTCACCCGATAAATTATTATTCTGTTATTTACCCTCCCTCTTGTCGTTTCTAACATGTGTGAGTTTTTTCTTCCGAGCATAGAAAAAGATATTCTGAAGAATGGTGTTAACTGACATCCTTTCACTTGCATTGGTTTTGTGTCCACACAATAGAAGTGAAGGTGTGTCCCTGCTGTTCGTTTTCACTTTACTTCAAAATATCTTAAACATTATAAAAAAATAACAAGAGGATAGGTAAATAATGACAATTTTTACTATTTTTTAACTAGTGAACTATCAATTTAAAAACTTGATTGTTGATTTGTATATTGTTAATTCCACTGAAGAAAAGTAATACCTGTGTTTAAAGATTGAAATTTTGCTACCATCTAGTGGCTGCTGTCACATCATTCAACATGCTTTTAGTCTACTGCCCTGCACCCATGTTTCCCAATATCTATGCTGTTGGCGAAGCACACTATACAGAGTAATAAAAAACAAACTTTTTTCATATTGACATTCTGACCTCAGGGATACAAAGGTGAGGAAAGGTTCACATCCTTTAAAGCCTGTATGAAGAAGGAGCTCCTTGGCAAATAGGTACGTTCATGGTTAAATGACAGTAGAAATGTAGCAGCTATTGTTTAAATTTTTTCAGTATTTGTGGTTTTGCTCCATCACATGCCTCTAGGGAATTGTGAATTAATGATACTGAGCCCGTGCACTAGCACTGCTCAGCATTCAGGCATCAGCATCAGATTACTCTGTAATATTAATGCGTGCTATCAAAGATACAAGATACTAGTCTAACACAGTGTATTAAGACTTAACATAGTAATAGAATACAGGGCCCAGCCCATAAGAATAAAGACATGACATCATAAAAACACCAAGAAAAAAAGACAACAATTGAACTTGCTGTGGTGGCTCTTTCAGTGTAAACATGCTGCGTTCCGTATTACATTTCTATCAGTTTGATTTCAGTTAATATGTTTAAAATAGAAACGCACAATGAGTTTTTTTTATTTAAATGTGTGCAGTCATCTTCTGTGTGTTTTCTTTCTGCAGGTAAAAAGTCCTGCTCAGTGTTTCTCTCTCACGTTCACACTGAAGAAATCTCAAGCTGGATTAAAGCTCTCAGTGACTTAAAGCTATTATCTAGCAGCCATGTGTCCAATTAGATGAACACACTCTACCTCTATAGCTTGTAGTGACAGCTTTATTATCAGCCATTTTAAAACTGCTTAAAAGCCATCGACTAGAGGGTAAACCACTTTTAGGATATAGCCATTCAAGTTTTATGAATAACAATACTTTAATAAAGGTCTTACAAATGGGAGGGGGCCCAGCATTCACAGATTAGGATTGTAAAGTAGTCGCTCCATTAAATTGTACTTTATAAATTAAATATTTTACTGTTATTTAACTGTTATAAACTGTTATAGATATTTATTTATTTATAAATTATTATTGATGTAATAAATAAAACCTGACAATGTCTGTATCTTTCTCTACTTTGCTGCTGCACAGATTTGTTTCTCTAGGAATTCTAAGCCAGATAATCTTTCCTAACAACGAACACATTGCTTACATAGTTTCTCTGAACTTTTCTATTGCCTACCAACCAGATCAGTTTACAAAAGGTCTGAATGTGAAGAGCAATAATGATTCCTCAGTCATCTCACAATGTGCTATACGTACAGATTTCTTTTATGAGCTTCTTACACTTTCACTGCTTTATTGAACATCTTGCAAAGGCGTAACAACAAGCACACAAAACATCGAGTGCAGCAGAACACTAACTATCTGAAAGGAATGATGTATGAGGCTTGGCCTTTTTACAGCATGTTGGCATATTTTAGTCTTATTTTTATCCGCTGTTCCACACATAACATACTACAATGTGTATTTTTAGATCATTGTGTGTACTATTGTCAGCAATCAAAGGCTTATGCGTAATTGTAACACTGCTATGATAAATTATTTAAGTTCAAAATAAAGACGACTTGGGAATTTAGTGTTTGTGTTTTCTTTTCTGATCTCCATCTTATGATGACATGTTCTCTGCTAATATACAGCAATTGATGATGTCACTGTGTATTTACACAAGCAATGACGTACACCCCAGGCAGAACAACAACAGCTATTTACTATTAAAACCATTAAAACCTTTCCTGTAATGTGTTTTGGATCTTATTCCCACAGACTACCATTATGTTTTTTCAGTTGGGACAGTTAGTTTTACACATTTAAGGAACAGTCTGATACCAATTTATATTTGCAATTGTCCATTATTGTTTAAAATCTATAAGACTTTCTTCTCCAGAACACAATAGAGGATATTTTGCATTTATGTTTATTCATTGGGCAGACGCTTTTATTCAAAGCGACTTACAGTATTATGCAGTTGCCAATAATCACTGCAGAGTAAATAGGGGTGAGACCTCTTGCTCAAGGACACTTCAGTCATTGTCTGCAGACACTGGGATTCAAACCCACAACCTTCTGCTTACAAGTCCAACTCTCAAAACACCAGACTACAACTGACCCTCATTTTGAAGAATGTTCGTAATGGTCTCGCACCAAATCAATTGCATTTTTGACAATAAAATAGAAGTCAAAGTCACTTTAATTGTCATATCTCCACGGCACATTTGCCCTGGTGAGTGAAATTCTTGGGAGCTTGCTCCAGAAAATTGCAGAACAGTGAACATATAACATGCAACATATAGTACAGACTTCAACATTAGACAGTGTGCAATATGCACATACATATAATCAGTACACACAGTGTGCTATCGGACAAACATATGCACAAACATATGGACAAACATATGCACAAGTGAATCCCAACTTTAATCAAAATATCTTCTTTTGTGTGATAATCCATGAAACAAAGAATGTTGGGTAAATGAGAAGATAACTGGTTGAACCATCACTTTTATAGTGATTTGACATAACACCTTACCTTTAATTTTTTGTGTTCATTTAATTCATTGATTTCACAGTATCACCTTCGTTGTTCCAAACACTTAAATAACCACTCACCGTTTGAGACACTTTAACACATTTTAACACTGGAGATTACAGTGTGCCATGCAGTAAGTTGTACAACACAACCACCAGTGGGTTAAGCATTTGTGTATATTATATTTGTATTATATTATATAGATTTTTTCAACATTTTTTCAACATCCACCCCTGACAGAGCAAGGTAACCCTATATAGGATCTGAATGGGGTCTGGTGTAGCACCTTCACTGCATCATGTCAAGTTTGTAAAAAGGGGCGTGTCCGCCGTGCTCCACTGCAAACAGAGCGATCCTGAGAGCCAGAGGATGGAGGAGCAGACAGCAGCCTCACATTGAACCTCTGATGTTTAAGCATCACTCAGCTGTCTGGGAACTTGTCGTTTTTGGCCACTTTTGGTGATCAGATAGAAAGATGGCGCCGTCGGGTTCGAGCAGCATTGGCTGCTGGAGAGTTTTGTACTGGATCCCAGTGCTGTTCATCTGTCTGATCGTGGTATGGTCTTACTACGCGTATGTAGTGCAGCTCTGCATAGGTAAGACTGTATACGACACATGCAGCTTCCTATGGGTGCAAGTGACAGTCTATAGGAGACACTGCTAGGAAATAACATTCTGCATTGCATTGCATTGCATTGCATTCACTGTGTTGGGCAAATGTCTGGTTGTTATCTGCTGATGTGTATACATTTACTCATAAACACATCCATAGACAAACAAATCAATGATGGTCATTATACTTATATAATATATGATGGGGTTCATATTGTTCTTTTAAGGTTTGTGCTGGGTTTTGATATTTTACACTGTCCCACATTTCCAAAAATGTGTTCTGTTATGAATTACTCATTCTCTTGTTGTTTCAAATCTGTATAAATGTCTTTGCTTTGCTTGTAGCAAACTGTTCTTGGATCTCATTGACTACCATAATAGGGATTAAAAAAATGTCCAAACTTTATTTTGTGTAACATTTTTCAAAATATCTCATTTGAGATTCAAAACAAATGGTAAAGGGATTTGGCTTTCCATAGTAGTCAATGGAGTTTAGGAACTGTTTGGTTCTAAGCATTCTTTCTCCATCAAAACAAAGAAATGGATGCAGATTTGGAACAACTTAAAAGTGGGTAAAGCCCTGTAAAAGTGTTTCACATTGCTTTGTAAAAATCACAAAATTAAATGATTTTATTTACTTCACAAATTCTTTTAAAAAACAGCAAATAGATTTTTTTTCTTTGGAAAATGTTAGAATAATTGAGTAAAATACGACACGTAATTTTTTATGTAATAAGTTTATGTAGGTAACAAATTAAGTATTTAATTTACCCATTTACAATATTTTTTGGTCAATTCTAATGGACATTGTTGATTTAATAAGATTTTGATTTTTTTATCCAAATATACAAAAAATATACAAAAAAACACCCGAATATTAACTTAATTTCAAAGCTTTTAAATGTACTTATTTTGTCGGTGGAAATTGTTTCACGTTAAAACAGGTTCAAGTTTTAAAGAGTGAGAATGATCGTATTTTTAATTTTGGGTGAACTATCCCTTTAATAAACAGCTTTTGGTAATATTTAATAAAGCAGTAACTAATGTTTTCTTTATGTGCATTATTTACATGTGTGATTGGACTTAAAATAGTTAAGAAACATTCCCTGTTATAAAAGTTTTCTGTGTCTTATGATTGAAATGACCAACACTCACACACTGTCTTAACCAAATACAAATGAAAAGACTTGACAAATTGCAATACTTACCGATTTCATTATTTAAAACACACCAACACAGCTTTATTGTGTTGTACGTCATTTATTTAGACTGATATGTCTAAATAGTCAAATATTTATACTCAGAGATTCCCTTATTTGGTTACATCTGCAATCACGCTCTCATGAAATCTCATGAAGTCTTAATTGTTCTTTTAAATGGTGGATGATCATGAGGATTCCCCATTATTTGTTTGCACCCATTTATAAAAATGAAATGACATTTAAGTGTTTGTAAATAGAACAGCTGTGTTTGTGAGATCACATGCCCTAACTGCTGATCCTACTGGCATTTCAAACCAGTTTATGCTGAATGGCAGTCATCGGGTCCTGCTTTGTTCTCAAAATCGAAGTCTGCAGATGAAAGCACTTGAGCACTACAGGATAATAAAGGACCCAAAACACCCCAAACATGATATAGTACATTTGCATAGATGGTCAGTAGCATCTTGTTAGCCAAGTTGACGCATTTTCAACAAGCATCTCCTAATGCTGTTGTTGCATCTCTGCAAGTTTTACAGTCGTGCTTGTGTAGGCTTATTTTAATGCCTGTGCACAACCTGTTGCAAATAGGTGAGACAAAGGTTGTTATGAATGTTATGTCTGCTGATCCTTGTACGTCTCAAAGCTAATCTTATTGCTGAGCTGTCCAATTCAACCTCACCAATCGGTGTCTGACCTATTTCTACTGTAGTCTTTTGCAATCTACATTTAGTATAGCAAAAAGCATATTTAGTGTTTTTTAGAGGACAGGACAGAATGAAAGAAACTGAAGTGAATTATAAACAGTTTTTTGTTGCTGTAAATGAGAGGGTTGTGCTGATGATAGGCTTGGATAACAGACATGTTATGTAATATGATTGCTACTTGTGCTTCTAAAAAAATGTCTTGCATTCATTATATATTTATGTAGATTGGTGATTCCATTTGGTGACTTTAGTGTTTTAGAAATTACACATTGCATCTTTAATGTATAAAATCTCATAATTAAAGTAAATACATCACAATTATACATTGCTTTGGTAAATGACTTTGTCTTTAGATAAAATAATAAAAAATCAAATACCTCCAACATAATGTTTAACCCATAGATAGAATATGACTACGAAGATTCCATATATATATATATAAACAAAATAATAAAAGCAAAACTGAATGCTGCTCAATAATTGTTTATATAGATTTTGACATGATTGTTGGAAGCTATGATTCAAATTGAAAATCGGTTATAATTACTTTGAACAACCCTATAAAAAATTAATGATGTAAGCATCCACATGCTGCTATAACATTGGTTGATATCTCATACCTTGTCACCACAATATTTATTATCTTTTAGTTCCAGCACCAGTTGCTGGGATGCATGTACAGGCTAGTGATTTTGGGCATCTGATCAAAAGTCTCCCTGCAGTGGGTTCCAGCAACAGCAATCAGAGCAAGTGTGCTGAGAACCATCTGCTGCTCACTGACCTTCTATAAGTGCACAAGGAGTTACTGAACTACTCTTTATAAAATAAAAGGCTGTGCATGTCCTACTTTCAGAATTCAAATCATCCAGCATAACCAATGTTTTCTCTTTTTCTCTGCAGACACTATAGAGAACATGGGAGAGAAAAGTAAGATGGCTTTTCCCTAAAGTGCTTCACAGTGTTCACAGTGCTTCACCTATAAAGCCAATATCAAACAAGGCCTTTAAGATGAAGGAAATGTTTACATTTATATATTTATAGAATTAAATCTTTTTTCTTAAATTGAAATAAGTTTCAAAATATTAAATGTAAAAATATGTTTCTATTGTATATTTAACTATAAATAGTGTTATTTCTTACAATATTTCATTATGTTTTTCTTGTTTTACAGTAGTTTACCTCCTGCTGTATCACATGCTTTTCATCATGTTTGTGTGGTCTTACTGGCAAACCATTTTTACAAAACCTATGAATCCACTCAAAGAGGTGAGTTAACGCTAAGTTTATATAGTGTAGCAGGGTTTATTATTTAATAAATTTTAATGGGGAATTGACAAATAGAACTGACACATGTCCTAAACTGTGACATAGCAGAAGTTTGATTGATATTGATCGATATTGATAATATACTGATAGTGGTTGATATTACATTAATTTATAATACACAGGTTTATTATATACAATTTTTCATAAATGTATGTCATCAAATCACAGGGCAATTAATCTTATCAATGCATAATAATCTGTCAACCCTAATCATCTGTCTTACCCTAGACATTGTATGTTTTTTCATGTATTTTCAGTTATATTTTAAATTAGATTTTTTTGTTTTAATAATTATTTATGTGCATTTTTTGCCACTTTACTGTGAGCCTTTTTTAAACTTTGCTCATTTTATTATTTATATCTTTACTATATGTATTGCATTATCATATTTTTTAATTTGATAAATATGTTTATTTATATAATTTATTTTTATTTCTGTTTTAGTTTGTTTCCTTCTACATTGACATTTACATTTAGTTATGTAGCATTTTTATTTATTACATTTAAGTATTCTTGAGTTGACTTAACTTCAGCTGGGATAGATACCACAGAGAGCGAGGTTATAAGGTGCAGGAGGAATGGTGCAAAAACTTTAAATAGCTTTATAATGCTTCCAATCCGCACTGGTTGGAATAATGACCTGTGGCTATATTTATGTAAAAAAAGATTTTCAAGTGATAGAGTAAACACCAAATTAATATGTTTGACAGCTGGCAGAGTCTACTGTGTAATATTCGTAAATATAAGTTATAACACACATTAAGTTGTTGGTTATGCTGGTTGCAATAACAGCATGGTGGGTTGTAAATTGTATGGGATCTTCAGTGTAACTGTAGCATCTCACTGCAGGCGGTTATTACTTCAAGCAGAGAAAATGAGAAACAAACTGTAATAGAGAAACCACACATGGCTCAGACTGGCAGTCAGCCTCGCCACTCTCAGATGTCTGATGCTGACAGTGCTCTGGGTACAGCGCAAGAGGTGCTTGTCACACAAAAAACATCAAAATGTTTTGGTTTTTGTCTGTTCCTTTCAGTTCCACCTGTCACATTCTGACAAAGAACTTTTAGAGCGTGAAGATCGCAGAGAATCTCAGCAGGAGATCCTGAGGAGGCTTGCTAAGGATTTGCCCATTCACACACGCACAATGTCTGGAGGTGGGCACATGTGAATTTTAATCCAAATCCATGAGGACTTACTCAGACAAGAATATAGCTCAGTACAAATCTGTGATTTGAAAATAGTGAAAGAGAGAATGTTATCGATCTGTATTTTAACAAGCTGTCTCGATACAGCTGTCCGCTACTGTGATCATTGCCATCTGCTGAAGCCTGATCGATGTCATCATTGCTCAGCCTGTGATAAGTAGGCCTTGAATCCTGTTTTGAAAACACAGCACATGTATATGATATTGTTCTGTTGGCATGGTTTAACAGCTTCTCTCTTAACTGTTCAACAGGTGCATTTTAAAGATGGATCACCATTGTCCATGGTATGTACAAGTGGTTAAACAAACTGGGAAGAAATACTTTTGTTTAATAACTAATCTTAATAAATCTAAAACATAGAGAAAAATTACTTTAATGTAAAAAAATATGTTTATGCCACCTGACCTGCCTTATGTGGTAACATCTTAATGGGATAGTTCATCTATTGTGTTGAACTTGCATAAAGTTCGATTGAGCACAGAAAAATACGTTTGGAAGAATGTTACCAGCTGACAGTTTGGGAGCACCACTGAGTTACATTGTGGAAAATATATATTTTATGTTTTGTTTCGTTAAACCCAAGAGAAGAAATTTTTAAGAATTTAGGACAACACATATTGACAACAATGTAGTTGACCCAGAAATCTAACTTGCTAACATTTTTTCAAATATCTCACTTTGTGTTCAGCAGAACAAAGCAATTTATTAAGTTTTCGAAGTTGAGGGTAAGAATTCTTATTTTGTGGTGAACACCATTCAGTATGTTAAAGCAAATAAAGAAGTAAGACACAATGCATAGATTCACAACACTTTTAAAGGTTCATGTTACATTCTGTAACAACTGTGGAACATCAATTGGACAATTGCATCAAAATAAACATGAACCAACATTTATTTTGTCTTTTTTTGACAGGGTGAACAATTGTGTGGGCTTCTCCAACTACAAGTTTTTCATGCTGTTTTTAGCATATTCTCTACTGTATTGCCTGTTCGTCACTGCCACTGACTTGCAGTATTTCATTCAGTTCTGGACTGTAAGTATAAATATTTAATTTCTCAGGCTTATATTAGGAAATTGTACTGTGCAGAAGGGTGGTCTTCAATAAACACCCAAAGCTCATATGACAGATCTTCTTTGTTTATCAAAGTGTGCTTTTATTTTAAAAGGTTGATGGTAAAACACATGAGCGTCTATTGGAATATTTGGTAGGACATTAAAAATGTGCATTATTTAACCCTTCTTAGATCCTTTTAGCCTTTATAGTTGACCTTATAGTTATCCAACACAAATGCTAGTAATACCAGCTGATGGTTTATTTACTGCTATAAGACATTATAGTTGTGTTTGTTGTTGTACTAACAGTTGGTCTCATGTTAACTCTCGCAGAATGGCCTGCCTGACACCCAAGCCAAGTTCCACATTATGTTTTTATTTTTTGCTGCCTCCACGTTCTCAGTGAGCCTGGCGTTTTTGTTTGCATATCATTGCTGGCTTGTCTGCAAGAACCGCTCCACCTTGGGTGAGTGGGCTGTGCTTTAAATAGCCACTTTATGAAATTACATGGAGTCATCTATACTGTTCTATTCACACTGCCTGATGAAATCAGACATATATCCAGTGATTCAGATGGGGGCAGGTGCTGTTTAGGGTTGTCTGTAGTTGTGCTCGCTGTCCTTTGTGGCAAATCCTCAAGGGGGGGTGTAACCTTGCCAACGTTCATTACTCAAGCGAAGCAAGTTTATTATTAAGAGGCATTACATGTAAATGACATTGATTATGAGATATATTTCCACATTTAATTGTGATTTCCATTTCTGTCAGAGGCCTTTCGAGCACCTGCATTCCAACATGGACCAGACAAGAATGGCTTCAGTTTAGGAATAAACAAGAACTTTCGCCAAGTGTTCGGACATGAAAAGAAATACTGGCCGCTACCTGTGTTTTCAAGGTAGCACTTATAGCCGTGTTCATTATGACAACATTTGGTGTACAGTAATTTTAGTAGGCCGTGTATTGTGTATTTTTTCAGTGTTGGCGACGGGTGTTCATTCCCTACATGTCTGGTGAACCAGGACCCTGAACAGCCCACCTTACCACCTGACCACATCACTTCAATCAAAAGGTACACAGTTCACATGAGTCATATTTATTCAGTCTACAATATAAAGTTAAAGAAATATATTTAATGTTATAGAGGAATTTTAACATTGAATGAGTTTTGGGATATAGGAGCATATAAGTAGTCATTAAAATGACGAAAACAGGAAACATGTTTTCTTTAAAATTCATGGATTGCATGATACATTTTGAGAGACAATGTTCATGTTTTCATCTATAATAGTGTCTTTTATTGTTTTGTATAAAACATCAATATTTTGTTGCATTATGTGGATCAATTATAAACAGTAAATCACAAAACAATTCCTTAAGCCAGGTTTTCACAGGCACGCTCACAACTGATATGCAGTTTCTTGTCTGTTTTATTCTCCTAGTGCTGAAGAATCTCATCAGTTTCCTCCAGGAATTTTGAGAGAGTCTCAGAACCAGCTGCTTAGTAACGGACAGTCAGAGGACAGAGTAAAGCGAGGTGAGAGGACATTTATTTGACTCCGGGAGTGAGAGCAGTGGTACAATGGATCCTGCATCACATTTCACTCTTCTGTCGTCTGTTAGAAGACTCATATTATAAAGAAAATGATGTGTATCAGTATTAAGATGAGCTTTTATTACACAGATTCTTGTCTTAGATTGATCATGTAAGCACTATTGTCATGACTTGTCTATATTCTCTTAACAGGAACAAGCAACCCAGCCTTGACTATTGAGAAGGAAACTTAAGAACATGTCAATGCTGACCAGTTTCATGAACAGGTTGGGTAGTTTTGTAGAATTATTATATTTGCAGAAAACAAAACTTTTTAATATACACTTTAGAATGCTTTTAGACTAAGAGTAAATTCACGAAAACTATGCTAAAATTTTAAACTTATATTTAGGATCAGTGCAGCCACACGTTAGTCTTGATTTTGAAGATATGTTCTTGTAGCATTACATCCAACTTCATGGATTTTTATCCACTTTTTTTCATTACTCTGCCACAATCTAAAAAATAATCAAGTAGCTTGGTAAATATCCCAAAAATCCCAAAATTATATTAAATGAATAAAATAAAAAATATTTTAAAATCATTGGAGTGGTTCTACAATATATATATATATATATATATATATATATATATATATATATACTCTTTAAATCTATAACATATATTATTTAAGTTCATTCAATGAAAACAAGTACGTATTTCAATAACAAATTATATTTTTAATGTGACATCTCAAATTTGAAGTTACTCAGATGTACTTATTTTAAATACTTATGTTAACTCTTATGTTAATGTTAATGTTATTTTAAAACTTTAAAATGTACTAATTTGTGGTGTGAAATGTTTCACCAAAAATTATGTTAATTATGTTTTTAATAAAATTAAACATGAATTATTTAAACAATTCAATAAAATATTCAAATGTAAAAAAGCTTTTAAATAAATTAAAAACATTTCACTCTGTTCTAAAACTTATGACTGGTGGTGTATAAGGTTGCTTATTCCAAGAAAAAAAACATATTTTTATTACAGAATTGTTATTTTATTCGTTCCTAAATGACTGTTCTGTTTCTGCAGGAGTTATAAGCTAGTGATGTCTGTTGTCAGTGGAACAGTGAAGATTCTTACCCTTATGTGTAAGCTGCTTCTGACCAGATCACTGCCTATTCACACTCTACCTTCTGTAAGAGCTACCTGTGCAAGGTTATGCTGTGTATATACATGTACCGGCCGCAGTGGCTTAACATTCAAGAAATTTTACAAATCTACCAGCAAGACCCACTTGTTTAAAGCTTGAGTGGTAAATGTCTTGGTGTAGGCGGTGCTAAAGACGGTGGTATTTTCATTAGTCTGGGAAACGTGAACATTTATGCATGCTACAGTATGTGATAGTCGGTTTTGTATAAGAGTAAAAAAATGAAAACCCAAGTGCTTACCCACTGCACCTCAAGTTTGAACTGATACTGCATCACATAAACATATTTTTTACTGCAAGTCATGACAGTCTCACATTTAGGGATATCAAGTCTTGATCTCAGTTTTGCGAAACAGGTCACACAATGACAGTTGATGGTTATTTGGTAGATCCAACATGACTGACAGCATATTTAAGCCATGCTGTACCTGCAAGAACTTGGGACATTTCAAGGACATGTTTGTTTTTACCTAATAAGTACAGAAAAAAAGGAAATCTTTACTTTGAATAAAGCTCGAAGCTGTACGTGATTTTTAATAATTGCTATTGAAAGAAATGTGCCATGATCATGTTACTTCTATTTCAACATGAACATTTTGTCATTAAATGTCAGTACATCACATTATTGTCAGCACTATATGCATAACCATGTTTGCACAATAAATGCAAAACTCAAAGATTTGTTTTCTACTGATCACATTTTCTATATCTAACAGCTCATTTAACAAACATGATACCATGATATTTCTGTTGTATATTTGATTGCAGATATTGCATGCACTTGTAAGTGAATGTACCAGTTAGTGTGATCTTCCTTTCAGAAGAAGGGAGGATACCTCAAAATGCCAAAAGTTGTTCTGTGTTGTTGTCTGTTTCGTAGTTTGTATTGAACTGTAATTTATAGGATTTTACATTTGGTTAACATACCACAAACTGTGATACAATATTTCCACTTTGGCCTCTTATTTTGTGCATCTAGACCAACAGATTGTAGTTTTTAGAAATGTGTTTGTTGTTTTTTTCAGTTCATAAAATGCAAAAAAAATGCTGGCTGTGTTTGCGTTGGTAGCTTGTGTGTATCTTATCTGTCCGGTCACTGAACTAAACTCTTGGATAATTTTATTTATCTGTGAAAAATAAACTGATATTTTAATAAATGCTGAAGAGTTGTGTTGGTAAAGATTCAAACTGACTGCAAGATGTCACCAGGGCCATAGTTTGTCTTAAGAATTAAATCAAACCTTAATACAGGAAAGCCTGACCAGACTTTGGATTTGTTAGAAAATCAAAGGCTTTTATTTCCCAATGTTCTAAAAACAGTCCCTCTTTATATTGCATATTACCAACTGTAGACACAGTAGACATTAAGAGAGGCTAAGAGCTATCAGACACAAAAAGATGAGCTGTGTTCATGCAAATACCTATAAATGCTCAGATCAGTTAACACAGCATTTATTCCAAATGTCTTTCAGTACATGCAGCAGATCTAGGCAACATAGAATTGTAAAGCAATACAATACAAACAACAGAAAGAAAAAGGCGAAAAACCCAAACAGCACAACATGTGCACCATTCAAAAACCAGCACTACAAATAAAACTTCTTCCACTGATACTGAGTACTCGAGTTGGCTAAGATTAATTAAGAGGCATTATTTCTTTAAATGAATAAAAGGCTTTGATCTTTTTTACTACTAAAATACTACAAAACCTTTAAATCTCTTTTAAAAATGAAAATGGTAAGACAATCTTGATACATAAGTATGAGGTGACCTCAGTTCACTTAAATAGTGGCAGTTACACATCATCACTCTTAATTTACTTGTGTGGTAAAATCTGTGCTAACCCAACATAAAGGGTAAAATCAGTGCGAAGCTTTACACTTTACAATTAAGTGCCTGTACCTGTGTTTCTGTGAGATCCCTCATCTGTCTTAATCTATTGCAAACTATGAGAAATCAGTACTCCTCTGATCAGGGAATGACAGTTCTTGTAGGTTTAGCGGAACTAGTCAATGAACTACACAAAAGTACAGGAGGAAAGCAAATGTAATAAATTAACGATAAAAAAGAACATAAAATGTAGCTTAATATTAGGGCTAAGTTGTGGGGCAAACTAAAACACCAAACGGTTCCTCTTTAAGCATAAAAGATGAACATTGTGTGAAAAAATGTAACCCAGAGAAGGCATCGGATGGGAGCTTTAAAGTGCAAATTCCTATCTAATATCTCATGAAAGAAAACCAACTAAAAACCCATGTTTAAGCCCTGTATATGAGGTTTCTTGTGGTGAGGGATTGTGGTTGTGTCATGATTGCTGCTTGTTGGCCTCCTCCTCGTAAGCATTTCCAGTGCCATTCTGGACATAGGATGAGCCTGTGCCCAGTCCATATAAGTGACCACAATACTTGGCATCATCAATGTGATCTTCAAAAAACATCTGCAATGACACAGGAGCAGAATATGACATGGATAAAATAAATTTGTTTCTGCCTAAATGATGACAAAGTACTTGTATCTGTATTTTATTCTTGAACAACATTTGAAAGAGACCCTTGGATTCTAAACCTGGTTTTACATTTTATTTCTGTGTTTCATGTGAGATAGTACCAGTAAACTATCTATGAAACTATAAATCCCAAAGGTCACGATAAAGAGAAATGCCAGGATTGTAGGCATCCAGTTAGTTCCGTGACCTGTCGTCAGAGACTTGCTGCGGAAATAACTGGATTTACATAATGTCGACTTGTCACCTTTGGTGAAGCTGTAACTTAAAGCTGAGTTGGCGAATAACAGTAGATTAGACCGTTTGACTAATCAGAGAACACAGGAAAGCAGTCCTTAAAGAGTCCGGAACTAAATCCGAGTGTTGGTAAATATCAGACGTAACAACAAGGTAAATAATAAAACTAATAATGTCTCCTTTTAAGATTAAATGGCATTTATGTATTGCTTAAAATTTTATCAACAAAGGAACTCTCTTAACCTTTAAAAATGACACACGTAACACGCTTTTTCAGTTGCTGGCATACAGTACCTCTCTCATCTTGAAGAAGGCCATTCCTGTGAGTAATGAGTCAGATCCTGCCTGATGCTGAGGTCCGATTCTTTCCAGCTCAAGCTGCTCTGCCACCTCCTGCAGACCGCCCTGCATATCACATGGTGGAAATCAGACATTATTATAATTAAACATAGCCTTGGTATTGTTTATAGGCAGTCTTTTAAGACACTTTCATGAACATATCATAAATGAACCACAAAATAAAAAGAGAAAAATACCTTGAGGTTTTTACAGCTTTTCATGAGGTATTTTACATCATAAATGATGGGAAAAAATAAGCGCAAAATTTCAAAGAAGTCCACCTCTTCATCTGGCAACTTCGAATTGGACAAAATTTTAATCAGGTAGCCAAAATCATAGCCACTGTATGGGAGAGAAACAAAAACCTTGCCAATTTTGAATAGCTGTTATAATTCTTCAACATACTTTTAGTACAAAAACCTCACTGTAACAGTATACACTGTATCATTACCTATGGAATGAGAGCCACTTGACCCCATCACAAAGCACCACACCTGAGGTCATGAGAAGCTCTGCAAAGTACAGCGTCTCAATACCCTCCTCCTCGTGCTTCTTAAACTGGATACCTGATGAAGTGAGAAGCTCGATAGAATCCTGTGCATACATGTCTTCCCTGCAAAAGACAGTACCGCTGGTCTAATGTCTAGTTTTCATTAAGAATCACAATAATGGTTACGTATCCACCTAAAGACAAGAAAAGCACTCTTGTCACACAGTACATTGTTTATATTAACAGTACATAAGTGGTACCATGGCTATATAAAGAAAAGCAGCCATGCTTACGTAAGGTTAAATTTGAAGTTAAACTGCCACGTTGAAGTCCCTGGAGGGTACTCGCCCTGTTCGTCCATAAACGTAAGGCCAAGCTGGATGATCTTTAACAGATCAACGTTACACCGCAGCAGCTGGTATTGGTAGTCCGCATTGCTTCTAAACTCTCCGATGGGTCTGGCAACCACACCTGGAAACTCGGTGTCCTAAAAAAAACCATGCATTTAGTTTATAGTGTCCTGAGGCAGAGGTTTTCGAACTAGCATTCGGGACATCCAGGGGGTCTCCATAAGTTCTAAGGGGTCCCAGAAAATGTTAATTGTACATAAAATTATTGTATCATTCATGAATCTAAATATAAATTTTTACGTGTTTTATTTATATATAGTAAGTTTATCTAACTCCAGTAACTTATCCATCATGGGCTGTATTCTTTGTAAAGATGAAAATTGCTATAAAACAAATAAATGTGAATTGTATTCTGCAGGTTCATACAACCAAAATTATTCGGATTGTAGCCAATTATCTGATATTAAATGTAATCTTATCACACTTACTATTTATCCAACATAGTTTTAATGCTTCTTCATAGATGATTGAATATATATATACTGTATATAGTGGTGTGTGTATAATGGAAAGGGGGTCCTCACATAAAACCCGCCCTATCTTCCAAACAGACCTCTTCACACCGACTCACCATTGCGATGTAACTGTACTTTCGGATCACCTGTCGGATCCTCTTCAGCTCCTCGTCCAGGTTGCTGGCCCAAACCTCACATATTCTTTGGCTATGATCCACAGTGGCTGCGGGCATAGTTCCACTCTCAGGTGCACGGCATCAAACCACAAAAACACTCCCCAGGGGATATTGTCATGAAATAAGTGCTCCCTCTTTTCCTGCGATAACAAAGATGACACGCCAACCATACGATCAAGACATGAAGACACTTTATTGACAACGTCACGACCAACATGCATACGTACAACACAATACACACACTTAAAATGTTTAAGGCAGTCAAGACCAAATAGAAAGTCAATGTACTTGCTTTCCATCATAAATGAAAGCAAGATCAATGTGTTCACATTCACAACTCAATTGGCTTCTGGATTCCAGATCCCTTGCATGATAAATGCAAACAGATGGAAAGCTTTATGGGATGTTTCATCTGCTTCCTGTGTGCACACAATAAACACTCATCTGCTTTTCTGACCTCATGGCTGCATTATGATGACATTGATTCAGACATCACTAAGCTAACACAAACTGATAGCAAACAAAGACACCACAACATGATCTTGAGCTACCTGGACTTTAAACATGGCAAGACTATAATAGATGAATGACTGACACAATATGTCTGACACACTCTAAACATTAAAGTGGGGATATAATCCATCATATGGTCATGCTAGTTTGACTTTAAAGTCTTTAATGCTCGAATTATTCTAAGTTTGACCGGCTAGCAACACCAGCTAGTTCAACATCTGCTACACAATGAGAGCAAAAGCTAATCTTGCTACAAGTGTGTCTCTAGTTAGCTTGTGTCAGTTCTTGTAACGTGTGAATGTTGTTATAAGGAGTGATGTTTGGTGTCGGGGTGAGTGTTTATTCTTATAAATGGCTAGCGTGCTAACAATTAGCCTAGCCACAAAAGTTTGTCCTGTTCTCCTGATCAAAGTTCACTTTTCCCCCTGTCAGGACTTACCTTTCCTCAAACAAGGTAGTTACACTTAAAGCGTATACTGCTTCTGCAATACACAATCACCTTGTTTAGAAAGGACTGGGACCTTGCTCTTTTCTTTTATACAGTTTTCGGGGCTAACAGCGATTACATCAACAAGCTGACGCCTCTGAAACTACAGCGCGGCGCTTCGCCGTGACGTCACCGCGACAGAAGGCGTGACCTTTGAACTTCACATTGTCACAGAAACAAAACATTTATAATAAATATATTATATTTTTAAATAATAATAAAACATAACGTTAGTCCAATTGCTTTGTTCAACTACCATCTAATGCAATAAAAAATACAAATGAATAAGTCAGTGCCATCCATATATATATATATATATATATATATATATATATATATATATGTTTATGTATATGTGTATATTAAACATTTTGTTTTATGTTTTTAAAATATAGTTTAACATTGCACACCTCGTCACAGAGGTTTAGTTTAGTTGCATTAAAATGAGAGTAAAAATAAAATGTTTACTGCAGAATGTGGATGAAACCTTTTTTAATTTATCTTCACTTATCATTTAATATATTCAAATAACATTAAGTAACTTAAGATGTGATTTATTGAATTAATATTGTACACTATTTATATTAGTTTTCTACATTGTTGTTGCATTTAATTTAGTTTATGTTGTTTAATTTTGACTCCCAGAACTAATTAAGGTAGACTTAAGTCTATGCAGAATTAATGTTTTATTTTATAGCTATGTATATGTTTATGTATGTGTATATATATACATTTTTTACATGTTTTTACACACATATGTGTGTGTGCGTGTAAAAAATTTGAAAAAATGTATTCGTCATAGAGTTAACTTAAACTAGTTTTGACATTCCAAATCAAACCTATAATATATACATATTAAGCAAATAATGCAAAACAATACTGCCTTATAGTATTTGTATTATTATTTTAAAATAATGAAATGCTATTACTAAACAAAACACAAATACCCTTTTGAACGTATTCATTTCATATCTATCATAAAAAAACAGAAATGGATTATGTACACACAACATATTTAATGTTTGAAATAACTCATGCCAACTACAAATAAAAAATAAATAATGTGTATATTAAGTAATAATACATTGAAGTTTTACATGATAGTCCTCACACAATGCACATTTAAACAAAGACATGCTTCTGTACAACATGAGAAGCATGTCCGCATTGTCAAATAGCTTTGCATAATAAATCGAAGTACCCAAATTCTTCTTGTGATCGTATACACGCTTTGAAAAACCTATAACGTTTCCTTTAACATTAAGCTGTATCTGGTCAGTCAGGATGTTTCAAACTTTCCTCCCACTACAATGGCTCCTCGCCAGAAGAAAAGCTGCTAAAATCAGCCACTCCTGATTCTTGATCACTGTTCAGGCTCTTAGTTTTTTGGTGTCTCTGCAAAAAAGCTAAGCTCTGCATTTTCTTTTTCCTTCTGATGGAGGGAGAAAACATTTGGAGTACCACCTACAAAACCACCAATGTAATCCTGAGGTGAATTAGCCAGGCTTATACCTGACGGAGCAGCCCAAAGTTTCTGCCGGTTGTCCAAAATACCCTTTTGCATGTAGAGGGCTTTTGCACGCTCCTTATCCAAGATAGCCAATTTCTGCAAGAACAAACGATTTTAGGGTTAAAAATTAAATAAGCGTATGAATGTTATGCATTGATAGACAATATTCATGAATAATATCTACCTGTTCAAAAAGAGCCAGTTCATCCTCAAGTTGCTGTGTTTCCTCTTTAATAGCCATAAGGCAATCCAGCTCAGACTGACGTGGGTGAAGCTCACGATCGAACTGATTATACAAACCTCCCCAATATCTGATAACATAACATACATGTTATTTTTAATCATAAAAGAAAAAGTATGCTGTGTACCAAAAAACAAATGGTGACATACTTGAAACAGTAGGGTGCAGTACTGGGCCTCAGAAGTCCCTCAGTTGGGCTTCGGTTGGGTCTAAAAAGAGGGTTCATAAAGTCCAGTCTGTTCTCCCACAAGTAAGGCCATATGGAATGGGTTTTCTCCTGGATACTTTAGAAACAACACATGAAATACAATTCAATCAGTAGATCTGGAGGATACTAACATCAATAAAGCCATCACATTATAAAATGACAAATTATCGAAAAACATTCAATTGTTTTGTCGTACAAACACAGGTCAATTACCACAGATCTCTTCTCTCCTTTTGGCTGTTACAGATAAAGTTGCCATAGTGACAGGAATAGATGTGGTTGTGAATGGCAATAAGAAACTTCTCATTGTATTCAAAGAAACATGGGAACTGCTGCATGAGCTGCCACACACACTCCAGGAATTGATCTATGACAGGGGAGACCTCTTTGGCTTCTCCATCCAGATGACTGTATCTAAAGCACAGATAATGAACAATCACATAAGTATACCCTCAAACAGATCAAACACACATTAATTAAGAAAGAGACTAACCTGTGTGAAAACTTGTGTCCAAAGGAAACCCAGTCTTTCTCAATCAGCACCTACAAATAAAGCAAAGACATTTACAAACTCTCAAAATAAAATGAAGGAAGAAAAGGAAATTTGCTTTGCATTAAAAAAAATAGGTTAAGCATTTGTACGCCTGTTTAGGAAGCAAAAAAAAAAACTTAATTGTGCAATTCTGTTTGGAGATACATGTGTTGCGAAAATATTGAGTCACACAAATTCATGTGAAAAATGTATCTATGCATAATCTATTATTGTTGGTCACTTTCTGTCCAGAGTCTAAGGAAATGAAATACATTTGAGATGGTTTTCCCAGACAGAACTAATCTGTGCTACAAGGTATGTTTTTCTTTCATGTCTACCCCATGTGAAGGTCGGCAGATGATTGTCTAAACATGAGCCATGAAATTCAATAAAACCTCTCCAGCAGAGATCAAAAGCAAACCTTATGATTAAACAATTAAAACCCACAAATTGCACATATCCATAAAATAATATTTGGTATATACACTGTACATAAAATGCACTTGAATATATTTAAGACATTTGAAGTCACTTTGGAAATAAAGTGCAAATGTAGTTGTTTACCATAAGTCCCTTGAGGGTCCTGTAATAAGGGTCCAGAAGCACACTGGCTACAGAGCACACCTGAGCAGTCCTATCCCAGCCATCGGAACAATGAACTAATACACTAACCCCCTCTAATGCCACAGCCTGTGAAGGTGAAAACATGAAGTCAGTACCAGAACAGTGAGCAACAAACCGTTCAAGTGTCAAAAAAAAAATGTGACCTTTGAAATAAAGATTCCAGCTTCCAAGATTGATTTGATGTGTTTCAACCAGTCCGAACTTTCCACTCCCAAGAGGAATTCAGCCGTGGACGGAGACCGTAGTGCAGAAACTGCAGATATTTTAAAGTTAAAATCAAATATTTACACTTGTTACAACAGCCGCTAAAACGTACATTTTTAGTAATTAAATTTAGGTAAGAAAATGAATATAAGCAAAACTACTTAAAGTAAATGAAAATATATGATATATACAGTATATATACAATATAAACCTTTTAAATATACCTTTGTTAGGTTCTATATTGTTTACCACTTTTGACCACTATTTAGAACTGACTTCATACATCTACTTCAATGAATCTGGGATAAGCTAGTTAAAGTTAATTAAAAATATCGCAGAAATCTGAGAAATCCTCTGGCATCATTTGTTCGGATGCTATTTTCCTTTCGTTTCTTTCCAATGCAATGACAACTATACTTAAGTAGTCAAACTTTTATTGGGTCACTGTGATCTTTAAGAGAAAATGATGAAAACCAGCCTGTCTTGAGAGTTTACACCAGGGAACTGATATGAGGAAAAGATTAGGATATTTTTAGTTTACCACACATGACCCCTTCTCTAAAGTGCTCAATATTTAGTTTGGCTTTGCAGTGAAAGTTGTTAAGAGATATCCAAAATAAAATGAAAACGTAAGCATCTGTATATATGTTGCTTAAACATGCACGGTTGATAAATTGGGGTCGCTTTTTAAGGGGTCACAATTATTACAGGCTTGATGACAGTTTCATCTGATGCCTCATTTATTATTATGACAAGGGAATAAATGGGTAGCATTTAGTCCTTTCCTCCAAACCAACACAAACACTTACTATTAGTACTGTAACTTTGATATGTAAACAGTTGTGATAAGAGATTATTTAAGGCCTGCTGAGGTCTTATGAGAACACTCCAGATGAGGCTCAGTACACTGGAAAAAGTTCAGTGCTTAAAATAAAAAGCAAAACTAACTGTTCTCTATAAAGAATGGTTCATGCTGGGATGAGAGCTCCAGTGGACAGAGTCTTTGCTGGACGGCAATATCTCATTATTCAACCAGATGACAACCTGGTGTTTTCTGGGTCAAAATGCTATCACACCCAGTACCACTGTTATTTCTTGCACGCTGAAAGATATCATTCTCACGCCCTGTTTTTTTTATCAAAAGGGGTAAAAGGGTCCACAATAGTTAGGTCAATAAAAACAAAAAAGGAAAGCCGGATGGATTCAAGCAACCCATACAAACAGTCTCTGCTTTGCCAAGAAACCCTGCCGTGGTAGAATTTAGTGCTTTATTATAGTCGATAAACGATAAGTGGTCTAAAGCATTGTGTTCCGGACTTCTGTCAAATTGTGCGAAAATCAAACAAAAAGTTATGCTATATAGTGATTCAAGGAAGTGTAACAGTACAAAATATTCTATGTTTTATTGGTCACATCCCCTTTCCTACTTAAAGACAGGGAGAAAATACCATCAATGAGTTTCTGCTGACTGTTCCTCATCACGTGAATGTTTTCAATGCCAATGAACTGGAATTTAATGTTGCAGTAGTTGTCCTCATTTTCATAGCCTTTGCCCGCCGCTCGGTTTGCCATTGCGTTTAACTGCAGATAAAAATTGTAAAAAAGTAAAAAAATCATCTCCCATTTGTCATTACTACTCTCTGATATTAACTGAACAGACCTTGGGTCTAGTATCCACAACATACATAAACCGGCTGCCAGGATTAGACTTCATGATGGCCTGCAGCATATGTTCATCCTCCAGGCAGCGGGCACTGAAGCCAGAGAGAGGCTGACTACTTCGACATATCGCGGCCTGGAAAGAGACATGATAGGAGTTTGCATATGCTAGTTCCATATCTTGCAAAAAAGAAACCAGTATGTGACCTCAAAGTCGCTCCCAGACAAGAAGAGTGGAAGATCGCACTGTCCTCTCAATGGATTTCATGAGAATGTGGCCTCATAAAAGTTTGCATTATTACATTTTTAGATACTGCTCTGATCATACTTTAGGGTTAAGAAGGCCCGAAAAGAGGGATATATTAAACTGAAACTGACCCCTTCAGATCCCAGCGCTGTGATTCTGATGTGGAAGGCGGCACAAGTATCTCCATGTGGTTTGAATTCATTTGGACAGAGTAAACACAGAGACTCCCAGGGGAATATTTGACCTCAATGATATGAATTACCAGAGAATCAAACCCACAAGGGTGCAGAAAGAGCTCGATCTGGCTTTAAAAAATATTTATTACAGCTGTAATTCATAATGCGGACATGTGCGGCATTGAACATTTGGTTTTTTGTCGTTGTGAGGAAACAAATGGATTTTTCATTGACTTAGAGCTAGCGTTCTAACAAGCTGAAATGGTGTTGGCAATGAAATCAGACTTGAGCGCTAAAATAAGATCATGATATTCTTGAACTCTGAACTTTCTTCATCTGATGACAAAATTCTTGGCAGGCAAGGAGAAGAAGGTCAGAAGAAAAGTAACCCCAGCATGATTAACAGTGGTAGATGAATATGGAGAGAATGTGCCAGATGTAAATCTACACTCACATGGTTTTCCTTGTAGTAGTACGACAACGTGGGAAATCGACCTCTGCTACGAAACTTTGAGCTTCCTACGATGACAGGCAGAGTGACGGACTGAGGCACCAACAGCTCAGCTGGGTAAGTATCACACACCTGTGTCATAAAAAGAGTCAAAACATTACTGACACATGAATTTACTCATAGATTTTACATTTGGCTGTATGGGGTAGATCCTTACTCTGTATTCTCGGTTGATTGGGGTGACGTGCCATAGTTTATTCGGAAGTCCCATTCGACTGTACTCAGCTTTCAGAGCAAAAAACTCCCATGAGCGCATCCGTTCAGATTTGTCAACGTTAGGGTGAAAAGAAAAACAATATAACTCTTCGTATTTTTCTGTAAGAAAGGAAAAACATGACAACAATGTCCTGATCAATCAGGTAAACAACATGTTTTGCATGTTAACTGCTTTCTTCTGTTATGTGTTGTGCCAAAAAACTGAACAGTCAGAGCTGATAGGGAAAAGCATGGCCTTCCATTCATACATAAAGTGTGAGGATTTTATATATATAATAAATAGATCAGTTTGTTTAGAGTCACATACTTGCAATGTAAAATAAATAATAGGTAAAAGGCCTACTGCTGCAAAAATCTACTGCGTGTCTTCACACACACTGTCAACTTAATATGATACATTTTTTATAAAATTACACAAACATTGTTTTAGTTACAATAAGAAAAACTGGGATTAGACAAAAGCCCACCTGGTCTGGAGAGCCGATTGAGTGAAATGTAGATGTCATGGCAGTCACTCTCTTGAGGAATGATAAACTGTATTACCTGGAAGTTCTTGCAGTGAATTTGTAAAGCATATCCATTTTGAGATGACTTCTGCTTTAACACATTACACACTAAACTGTGCAGAACCTGTAATTTAAATAAAAATATATATCACATACATGAGACTGTATAGCAAAAATATAGTACGTTGTAACTATTGTAGGTGTATGCAATAGTAAAACACATTACAAAAATAAGAAAGGGCTCTCTGGATATTTTGTTATTTTATAAAATTACAGAAATAAAGTATTCAAAATATGTACCTAAATATGTAGAAGTTAAAGTGTTTTAAAAATAATTTTAATTGTGACTATTTCAACTTGTCACATACTTATGGTACAACATTTTTTGGGTTAAAACCCAATGTTACGTAATGTGCTACAATTTAAATAACGACTGTGCATATCTGACAATTTATTAATACAGTCAAAGCTTTTATTTGGACCATGCACTCACCCAAAGCTCATTTCTGAACTCTGATCCTTCACCTACAAAGATGCTGTGAGTAGCAGTCAGGTACAGAGTGCCCACCTGAGTCCTTCTAGAGAAACTTCGATCCACTAAACGCACATTTTCAACCTGCAAAACATACACAAGGTCAAGAAACTTAAATCATTTTAAAGCAGTCTCTGCATGTTCTGCGCTCTTATTTGCTGTTTTTTCTTAAAAATCCACTCAAGACAACCCTATTACATTTTTAATTAAATGAAATGTATGTTTCATCAAGAAAAAACATATATGTCTGCTAAGTTATATTTTTTTGTCTCTTAAACTAATTTCAGACATTTAGTCATACACCTTCAGATAAAAAAGTTATTTTAAATAATGAGATGTATGTATATATATAAAGATAAACTGTGTTAATTTAAGTAGGGATAGACGATATATAGGCAGCCTTATCGATAACGGTAAATGAATGCTATATTTTTTGTATTATCGTTATCAGTCCAATAATAAAGTTAGGTCAATATCTTTAGGCCGATAAATGAGGTAATATTTCTGCGGGCTGAACCTCTATTCATGCTCACTACTGTCCAATAGGGGTTTAATCATAACTTGTTTAATTATGTTTTATTTTTTGTCAAGTAATAGATTTTGTGCAGAAAAGTTATTATAGTAACAATAGTTCTGATATCAGTTCAACCTTCTCTGAAGTGTTAAAATAAAATCAGTTGTTCACTTTATCTGTTTGCCTTTTATTTAATGCTTAGAAAAATATTTATCTGCCTATATATCCGATCTCGGCCTCCAAATATAAAAGAGTTATTGGTAATCGGCCAAATTTCCATATCGGTGCATCCCTACATTTTTTTATTACAAAGGAACACATCGGTACCAAATGGAAGGAGCTTTTTGGAAGGTTATAGTCCCAGTGACAAAAAGGTACATGTTTTGACCTTTTTTCTGACAGTATTTATCAGATTTGAGTGATTTCATCCCCATCCCTTGGCCTAAAGTGATAATAAATGCACATGCTTGAATCAGATAAGAACACTTTGCACACAACAGTAATACTTTTTTTTAAAAAATAAAAAATAATTCACTTTAAAAAAGCGTAGTTATGAGACTGATCACTGTTAGACAAGTTGATTCTGAAAATGGATGGATGGATGGATGGATGGATGAGCATAGTCTGATGTGCTGTCATCATTTTTTAATCTGTTCCTCATGGATCCCCAAAACCTCCATGTAAACAACCTGTCAATCATCGAAGCAATGTATGGAGCAATGTATTTGCAGAAGTCCTGTATCATTAAATGGATGCTGATCATTTACCTTTGGCATCCTGATGTGCTCCATCTCTGCCCACCACACCTATGACACAGAGCACAGCTATACAGAAATCACTCTTACTGTCATGCTGAATGTGTGCTATTGTGTTCTTTCTTAAAGAATATTTAAAGGATATGTTCAAGAGGCTGATCTGTTATGAATCCTGGATAATAAGGATACATGTAGCTCCTCCTCTCTTTCAAGGCTTCAGGGTCCTAATGCAGGCCAGTTTGATGTGTTGGTCATTTTGTTCAGGATAAAATCCACACATGTCTTATTTATGTATATGTTTTACAGAATTTTGTATTGGTAAGAATATGGAACATGGTGGAGGTTTAAAAGCATTATATAGTATTCTTTAAATTCTTATAGTCATCTTTAATGTGTTATAAATGATATTATATTTGATCTAAGTGACATTTGTTTGGATTATTTTTGTCCAAGAACTTGTTGTTCTCTCAATTGTTAACAGTTGATAAGCAGTTGTCATTTTAAAGTACTCATTCAACCTTTCTTGATCCTCTACAAAGCACATATTGACACTGCTATGACGTCATGTGAAGCTTCGAGCTTGTTAATGATCTCTGAGACTTTGCAGTTCAGCCAACATTGATGTTGAAAAAATATTTCAGATGAACAAACACTTATGAAGACTTTCTTATTTTATATGATATTAATAGTTTAAATTGTTAACATTGATACCTGTACAGTGAGCTAAAATTTTACTAAAACAAATAATAAATGCTAAAATGTATGTTCAATACAAAAATGTTGAAGGCAATATAAAAATGTTGAAGGCATACTCTATAATACTAATAATTCATTCTTTCTTGAATTTGGCAACCTTACGTTGTTCCTAATCTGTATAAATTGAAGAAAAGATATTTGGCAAAATCCTCATGGACTAAAATTGTAGAAAAATAGCAGTCAAATGTGCACAAGAACTGTTCATTTTCCTAAATCTTACATTATTTGTGAAGAACAGAACACAAAATTCTACCATGGTAGTCTTAGAAATCATTATTCAAACATTTATCCAAATATCTTTCTTTGTGTTCAAATGAACAAAAAAATATACAAGTTTGTAACCACATTATAAGCAAATAAATGGTTCTCAGATAAACCAAAAATTGATCTTTCATGCCATCACTTTTTGTATATGTCAGACTTTTCTGTTTGATCCAGCTACATACAACTGTATTGAGCCTTAAAAGAAGCCTTATGCTTCAGCAAATCATGTCTCTTATTTTCTCTATTCACATGTAACATATTTTACCCATACCGTATCTATAGGAGCATCCTAAAGGGCTAAGTAAAAGTATAATATGCATACATATAAAGCTATATTTTAAAGAAGAGTTCAGGGTGTCATTTCTGTTAGGATGGCATAGAACATTTTGTGAGCCTTAGAAAACCCTTGCAGCAATTTCTCACAGAATCCCACAAGAAAAGATTCAGCCAACTAAGCAGGTTTACAATAAAGTCAGCATTACGTAGATTATGCAATATGCAGACAGGTGATCATTTCAGACTTCACAATGGTATTTAATATACAGAAGCTTTGTTTTGTTAGCCAGGTTTTGCTTATGCAGAAGGTCCTGGGGCTGTGTTCACTCACTTTCTCGTTCTCCTTGTGATATTAGAAAATACTTCTGCTATTATAAAAAATATTAATGTAAGATGAATGTTTTATTGTCCAGCTCTCTTGTAAAATTTCCCATGATGATGCTTGATGTAATAAATCAATGGTGTTAAGATATTCAAGTTTGTCAGCATCATTCTAGACAAGTCTAAACTTTTAATCTTCTAGACGGCTGTATGATTCCGCTTGGTAAATAATCTTTAATGTATGAAAAGTTTGTCTTTTAAAAAAATGAGTTTGTCTTTTTGCTGTCCACAGAACCTATTAACTGCTCCATCAATGTTTCATGCCAAATTGCAATATCTTTTCTTTAAACTGTACTGTGGGTTGCAGGTCTTTACCAAACTGATTTGAGCACTAAAACTGTTTAAAACCTTTTTCAGAAACCTATTAAAATGGATTTTTTAATAAAGAATAAGGGAGATCTTTGTACATTATAAGATGAATTGTCAACCAATTGTGCTTCATTTCATTTTCATTTATTAATTCATTTACATTGCATATTAATTGCATTTTTGTTTTTAGAAAGAAAAAAAGAGGAAAGGATGGAAACTTGTTTCTTTGTCCATGTCTGAAGGTGACACTGCACAAATAAATTAAAAAAATAAGCATTTTTTTCTATAAAACTTATTTGCAAAGTAAATCTGCTAACACTAAGATTGTACTTATTAACATTATGCATAAGCTAACATGAACTAACAATGATTACTTTTTAATCTTAATTCATGTTAATTTATAAATGCATTTTCAAAATCCATTGTTAAATCTGTTAACATTAGTTAATGCACCATTAACTAACATGGAAAAACTGTACTGATATTAATATTAAGTATTAATAAATGATAAATAAAAACTATGTTGCTCATTGTTAATTCATGTCTGTTAATGCATTTACATATGTTAACAGATACAACATTGAAAGTGTTTAATTGACTTCACTATTTTGAATGACAGCTTTAGCAAGTAGTGTACTTTTGGTGCACAATTTAAATCAACCGTTTGTGTGAGCCAAAAGACCTAAACGAAACGTTGACAATAAAGTTTAAAGAGAATAATTTCTTCCCACTTCTCCACGAGTCCTATTCATCCTCCTGCATTCTTTCTGCTGTGTGGGACTTCATTGGCAGATGCTAGATTTCATTCCCAAAGCAGGTCTGGATTTCAGACTTACTTTTTATGCAGTATTAAAGGTGAAATGTGGCCACAGTTGACGCAATTACATAACGGTATTTCTGGTCCTTTCACACACATCACATGACATTTCCAAAAGCCCTTTTGACCAGAATGTTAACATTTGACTTTTGATGTCTCGTGTCTTTTGATTCCTTCCAGATCAGTCTATGCTTGATCACAAGCCAGCACAGGCGAACACAATGACTAACATTCTCAAAATATCTGTGAAGCGCTCTGTTCTTCTGTTGCCCTGGATAGTGTATGAATGCAGAGTTGGTTCTTCTTTACCCATCTATTAAGGGTGGCATTTCCTTTCACCACAGTGTTCAAGATAAAGGGCACAGGCTTAGAAGTAATGATAAAGTGGACATCTCAACCAGACATACAAATTTAACCCTGATTCAAATACAACAGGGTCATACTGACCTGCAAATGGGCCCATATATGAGGCAAATGATAATGTATTAAAGCCCCTGACCCGACTGCTCTTCTGCCTTCTTTGTTCAATCGGCTTTTCCTGCTTTTAGGGACTCTTCCACACTGCGCTGGGCAAACAGAGCTGTCTCAATGTTTGTCAATTTCAGTTGCTCAATCATTTATCAGCGATCAGTAAGTGCACTGGCAGCTGGGACTTACTCGGCCATGTGCTTGTTTTTAAAAGCACATTAATAAAGACAAAACATGCACCGAAATGGTTCTTGTCTTTTAACACATACGCAGATTATTATGTAAACCCAGTGAAACCAGTTTTGGAGGGCATTCTGTGATAGTGTTCTTCCTTTCTCTTCCTCTTTAAAGGGCTGTATCACAGCTGGCCCTGCAGTCCTCACGAGGGCAGGGCGAGTTACGACAAACCAGGACGGGGTGCAAAGTAAAAGTGGTTCAGCCGGGGGCTGACATGTCATTTGAGCTACAGGAGAGGAAGGGGAAAACTTGAGACAGGACCGTGTGAGCTTTTTAAAGAAATCTGTGGAGATCTCGGAGAGGAGTGTGCTTTTGTGGGGGGCGTGTATGTGTGTGTTGGGGGGAAAACTGGGTGAACTTGAAAGGTTTTTCTTTAAGTGATTCTGCTGCTGCCAGTCTTACAACAGGTGGTAAGTTTTATCATCAGATCTCTTTGATAAATAGTTAATGTATATACATGCTGAACATAGAAATACTATCATTCCTGTTGATGCTATTACATAGTCCAGAAAGCAAATTAATATCAAAACAATAATTAATGACTATAAATTACATCTTAAACCTGCAGGTCATGTTATGTTAAACCAAGACTGTTGACTTTATTTATTGCACTATGAATGAAAACTTTTAACTATATGAACTAGACTTAAAGTAAGCTTTAGAGTTGTCTGTCAAGTTAGGTTTCATAGAGAGTAAGAAGCCCTTGAGGCTATAGCTCAAAGGTACAACCTCATGCATGTTAATCTTCTGCATGAGACTTTTGGCAGATTGTAAGTACAGTAAATGCATGATATTGCTAATATCAAAGTGTTTATTAAAATCTGTTGGATGTCTGTAGTATTACAATTGAGTTATATGTGGCAATGTCTGCCTTTTAGGACAGCCTTAGTCTAACACTTTATTTACTGCCTACAAATGAGCATGCATAATGGTGTGTTGCCAAAAAAGAACATAAATGGATTTTTAAAGAGACAGAGTGGTTTATGGTATTTTAAAAAGGTCACAGAGGTGTAGGAATATATAATAAATGATCTGAGAAAATTATTGTAATATTTCTTATGATTTGCATTTTTATTTAAATGTGGATTTGTGTGTTGGAAAGGCTTTGTATAAATCCAAGAACATTAGTATGAAAGTCTAATAATGGATTTGTACACCATTGTTGCAGGGATAAGTGATCCGCAAACTTGGTTTTTTAATTCCAAAAAGTGTCTGAGACAATAAACGCTGTGCCAACTGTCCACGCCTGAAAAAAATGAAATCTTTCATCTCAGTATTATGTAATGTTGCCTAGAGCTTTAGCAGTATATTTTATTAAGCAATGCTTAAACTGCCGACATGTGAGAACAAAGGTATTATTGAAAATTGAGTGGTTCTTTATAACTATTTTGCATACACCGGCTTATCGCTTGGTGCATTTTGCATGTATTGAGATTTGAGTATAGACAAAACCCCACTTATATCAGGAAATAAACTTGAATTAATTGATCAAATTATAAATGTAAAACAGTAAAATATCAGATCAAAACTCAACAAAACAGTTTTTTTTTTGTTAATTTAACACATTTTGTATTTATACATACTACACACTTATTTTGTTTAGAAAGAATCTCATTTGTATAAAACATTTATTAAAGTGATAGTATAAACAGAAAATGGACATTTCCTCACTGTCCACAGAACACAAAACAAGATATTTAGAAGAAAGTTGCTAATGGAACAGCAGTGGCACCCATACACTTCTATTGTATGGGCACAAAAACAAATGTTATTAAATTGGCATCAGGTACAAACATTCTTTAAAATATCTTCTTGTGTATTTTACGGAAGAGAAAAAAATTATCTCTGCAAACAGCATTTCAGGTGTACATGAGACCACATATGATAGCCTGCTTGATGATCACTTTTTTCTTGAAACATCAAAATGTGTTAATGTTTAAACTAAATGATAAAATAAATATATTTATACACAGCAAGTAACACTTTTGTGAACAGACCACACATTTTTTCACAATGACCCAGAACATGGGGGCCATACTCATTGTCCAGCCCTGTTATGAAAAGACACAATGCACTCGGTGTATGCTCAGAATTAAAAGACAAACACAAAACATGTGTACTTTATTTATTTATTTTGAACTCTGGACAGTTTGTGCTACAGGAAGAATGTTGGAAAACTGCCTCACATTCGGCCGATCCCTCGTGAGGAGGAAGAATGTGGACCAAGATAATCTGGAAGAGTCCAAGCTGTGCCGATGCCTCTCCACGGTTGATCTCATTGCTCTTGGGGTTGGAAGCACACTGGGGGCCGGAGTCTATGTGCTCGCTGGGGAGGTGGCCAAAGGCAACTCGGGCCCCAGCATCGTTGTGTCCTTCCTCATCGCCGCTCTGGCATCTGTGATGGCCGGTCTCTGCTATGCCGAGTTTGGCGCACGGGTACCAAAGACGGGCTCAGCCTACCTGTACAGTTATGTGACTGTGGGGGAACTCTGGGCCTTCATCACAGGATGGAATCTCATTCTGTCATATGTAATAGGTAACATTTACTGTCAAACATTAGTATGTTTGTTATGTACATACCCATGAACTAATATCAATATTGGGACAGGGACATCTAGTGTGGCCCGTGCCTGGAGTGGGACGTTTGATGAGCTCATAGGGGGCCACATAGAGAAGTTCTGCAAAATGTACTTTAAAATGAGTTTGCCTGGACTCGCTGAATACCCAGATTTCTTTGCAGTCTGCCTGATCTTACTGCTATCAGGTAAAAATAATTCTGTTCTAAATTGAAGTTTTAAAATATACTTTCTTCGAGAGTCACAAATAATACGAACACCATTTTTTAAAAGTGATTTAACAAATACAACATCAGAAAGGAAGTTTGTACTTTTTTAATAATATCATGTTGTACCATTTCGGATACATTATTGTACCCCAAGGGTCTATTGTGTACCTTTAAAGGTATAGTTCAAGGGGGTAGTTAAGTCAAAAAAAAATGCTTTTTTATGAATTATTTACTTTAGTTGTTCCAAACATTTTGTTTAGTTGAACACAGACAAAGATATTTGGATAAATGCTTGACACCAAACAGCTCTTGGGCCCCATTGACTACCATAGTGGGAAAAATTACAATGGCAGCAAAAAGAATCCAAAACTTTTTTCTGTCATACATTCTCAAAAATATCTGATTTTGTGTTCAACAGAACAAATATTTTTTCAACTATTGTAGTCAAATGGGGTCCGAAATGCCTGGTAACAATATTCTTCCACATAAATCTCTCTGCGTTCATCAAAACAAAGAAATGTATACAGATTTGAAACATCTCAAAAGTATCTAAATAATGATAGAACTCTTGAACTATCCCTTTCAATGTGTTGTATCCTCAGTTTACACAAAAAGTTGAATGCTTAATCACATAAACCAAGCTTCATATGCTGTTCAAAATAAAATTTCACGGGTCAATGTTTCACAGGTCTTCTCTCCTTCGGGGTAAAAGAGTCAGCTTGGGTCAACAAAATCTTCACAGCTGTTAACGTGCTCGTGCTTATGTTTGTTATTGTCTCTGGATTCGTGAAAGGAGATTCACTCAATTGGAATCTATCAGAAGAGTCACTTATAAACGTCACCATTGTAACAAGGTGATTTTAGATGTCAACTTGTTGAATCTACGGGTAAAATATAAATGGAAGACTTGAGCCCCTTCTGAACTTATATTTTCTTTTCACAGGAATCTCTCGTTTTCTGCCAATGTAACCAGTGATTATGGTGCGGGAGGATTTTTGCCATATGGTTTTAGTGGGACACTGGCTGGTGCTGCTACATGCTTTTATGCCTTTGTAGGATTTGACTGCATTGCAACCACAGGTATTCAAACACAGCTCACCGATGACAGCTAAATGATTATTTCCATAAGTACTGACTGATAAAAGCAGTCTCATATAATCTGCATCGTCTCTTATTTGGATCAGGTGAGGAGGTGAAAAACCCTCAGAGGGCCATTCCCATTGGTATAGTTGTGTCCCTGCTGGTCTGTTTCCTCGCCTACTTCGGTGTCTCTGCCGCTCTTACTCTCATGATGCCATATTATCTATTGGATGAGAAGAGTCCTCTGCCTATGGCCTTTGAATATGTGGGCTGGGGACCTGCGAAATACGTGGTGGCAGCCGGATCACTTTGTGCTTTATCAACCAGGTAAACAAATTTCTTGCCTCTGCTGATCCAATTACATTTCATAAAAAACTATATTAAGGTAGTGTACGGACATTAAATTTTGAAGTAAACAGTATACAACATTAAAACTAAAAAATATTACATTTAATAGTTAATTTGAAAAATGGTGACTGGTATCTGTGGTGGACAGATTTTCATGCTTGCTATGCATCTTTGATGAATTTGGTGATTTGTTTAAAAGATAGACATACAATATATATATATATATATATATATATATATATATATATATATATATATATATAAACTGCTCTCTTTGGAACAAAATATTTATGTGGAATGCATATTTTTTCCTGGTGATTACAATCAGTTTGGCAAAAAATATACCACACACACGATTTAAATATGTGCGAAAAATCTTACCCAAAGAACATTTCAGTCCAAGCTTATTAAAGGGATGGTCCTCTGCAAAATCATCCTCATCCTCGAATTGTTCAATTCTGTATAACTTTAGCCGTTCTGTTGAACACAAAAGAAAGTATTTGGAAGAATGTTTGCAACTGAGATTTCTGGGGAGTTGTTGATCATACTAGAAAAATTTAAAGAAACAAGAAAAAAACATTTGTTGTCAAAGGTGCCAGAGAACTTTTGTTGCGTTTTTTGTCGTAATTTCTCCAAAATCCCTATGGTTGTCTATAGTTCCCCCCCAAAAAATGTAAATTGGTATCATTCTTCGAAATATCTTTTTTTTATTTAACGGAACAATGAACTACATATAGGTTTGAAACAGCTTGAGTGTGATAATGTCACCACATATTTTTAATTTTGGGTGAAGTATCTCTTTAAAAGTAAATCATGCCTTTGATGCGTTTTTAATCTGTGAAACACTTTTTTGCTAAACAGAATCGTTTGTTCAACAGAAAAGTAATATATATGGTAAAGGAACTTTATGGAAGTTTACTGTCTGATAAAAAAGAAAGTAATGACCTTTGCAGTATTGCCAGGAAAAAATAAAGATATTTTATTTCCATCTGTTCCATCTGTTCCCATTTACTTTATTTTTAAGTGCTCAGATCACATTGCTTTAATTGACATATTATATTTGTTAACAAAAAATGGAACTGTCAATAAAGTAGACTTTAAGACTTTACAAAATATAGAATGTTATTTCAGAGATGGAGAAATCAATTCAAATTAATTTTCAGATTAGAAAAATCAAATGATTTCTGCAAAGTAACACAATTTGGTGTACAAAGTAATTCATATTAATTTTTAATACTATTTATTTCATGTTGACATTAAGAATGAAATAAAAGTCATTGTTTGTGTGGCCCTTTGGAACACAACAAAGGAAGTGTTTGGGATCAGATCTGATGCATGTAAATAATTGACCTGTTGCTTCTGCTGATGTCTTTGCTTCACATGCAGTCTGCTGGGCTCCATTTTTCCCATGCCGCGTGTAATCTATGCTATGGCAAAGGATGGGGTGCTTTTCAAAGTGTTAGCCCAAATCAATCCTAAGACGATGACCCCACTTATTGCCACAATGTCGTCTGGTATAGTTGCAGGTGAGAGTAAGCGGCATGACGAGCATGCAAACTGCCAATGTCATCCATCAGGCAAATGTGAGAATGTCAGGAGAGGCGCACTCAATATCTGTTTGGTTCAAATAGAATTAACTTTGTTTTCATCAAATAGAAACAGCAAAATTGTTTAAAAAATTCCACAAAAGAAACCATGTGGAATGCACTTTAAATTAAAAACTCAAATTTATTTCACTACTCCCTTAGACAACAATTCTATAACTAGGCAGTGAGCAAAGTGTCCAAATTCTGTTTTTACATTTGCCGGTGGTGTTTAATATGTTCTTTTTCTTCCAGAGTTGCAGGTGTTTGAACCATTAACTTTTTTGTCTTTAAGCCTGTTGGGTTCCATGTTCCCTCTTCCACGCATTCTATTTGCCATGGCACGAGATGGCATACTGTTTCGATTTCTTTCCAAAGTGAGTAAGCGTCAGTCACCGGTGGCTGCCACTTTGGCAGCGGGCACCACCGCGGGTAAGCGAAGATTCAAATAGGCCTTGCATGGCCTGCTGTTGTGTTTGTGTCGCTCTGGTGGTGGTGTGGTGAGCCTGCTAAATCATACCGTGATGGACGCATGATGTAAGTGTGGTGAAATCTCTTGGAAAAATTTTATTGCATGCACAATGTCTCAATGTATGGAGCAATTTTGGAGGAAATAGATAAACACACTCGGTTTGCTACAGTCAGGTGCAGATGTATCATATTCTGACACCTGCGGGGAGATATTCTCGGTACTACAGTGGGTGTCGCAGTTATGGATGACTTTGATGCTAGCAGGGATGCCCAGGGGAGGCTCATGGATTCTAAATACTTATAAGGAATGAGAAAGCACATCCAAGAAATGAGAACACAGGGAAAATAGAAAGGGAACCCCCGTACATTACACATGTCAGGCTTATTTGAACCTCTTCATGTTTATTAGTGTATAATGTCTCCATGTTGTGAGGGAAGTTTGGTCACCTGTACATGAAGTCATGGGCCACATCTGGAGTGCATCTTTTCATAAGACACAAATGTTATAATGTATAGATTATTGATCTTTAACAGCAGTCTATTTGATAATTCACACTTGTGTGTAGGCTTTATTTAGACTGGCGTTTCGTTCATTTTAAATCAAAGTTTGTTAATCAAACTTTCCACGAAATTACAGAAAGAACAATAAACAGTGCATGCATGCCCAGTTGGAGCACAGTAAACCCAAAGTACTTGAAAGCCTTCAGTTTATGTAATATGGCTGTAAATTCATTCAACACGACCGTACAAATGTGCGATTTTGAATAGATAAAACTCAATTTGATACATAACCTAAATTGTTTACAGGTGCTGTTTAGCTTTACCTTACATTGTAGGCAAATCGATAAATTTGTGCATTTTACAGTAAGTTTGGCTTGAGTGTTCAAATACTTTTTGGGGCACTGTGTTGAAAATATGTATCATAGACATGCCTTTTTGTGATTTGTGTTTACTTTTTTGTTGTCATTTGAAGCTATTAGTTAACTGTTTGAAGGGCTCTTGATTCAGACTGTATGATACAATTATTTGAAATGTGCATCTAAAATAAATAATTTCTCAGGAATCGAACTCAGGATACTATTAGGATGCACAACATTGAAAGTCTTGCAAAATCCAAAATCAATTTAGTCCTTTTCAGTGTTCAAATCAAAACCTGTGGACTTATATAACATAAACGTATGCTATTATTAGTGTATTGCACGGCTCATATTCATGTATTATTTGGTCAATAAAGTGCCCATCAAATGTATAATTTCAGCATTGTGGCAAGTAATTTCCAGTGATTGTATGTCTGTTGTATGATGTATGTTTAAATGATATCTGATCTGCATTTGTTTCCTTTAAACAGCTATAATGGCTTTCCTGTTTGACTTGAAAGCGCTGGTAGACATGATGTCTATTGGAACTTTGCTGGCATACTCTTTAGTAGCTGCCTGTGTTCTTATACTAAGGTTAGTAAAAATGGCTTTCTTTCATTGGTGCCATTTTCAATATTGAGATTTATTGCTTCTAATGTTTCTTATACAGTGGATCAAATATGGTTATTAAAGGTATACTCCATCTAAAAATCAAAATCTGTCATCTTTTCCCCCCTCAAGTTGTTCCAAACCTGTAAAAATATTTTTATTTCTGTGCACAAAGAGTGATATTTAGAAGAATGTTAGCACCTGACAATTGGGGCACCATTGACTACCATATAGATTTTTTGTCCCACAACTGTTTTTTATGAAGTCTTCTTTTCTTCAAAATAATTTTGTATTCAACACAAACACACAGGTTTGAAAGTAATTTTTGAGTAATTTATGACAAAATATTCATTTTTGGATGATCTATCCCCTTAATATTACAATGATTTCTGCTGGATTTCAATAAATATTATTCCAAATTGGATGTTTATACAAAAGGAAATATTAGTTGCACATTTCCCCCTTTAATCATTTATTATGGAATATACTGTAAAGTTTTGAGTAGCTTTATGTTTTGCAATACAGACATGTGTACTTCTAATTGTCTGCCATCTAGTGTTCATTTGACAACTTTATAAGTCTCAAGAACACGGTGACATTTCATGTTAGGATCTATTTAATTTTAATCATGTTCATTTTCCACAGAATTGTATTGATCTATTGAACGTTTTAGAAAATTTCACATATCCTATGTCAGATATCAACCAGATGCTGTGTGCGAGAAATCCAAAAACAGTGAAGAAAAGGAAGATGTTGGTGAATCTGAATTGACGGAATCTGAGTCTCATCTCAACATGTTGAAGGATGGAGGAACAACCCTGCACTCTCTACTCAACCCTCCACTTCTGCCCACAGAAAAGACCTCAACAATCGTCAATGTGTCTGTTAACATCTTGGGTCAGTATAACAACAGGAACCTGATTGACCTTTATTTTATAGTAATGGCTGATGTGTGGTTGTCTTTTCTATGCAGTGATTGCTGTGTGTGTTGTAAGCACACTGAACACATACTATGGACAAGCTATTATTGCCATGGAGCCCTGGGCCCTCGGGTTGTTGGCGGCCTCTTTGTTGGTCTTCTTTTTGTGCATTCTTTTGGTGTACAGACAACCTCAGACAAAGAAAAAGGTTTCCTTTATGGTATGTATCAAGTATACTTGAAGAAAATAGTTCACATTCAGAATAAACACAACTGACACTCCCACACTCAATTCCATAGTGTTCTATGTGAACATTTTAAAGCTTTGAAATTTTAAAATTTAAGTAAAAATAAGTACAAAAATAAGAAAATTTGATTGACTAAAACATTTAGAATTCACCAAAAATATTGGTGCATATATATATATATATATATATATATATATATATATATATATATATATATATATATATATATATATATATATATATATATATATATATATATATATATATTCTAAATAAATTTAGTTTTTTACATTACAGACACCTTGTCAGTTTAAGAGAAATACACTTTGGATATTAAAATCGTTAAACATCTCCTCCAGAAAATTCTATTAAATGTTTTTAATAGTTTTTTCAGTTAACATAACTGTTTATTTTTGTGAGATTCACTGGCCACATGAAATATTGTTTACAATGCAGTTTTAATAAGTGTGCCATTATGTTTGACTTTATCTGCAATGTTTAGTTTAATGTGTATCCTGACCAATACAGCTCCAGGTTTTAGGGTAATAGACTGTATAAAACCACTCTGTTTGCACAGCACTCTGTGCTCTGAAGGATCTATCCCCTTATCTGCCATGACAAACAGAGCGATACGACCTGAAAGAGTCTCCATTCATTGTGTTTTTCTCCTTCAGTCTGGATTAATTCATTAGTGCAGTGCAGCAGATGTTTAAAGCAAAGTGTTTTTCTCTCCAGGTTCCACTGTTGCCCTTTTTACCCATCTTGAGTATATTTGTCAATGTGTATCTCATGGTTCAGCTCAGTGGGGACACATGGATACGTTTCTCCATCTGGATGGCAATAGGTAAGTGCTAACTGTGTGTACACATATGCACACACCTCATGTCTTACAGAACTCTTTATTGTGCGGAACACAAAATAAACATTTAAAGAATGTCAGTTACAGTACATTTGACACAAACCATTGAGACATTTCTTCAAATATATTATTTTGTGTCCCACAAAATCATATACATGTCATGAATGACATGAGTTAATAAATGGAGTTTATAAATGTTGATGCACTTATATGTCTTGTTGAATTTCCCCTGCAAATATATATTGTGGTCTCAATCTTCATACTCCATATACATACCAAGCTTTATTCTGAACTTCAACACAAATCTGCAGGTTTCGTCATCTATTTTGGTTATGGGATGTGGCACAGCACTGAACGCAAGAGGCATCTGCAGAGCTGTGGTGCTGTAACAGAGAAAAAGAAGCTGACAGCAGACGAAGGCCCGGAGGAGTATGTGACTCGCACAGAGAAGACCAGTCCATGTTAGACAGAGACAAAAGCTCATGTCAACTGACTGTTATTCACAGCATTCACCAGCTGGCTGACACACATGAGCCCGGTATACAGTCACCGCCATCATGAACAATGTGTTATCACTGTATACATCTCTCAATGCTGATGATCTCATGTGGGCTGGGATTATATCACAATGTGAGACGGGGGTATACAAATGATGTGTAATTTCAATGATCTGACGTTACTAAAACAACAAATCCATGCATCATTATATATTTGACATGTAATTGGAATATTTACACCCCTTTAAGTCATACCTCTGCTCATGAGTTATATGCATTTAAATGTGTTTGAAAAAGGGAAAATGTTCATAAAACAAATTTATTTGCCAATGCTTACAAGTATTATGATTCCACAGTCAGTAGTTTACTTACATTGTTGCAAAGGAAGTGAAATGGTAGTACTTACATACTTACATATACATGTGTGGGATAAAACTGTGTTAAACTTGCCAAATTCAATAGAGGTGGAAATATTTCAGATATTGTATTGGTCAAGGTCCAGTTTCACATCATACAGTAACTACTTTTATATTGTGTTTACTTTAAGTTTATTTTAAGACTTAGTATTAATTCTACCTTATTGACCGAAATGCTAAACTGCTCATATCAGTAATTGCTTTCTTGTATTCAGAGTAACACAGCTTCTTATTTTCACCCTGTAACTTTTTTGTGTTTCTATAGTTTGTGTTAAACGTACTAACACATTAATTTGTTGTCAAACTGATAAAAGTTGTGTCATTAATGTTGAAGTGTCATACCATATACCGAATTCATTTTTTCTTCCATGAACTAAACTGAGTATTAGCTTAAGATTACTCCGAATCTTTTTAAAAGAAGTATTGATCTACATTACTCGATTACATTATACTGTTGTTGCACAACAATAACACGTTAACTGATGGTTCCTTCCCCCCAAAAGAAATTATGTCATTATTTACTCACCCTCAACATCTTAAACCTGTATGACTTTCTTCCTTCATCAGAACACAAAAGAAGATATTTTGAAGAATGTTGTTAACAGGCACCCTTTTCCTTTGTGTTCATATAATAAAAGTGAATGGGTGCCCCTGGTGTTAGAAGTTATCAACTCTTTTCCAAATATCTTCTTTTGTTTTTGTCAAAAAAAAAAAATTTTCAAATTGGAAAAGAGGATGAGTAAATGAATACACATTTTAAATGAAAGCATTCTTTACCTGATAATGTTATGACCGCAGTGGACAGTGAATGGCCTAAATATCTGTCAGTGCTGAAGTTATGTTCTGGATGTCCTTAAAAAGTAACTGTGAGTCAGGTTTTCTGTGCAAGCATTTATAAAGTATGTGCTAATGTGCCATTTTGACAATGTAAAATTTGAATGTTCATTGTTGGTGTTGTGCGTTTTGATTTTCCATGTACTGGCCATGTTGATTATGCCATTACAAAATGGTTTCATAAAAAATAATAAAAGATTACTTCCCCTTTTTAACCAAGCTTTATTTTTTACAAAATATGTGGGGTGTAGAACTGGGTGAAGTCAAGTGAACAGATGGTTGTACAATATTAGCAACTTTAATCTCTAATGAGACATTTTAAAGAAATTATAGCAAGTAACACCTTATTATTCTAACAGGATGTTATTTTAGATCTGTTGCATAAGGCAACTGACACAGAAACCACAGAATTTGGCATTACATTAGAATTCATACTATTCCAAAGAAATTATGTAATGCAGGAGTGTGTAGTTATAAAAAGTTATATCCATTAGAGGGCATTAGAGTACTGGGATATACAGACTGATGGTAAAGGGGGAGTAGGCAGAGGGGAAAAATCCCTTTTTTCAGACAGGAGATGGAACAGTGGTTCAAGTGTTCCTACACTGTTCTCCAGACCTCCCGAGAACCAAGATCCCTGTGAGTGTTGTTGGGACGGTTCACTTCAGGCATCATGAGACTCTGGATCTTCTTCACACTGGCACTGCTTTGGCTGGAAGTCCAACAGGGTGAGCAGAACATTCTTTCTTCTTCTGCCTTTTTTATTTTTCCTTTATAAAGTCAGTCTGTTTTTGGTTTCTTTGCAAAGTAATAGGTTGCCAGATGTATGAGATGTGTGCCAACAAAGCAGCATCAATTTCAGAGAAGAAAGGGAGAAGTCAAAGTAGGGCATGTTAAAATAAAGATAATAGAAACAATTGTTCGACTTCATTCATGTTTCTTGAAATAAATAAATGCGTGCAGTTTTTGGAAGTACATTTTGTGCAAAGTTATTAATTTTTCCTAACAAATATTTTGAGACAGATGATTTTGACCAAATGCCCTCATGGTGCGAAATTAATCCAATTGTGTTATTTTAATATACGCCTTTACCCTAGTGTCTAAATCATTGCAAATGTGGATTGGAATGGTGCGTCCAAACAGTTATGAGCTGTTTTTTAGGTGACTCATCCATGAAATTCTTACATGTCACAAAATGTTTAAATTGGGGTAAATACACTTCAATTCAGTAAATGCACTTATTCAATATATAGGTAAAATGTGTGCATCTGTGCAACGAATAAGAACATACATTATTTCCTTCATTGTTTGTACAGCTGTGAGCTGAAGTGCATGAAGTGGCTTACCAGATGACAGAACAATCCATCCCCCCTTCTTTTCTCTTTCGGCTTGGTCACAGAGCCCAAAGAACTTATAAGTCTTCAAAAAATGGACCCTTTGGTAAATGGCGCAGAACCCTTTCAAAATACCAATACATACCTTTATGAAATAATGTGCAATTATAGGTGCAAATTTGCAAAGGGTACCTATGTTGACCATATTTTCTGACAGTGTAGCTCAGATGAAAGTCATGTTGTCTATGTAAAGTCATTAACATTTTAGAAGCATTTACAATATGAGAAGACAAGTATATGGAGTTTTGATGCTGATGTTGTTGTGTATCTCATGTTAACCCAGGTGTGTGTCAGCTGGCCAAGCGTAACAAAGAGGCCGGTGAGAACCGCACAAGACCGGGAAGAAAGAGGGTGAAGATTCGATACCCAAAGGTGAAGGAAAAGGAGTCAGTAAGCAAAGGTCAATCAATTCTCACTCAGGTTCTGGATAAAGGACGTTTTCTTCGACTGGGTGAGACCCTTTCCTTAAATCCAGGGAAAACACTGGAACTGAGATGCAAAGGAACTAGGATTGGTTGGGCGTATCCATCTTATCTGGACACATACAATGACAATCGTTTAAGGTGATCTTTCTTGCTTACATTTACATTTTACATTTATTCATTTTGGAGATTATCCAAAGTGACTTACAAGTATTATGCATTGGCCAATTATCACTGCAGAGCAAATGTGGGTAAGGTTGGGTCTTGCTCAAGGACACTTCAGTCATTGTCTGCTGGTACTGGGATGACTATGGAGAACAGAAACAGACAATAAAAATAACTTTGGACTTTTGTGATTTAGCATCAAGCAACATGACAAGTACGGTCAGTTGATACTGATGTCACCCTCTGGTGCTGATACAGGGGAGTATAGCTGTTGGGTGATGCTGTGTGATGGAGAAGAATGTGAGAGGGATGCAGACAGCACCTCCAAAACCTATATATACTTTACAGGTAAAGCATGTTAAACTACACTTATACACTGTTGCTGTATCAGAAAATCAAAGACGGTTTTCTTTTTTCCACTCTAGACAAAGATGAGCTGTTCGTTCCGTCCCCCATCTATTTTGAGATTGCTTACCTGCGTCCCGACAAGCCTACTACAGTGCCCTGTCGAGTGACCAACCCTAAAACCAAAGTGTCACTGCATAGGGAAGTTCCTCCTGAAGAAATCCCTGTAGACGGGACGCAAATCTCTTACAATCCTACCAAGGGTTTTATTATTCAGAATCCGAATCCAGAACAGAAGGGTGCATATTACTGCAAAGCTAACAGCACCACTAAGACCGCATCACAGATATCTACCAAATATCAGCTGCTGTATGTGGAGGGTAAGACCAGGATGATGCTATTCTTATCATTGCATTTTGGTGGATGTTGGATGCTGGGGATATGACGCACCTCTGACATCTGTAGGATCTTTTTGTTGTTCTCAGTGCCCAGAGGACCCCCTTTTGCAACTATTGAAGCCTCTTCAAATGAAGTGAGTGGAGGAGATATCTTTAACCTTACATGCACCGTCCTGGGTGAACCAGAGATGAATGTGAGCTTCAGCTGGAGGTATCCTGGCAAGGCAGGTTGCACTTTATTTTCTTCATGAAGAAATATGATAAGATGGTAATGTTTGCTCATTTTGATTCTTGTGGTTTGATTCAGTTATATTAATCGTTAACATTTACGTGGATTGATTCAGCAAGCGTCACACAAAGGATAATAAAGTACATTAAATTGTTGCCTGTTTTAGCCTGCCACCAGCTATTACAATATTGAAATAAAATGCTTTATTAGATTTAGTCAATTCACCCCAGAAGATCTGAGCAACAACATCCCTCAAAATTCAGTTTGAAATATGTCACATTATTAAAGTTATTCACAACTTCCAGCTTACAGAGATTTAAAAGCTTTGCTAAAAGTTTCCAAGGCAACAAAAAGTTTGAAAACTTTTTTTATTTAATCAAATAAAATACTGGCCTAAAAAGTATTCAAACTTTAAAATGTAAATGTTGTCTCAGAAATAAACTGCAATAAGTTAAGAGCTGTAAACTATAGTATTATATAATCAATTAAATGATCAATCTTACAAAGCAAAACAACAGCTAAACAAATAAAAACTTTATACTGTAAAATTTATCAAAAAACAAATACAAAAATGTTAGAGCTAAAAAAAGCCAAAAATGACTAAAAACAAAAACAAAACTTCCAATTCATCTTCAGTCCCTTTTAATGACATTTGTGTTAATGCTTAAACGTCATTACATGCACTGCAAAATGTTTAATATAGGTATTGTAACTGTAAAATATAATACAAATTCATTGAAACAGTACATTTAAACATCACCCCATCCATGACCTTAATGATTCAAACCTGTAAATAACATTAAAGTGTAATGTTCTGTTTGTCAGGATCAGAGACCGGTGATCATTCAAGACTCCTGGCGGTTGATAAACAGAGGTGTGGGCCACACCACACGCATTTCTCAGAGTGTGTTGATCGTGGATGATGCTGAAACCATTGACTTTGGAAAGTATATCTGCGCTGCCAAAAATAAAAATGGAGAGACATCTGTGGCCACAACGGTGAACTCAAACAACTAAAGAAGAAACATAATGGTTCATCATTGACAAGAGCTGGACTCTATTCATAACTTTCAGGCTTCTCCTTGCTTCATTCACATAAACAACTAGAAATTAAAATGCTTCTTGAATCTGATGGAGCTTTTTGTTGGGTGATGATTCAACAGTTACAAATAATAGTTAATGCCCTATTGACTGCTATATTTCAAAGAATTCACCATGTTTGAAATTGCAACTGGGACACTTCCCATTAACATTGAATACTCAAGACTAGGTGCTAGGACCTAAAAGCATATTTCTACATTGCCTTCAGTTACCCTGAAATATGGTAGAGTAGCTTGAATACTTTATGATGGCTCTAATGGACTCCGTATGTGGAATGTGCAGTGGGAGCCCGGTGCTTATTTTGGTTCAGAGAAACACATTCAAAGCATGTTTCTCCTCTCACAGCAACCTCTGCGATCAATGTTACTGTATTACTCACTATTAGAGTATAGTTCAAGTATTGATCATTTGAAAGGAGCAGACATGAGAATCAACATCATTATATATTGCACATATGCCCAAACATGAGCTTGAATTTCAACATACGACTTTATTAATTGCATATTTTCAAGAGTTTCAGTTTCACACCAACATTCACCCACAGATCTCAGTTATACATCCTACAATAAAAAAACACAACCATTTATTCTTGGATTGACTTTTTAAAGGTCTTTGTAACTAGCTTGGATTTAAAGATGCAGAAGTGGGTTTCAGACAGTGGAGAGTGCTCTTGAGGCCACTAGAACATGCTCGGTCACTTACATTGGTCTCTTATACACAAACACGTATATAAAACAAATGATATGATAAACAAATACTGAGTTCTGTCCCCAGAGCTCATCCACACTAAATAATATACAAACCCGTATTCAAGTAGTTAAAAGCGCAGATTCCCAACAGCACAGTCACAATGACCTCATGCCAGCATTACTGCAATCTTCAGGTTTTCCAGCATCTTATTATTATTACTAATAGACGTTTCGGATTGCCAAGATAGGACAAAAACACAATTTATCCCACATTAATTACTGATACACGTTTCATTTATCTTGAACATTTACAGATTCTCTGTTGTGAAGCACAAACACATGTGATGAGACATGTAGCAGATGTTAACAAAATTTCAAAATGGGCAAACCTGACCTGCATAGTTTTACATAGGGCACCTGCATTAAGTTCACAGTATGTTGATCTATGAAGCACTTCTTTAGAAAGTTCTTGTTTTCATCTGGAATCTAAGGTCCAAAATAAATAAAAAACCCTTGAGGGAGGCCAAACGCTACATACTTAACATTTTTGGAAAATTCCACAGGCTAACTGACACTTGGGCATTTACCTCTGTTCCAAAGGAAATCGTAATACATACAGGCACACTTAAAGGCGTCTGGTGGTAAAGCTTTAGAACTCGACCCTCTTAAGAACAGCAACAGACAGCCATTTACAAACAAATGCATAGACAACAAAAATAAAGACCAATCCAAGAAGATAAATACTATGTGGTTAAAAAAAACAAATTTTTTGGGAGAAACCTTCAAGCCCTGAGATTAATTTTTTACTCCATAGTCAGACATTAAAGGCAAAAAATACAACGCAGCCTCATTGGTAAGTGCTTCTGTGCAATATTCTTAAATGTCAATAATCTGTACAAGAGTTAGTTCCAAACCATTGATATGGTCCAGACTCACATGGTTCCTTTCAGCGTGTAGGAAGTTCTCGATCCAATTAAAAGTCCACGAAGGAGCTTCCTGGAAGCTGAAGGCTATTGTTATCTGGGTGAGAGGGTAGGGCTGGTTAATATATCAGAGTTCCTCGGGGACTGTAGAGTCAGGGACGAGGATGGGGAGACCTTGCGAGGACTGCTTAGATCTCCGTTGTGAAGCTTCCAGAGCAGCTCTTCATTTTCCATAGACAATCGCTTGTTCACTTTGGATTCCTTATGAAGGGATTCCTGTAAAACAGCCTGCTCTGTGGAAAGTTGTCTGAAACAAAAGCACAACAGTCAAGCTTAGAGTTTAGGACTCATAAAACTATGGTTTTAACACAAAGCTTAGTGACAGAGAACAAAGACCTATTAGAGTACAAACAATAACTACAAAATAATTGAAGTGTCAAAACACAGCCGCCAGCACTGCAGTTCCTCTGCTTCCTAGAAAGTCATACATCAAGCACAAATACTTTCTTTGCTACAGGTCTGATCGACTGAATCCCACAGAGTGAAAACACCCGAGTGATATAGGCAAGACAGGTGGATTAAAAACAGAAATTTTAAAGCCTGAGGCATCGTTTCAGTTAATGAAAGAAACAGATTTTTTTACCTAGACAGAGCGGCATGTTTGTCCATTCTTGCTTTAAGGTCCTCGTTTTCTTGTTGTACCTTCTTAAGACATTCATCCAGCTTGATATTTTTCTCCATCTGAGAACAAATGAAAGTTTAATTTACAGGAAAGAAATAAAACACAGAATGTTTATACAAACTCTATTATCTCACCAGTTTGTCTATCTGCATGACTTTCTTGTCATGCTCATGAATCTGCTTGTTTTTGATGTCCAGCACCACTTTAAGGCTTTCAAGCTCTTGCTCCAGATAAAGAGTATGAGTGTCCTTTAGAATGACATATAATAAACAGAGAAATCAAGAAAACGCTTTTGAGCATTTGAATGTAACAAAGTTCAAATTTTTTGTAAAACAATACTCAATTTGAACGAATGTGATGTGGTTATTTTGTAATAATAAAAGCATGACCATATGCAAGTAAGCATAGAACAGTTTACCCATGATGCATTGTCACCCTAATTATGGAAGGGCTTTGGCTTTATAATGCAGGTTTGTCATAAAAAGTATAAACTACCTACATGTAACCAAAGTTACTTACTAGAAGGGTGCAGTTGTGTGTACTTAATCGTGATCAGGCGCCTGTCTAATATTAACTGGGCCTTCATGGAAAGAAGACAGTCTGATGGTGTGAGTTGAAGTGTGTAATAGTGGTTTAGTGTGTTGTACCTGGGTTCTCCCAGCAAGGTCTTTTCTTCTTATCTCTTCAGCTTTCAGTTTTTCTTTAAGGTTGTTATTCTCTGTAATGAGCTCCTTAATTTGACTCTGAATGAAGACAGACATTAATGTAGACACATCTGTTAATTTCAACAAGTAACTAAATATATTTTGTGTAAGAAAAGTATGTCATTATAAAAAAAGTTTGTACTGCTTACAGATATAATTTCCTCAGATTTCTTCAGTGCAGTGTTGAGTGTTTCAATTTCTTTTTTGTGAGACTGTTTGAGCTCTAAGAAAAAACAAAATAAGTACAAATGCTTAACCAATAATTCCTTAAATTCATGTACTTCTACAAACCCCCATGTCACATCAGTAAAAACATTTCTACATAATAACTTCAAATTTTATATAATCCCAAAATAATGCAGTTACAATTAACTTTATACATTTTTTAATACAATATACATAAATGGTTCATAAATGCTCAGTTTCATAGACAAGCTCTAAGTCAAGTCCCAGACTCATGAATATTTGAGCTGTCTTAATAAATAACTTGTCTCTAATAAGTTCAGCTTTGTTGAGACAATACTGATATATTTTGTGACATTCTAGGGCTAATTAAATCCAAGACAGGGCTTAGTTTAAACAAGGACTGATCATATGAAAACATGCCATTATATAACATATTTGTTCTTTTTCTTTTCAGAAGAAGAGTAGATAGACAGAATTGAACATGCCTTTAAAAGATTCTTGGAAGTTAAGTTTAAGGCTGTCCACCTCCTCTATATGGCTGTCTTCCAGTTCTTTCTTCAGGGCATCATGTTTTGAACGCAACTCATCCAGCTAAAAGAACAAAATATACATTATTATTACCTCACAAAAAAATCTTAAAACACAGCAAAAATTGTTCCATTTACAGTAGTCATGCAACACACCAACAAAATCCATGACAAAATATTTTAGGTAACATTAATACATTGATAAAGACATCTGCCTTCATTAAATAAAGATGTGAAAAAGCGTGTTACAACACTGGAAAGCATAAGAGAATGGCTTATTGTCCACCACACCTGCTCTTCCATCTGAACCTTGCATTTGTCAGCTTCTTCCTGATAGGTCTGATGGACCTTTTCCCACTCGGAGGAATAGAAAGTCTTCAGTCTTTCCTCCAGATCAGCTAGATCCAATTGGTGCTGCTCCTGAACCTTCTGCAGAACTCCATCAAAGGCCACACGCAGTTCCTCCTTCTCCTGCTCCAAATGCTGACACGTCTGAGCTGAACTTACTGGAGAAAAGATCAGATTATATACAAAACAAATTCACGTGTGACAAATGATTAATTGAGTTTATAATATGAACACAAAACAACCATATATATTTTAATATTTGTAATCTAAGCAAGATGACTTCTTAAAGACTTTTAAATAACATGACATGTAACATTATCTGGTTGACAATATACATTATCCACACTGTAGCTGAATAACCCTAGCAAGTGTGAAAAACATGTGCCGTTACGACATCGCACCCTGCCAACACCACACTAGAGCTATGAATCATTACAAAGGTATTCTGCATTGATTTCCAGTTGTCTCTACAGTTATGATACTGTACCTCCAGCAGTTCTGTAAATAAAGTGTCAACTGTTACACAAAACTACCAGACAGATTAAACCAGACGGAAAGGCCTTTGTGGATCAGAATGCTTCTAGCGCAAGTGGTGCAACCAACAGAAGTTTCTCAATCATCCAAGTCAAAGAGGTTGCTCTTTACCCAACTTTCATGGTTAGTTACAGAAGGCACCTCATCCCAAAGTAGACAGACATGGGCACAGTGCCACTGGTGTTAACACGAAGTGGCAAACTGAATGTTACAGCTGCTCTTGTCTTTGTAGAGTATGAATGAGTGAGGTCAACCATTTGCTTCATGAGGCTGATATCCTTTGAAAGCCCTCCAGTTTACAGAAAGATTACAACAAGTTCCATGGAAAACTGAGATTATGAGCATCAAAGTTTGATTTCCACTTTTACTCCATCAATCTTCTATATCGTTTCTTATATTAAAGATATTAAGGTTATATGTTTTACATATACACATTTTTGGCTCTTTGCAAGGCAGAAAACCTTCACATAAATCACATAAAAATTACTTTAGCTGGATTTTCACAGACTGGGATACACTTATAAGTGTGTGCATAAGTTTAAGGGGATAGTTGCACATTTACAACTACAAGGAACACAAAAACAATTTCATACACTTTCCATAAAAAAATGTATGTGGGTCCGAGACAAAAAAAGGATTTAAATCCCAATAAAATATAATCTGATCCTTTATTCTTTATATATTTTGAATACGTACAGAATAAGAATAAATATTTTTGGCACACTGAATGAAAATATAATTTGATATTTCATTGCAAATATTTTTAAATGTATTCCCAATATATTAGTTGAAATAATAAAGTAGACATTTTATGCATAATTACAATCATGTAAGTATTTGTTACAACCAAACAAATACTAACAAGTTAATGTTCAACTTTCTTACAATTCTACTATTGAAGGATCAGTTATTCTAGCATTTAGTTATTGATCTTATTTACTTTAATGTGCCTTCCATGGACATAAAAATCACTTTTGTAAAATTCTTCTGATTTTGCACAGGGCTCATGAGGAGAACAGATTTTCACACAAACTTAGCTCATACCCTAATAAGTTAACAATTATGAATGAATACCCCAATAAGCAATAAAAACAAGCCAAATTGGGACAAAATTATAATAATTGATTAACTGTTTAATAATGTATTAAAATTGTGTTAAATAATCCCAACCAATCATGTTTAGTTTACACTGGCTTTACCAGAACAAGTTTATGTGCCTCACAAAGTCAAATCGTCCATAGGAAAATCCAAGTCATATCCATTACTAACTTGTAATCTTATCATCCTCCTTCAGGGATAAAGACTGTTACAAAATTAGCTATAAGTTAAACCTTCAAGTGGTTGTCCTTAGTGGTTCACGCTATCTTCTGAGCAAGCATTCCAGGCCAGTCAAACCCATGACAAGAACAGAGCGAAACACACAGCAGATGAGCAAGAGCCAGATCACTCTAATTGCTTGATGTATTTCTTGAACCTACAGTAATTCTATTACAGATTCTATTTATGATGCAGAGCACAGCACAAGGCCACAAAAATAATCTAAATAATGAGAGAGAAAAAAGAAACAACAAGGGAGAACGGAGGCACTTTCCTCCACAGAAGAATAACAGGTCATGACTCAGTCAGCTAAAATTGTTTTGCACATATATAACAGATGTTTATTTCAGAAACTGTTGAATCCAAACTGATTGTTTTACAGGCCTTTCTAAATTTGTCTTAAAATCTTGTAATGCAATGAAATGCTTTTGAAAGACAAAAACTATGAAGTTCACATTCAGCACACAACAGCACAAGTCACATGTCAAATAAAAAGCTAACTACATTGGTTCTGGCAGGATTTGCGTCAAGACAGCAAGTGCCTCATGGGCACAGAGCAGTTGTCATGTGTTAAAAGATACTTTTGTTTTATGGGAGAGATGTGGGTGTGCGCCAGAAACACAGCAGACACACTGACCAATGTGCTTATTTGAGCTTATTTATCTTAAGTAATATAAGGATTATTTATAGCTTTCTGTGGGTACAATTTCTTTGCAGCTTTCACTTTGTGGTGGTCTGGGAGTTTCTTATGAGGGTTTTCTAATCGGTCAAGGTGATGGAATGTACTAATGGTCTTATATAGTGACTATAAGAACAAGAAAAGTCATGTGTGGGATTTGTAAGTTCAAGATGGAAAAAAGCTCATTCAAATTTCTAAAACTACATATTACTTAATCTAACAAAATTACGTTCATAGCAAGTACAATGCACCAGATGACTCTGTAAATGTTGACTCATACTACATCTTTGGTTACTCTGCTCATTAGACTGTGAGGGACATTTAACTCAAGGCTCTACTTGGTCTTATCTACAGACACAGTTAGACCTCATGGGTCCTTAACATTCCAGGACCGACAGCTAACTCTTGTTGGGATGGGGTGACGGGAGAAGTATCTTTTCCATCCTAATTGATGAGATAGTCCTTTGACATCTCATTCTCTCGTCTAGGATCACAGAACACTTCAGAACATTCAGAGGTCGCTAATATAAAACTGATACCTAGAACTAATTATGCAATCTAATTTATAGTAAAATCAATAATTTTTTATCTTAGTATTACAATAATTAAAAAGAAAAATATAACTTTAATGCTAGATGAATTATTTGTGCTTATTTTTTTTATTAAAATGTTCACTATTATAAATTAATCACTTTATTGTTATGATCACATTTTTTATCATTATATTTTCATTTAAAATTGTGACTCTACCTCTGAAATCCAAGCTAAACTAATTTTTGTGATTTATACATTTTCATATAAAGTCATTCTATATCATATAACTTAAATATTTCAAAATAACATATTCAAATAATTTTATAATTACTGGGTAAGGTCATTTCAAAGACAGAACATTTAGTGAACTTCATAGCTTATATCAAACGTTGATGCTCATTATCTCAGAATTTCAGTTTTACCGGCAGGGTCAAAAAGTACAGTTTTATATTAAGTATATAAATATCTCTAGAATTTCTACAGATCCCATCTTGCCCTTGAAGCCCCTGGGAGTTTATGTATCCCAGTAAGAAAAATGCCTGATCCAGACATTCTGTACTTAAAAGTATTCATAGTTGAAATAACTTTGCTATCACTTGTTTATGTTAGACAGCGCTATGGCAACGCATCCATCAATTCACTGACATCACTCATGACCAACAACCTATTCCATTAACTATATTTTTGCAGTTCTCTCAATTTATTCCACAAGCTTTTAAAGCTACACGCTATAAGAATGAGTCACTGAGATCAAACACTCACCCAGCTCCTCACGTAAGGTATTCAGCTCCAGAGACAGTTCCCTGCGCTGCTTCATCACCTCCTCATGCTGCAGGGAAACACAAAGAAATCATCAGTGCAACAAATGCATCATATTACTCCAGCGCAGGTTACCCAAGAAACACAATCTCCAATAAATCTTTTGCAATGGTGCAGGACAGTGCCAAATGCAATCCAATGTCATATTGAGGTATGTGCAATCCCTCTGTGTATATGAATTATGTGCCTTCAAAATGTTTGTCAATTATTAAACTGGTTGGGTGAGATATTACAGTTGTATCTGCACATATTCTTGAAGCTTCACATGTTATTAAACATGAACATGTATACAAGGTCTTAAAGATTCAATAACTGAGCTGTCTTGTAACTTCTTCCACATGACACTGAGAATTTTTTTTTGTGCAAGTGTGTTATGATAGCTACTACTGTACATACCTATAGAAATCATAGACTGAGGCATTACTTTTAAGGAAAACAAATGACCAACATCAACAGTGGGTTTAAACACATGAATGGTGAAGGCAATGGACAGCCAGCCCCACAGCTGCAATGCTGTCAGCCTACCCTGCCAACACAAAAGACACTTCAAATGCAGCATGCTGCTGTCCTCACCTGCCCCTACCCCCAGAGATCAATACAAACATACCCTGAGCTCCGTCCTGAAACCAGTTATGTTCTCATTTCCAATTACAACATGTTTTAACACAACCACCATTGACTGTACACCAAACCATAACAAATCAAACTTAAGCAAGACACTGTTTAAACTCTGACACATGCATTACATACTACAGGAATCCTGATTCAAATCCCCATCTTTCCCACCCTGGTCTGTTAAGAGGATAATGTGTTTACCCTATGTCCAGCGCAGGGACTGTTAAGGCACACTTTGCTGCCGGAGCAGCCCATGATCGCAGCCTCTGTGACTTCAGTCCAGAATGCAGGACAGCAGTCCAGATGCATGAACCACTGCCTCCTCTGTCTCCTCTCTTTGGTGTCTCCCTCTACACAAGAGACTAGTGGAACAAGCCCATTGGCTGCAGTCTCCTCCAACCACGTGCCTCCTCAGTGGTGAAATACCGTAATATATAAAAAAGAAGCCCAGCAGGGAGGAGGCTCTATAGAGCATGTTAAACATCCAAATAGTGTCACTGCTGTACTTCACAACAGGCACTACAGGAAAAGTCAAGATAACAGAACAAAATGACAGGTCTGGCATTGGACTGATTGAGTGGCACTTCATAAATTGGTGCATGTTACAAGAATAAAGTGTGCAATGACCTTGACATTTGAGAGGATTGGACAGGCGAGAAGTGATTTCTTGCCCTTCCATTTCTTTGCTCTACCCCAGTGGTGAAAACATGCATGTCTATTTGCTAACCCGTTCAACTTATGTTGACATGGCACATATGGCTAACATTTGCATAAGCCCATGTGTTGACAGAAGAACAATAGAGCCTGGAGTCAGATTACAAGCCATATTTAATATGACAGGAATTAAAAGCTGTGGGAGATAGAGAAAATATAGTTACAAACTCATTGAATGGGACCTGTTTATTAAAGTGAATGTTATTGGACAAAATGAGTGAGTGCAGTATGATATATCATCAATATTTTCAACCTGTTTTCCCCATAAAGGCTAGTATTTTTTAGATTTTAAAGGGATGTTGGTCAAACTAAATTTTTTTCATGTGTAAAAGGTTATCCGAATTAAATATATAAATGTAAAAAATTAAAGAAGATACTTTGAGAAATATTAGAAATTATTATATTACTTTAAACTATGCCTTTAAGTCCTTAAGGATCAAACTAGAATATAGATACTAGAATTACTCAAAGCTCCCTGACAAAGTTCTACAAAAATTCCTAATCTGACATAAAAAAAAATTCGACCCAGGTTGCCTAATAATAATTTCCTAATAATAGTTTATTGTCTGGTCTGCACAGTCTTATTTTTAATTTTTCTCTCCTCAATTAGATTTGAATTCGATACAATGTCATAAAATCTAAGCTATGGTTGCCCTGTATCAAGAGTAATTCCCGTGGCTCAGGTTAGAGCATAACAACGACAGAGAAATTAGTTAGATTCCATGGATTTCAAATGCTCAGCATCCAATTTAAAATGTATTAAGCAATGCAAGTTGTTTAGATAAAAGCATATGCCAAATGCATAAAGGTTAATGTAAAGAAACAAACATTTAATCACATGTAATCAATTAACAATGACTGGAATCACATACGACTTATTAAATATAGCTCATTGTCATTTATTAATAAAAAAACTGCTTGGAAAGCCTGTTTCAGTGTAATTATGGCATCACTCACATACAGTGCTGACAGGTCATTGCAAACAAGTGATATGAAGCCGCCCCTCCCCCATTTTCCAGGCATGTGCGTGTGCTTCAAACCATATCAAGACTGCAGCTGATACATTCTCACACAGACATGGTGAAGTCTATCCTAATGAATTCTTAAACTAATTAATGCTTACCAGATTCCAATACAGGACACAAAGTATCCTAAACAAAATACACTCACCTTGAGTGTGTGTGCACATGTGTCCTATTTTGTGCAAAATGAAGAAAATAAACCTTTAGTAGTTTTTTTTTAAAATATTAACCATATTTAAAGGATAAAATAGCATTAGATGGATTTAATTGTGTTGTTTATGTCATTCCAAATAGCACACATTACTGTATATGTGACTACACATACTCAAGTCATTAACAGATCTTATTAAGCAGACAGAAAGAATGAAAGACAAGCCAACAAATCTCTTACTAAAAGGTATTTGAAAATAGGCAAATGATAATAAATAGTATAAAATGTGAGTTATAATCAGGTTATGAAACAAGTAAAATTCAGTCATTATTTACATTTCTTCATTCCAAACCAATATGAACACAAAATAACAAAAAGCTTGTGTCTCTGTACTTCTGATTAATTAGGATTTCAGGGAAAACATCTCATTAAGACAGAAAAGAATCATGAAGAGCAGAATGATATTTCCCACTCATCAATGGATTACATTAAAGAATTACATGTAGTCATCAAAACATTGGTTTTGATTTAAAGAGCTTTGAAATAAAAGTCCCTGCTATGCTTTAGTAAGGGCACTTAAAGAGCCAGGCAGTTAAAAGCTGAACATATATCTCAAGTTCTGGTCTTTTTCCAACTCCTGGGAGAGCAGCCAACATCCACTTTAGATATTTGCTTAACTAGGCCACATGTCAAATACAACATATGCTGGTAAAAAGCACAAATAAAAGCATTTATTGTCTTGATGTTTCTTAATGCTAAGAAACAGTATAGTATAATACAAGAGACTACTGATTTGTCTCATGATCAAAGAGTAACAATAATAATGTCCTTAAAATAACATTTTATTAAGTGTGTAATGTTGCTGTGTCTGTAGTCTGCCATGGTGAAAAGCCGAATGTGAAAAAAACGTTGGCATTGACTTGAATTCATACGAATGAGTCGAATTTCGTTTCTTATTTCCATTCCACTTCAGATTTGCTTGCTATGTTTTGCTTGGACTGCCTGTGAAAACTTGATAGGTGTTCAACTTGCAGCACGTTGTACTGGGTAAGCCAATCACAGCAGACTACAACATTTGACCAATGAAATCAAAGTAGGCTGACAGAATGGCAGGCAGATTTATCCTCGAACAAATCATTTGAGGGTCAGTAAAGTAGTAAGATAATTATTAGCAATTTTAAGAACATTTAAGTGTTTTACACCTTGTTTCTTCAAGCTCTAAACTTGTTTGATGCTCCATAAAACAAAGTGGGAGAATAAAAATCACAAAATCCTTTCATCTTAATTATAATATGTCAACACAGAGGTGCCAATACACTTGAACAGGTCAGAGATTGTGTATACCTTGTAATTGTCGAATGTTAAGTACTGATATAAGTGTAGTGTTTGTAGGGTCCAAAAATAGCATCACACACTGTACAATATACCTTAAATATGGGGCATTAGATCATTTCATAGTGACGGCGCTGCAAATGAGATAATTATAATCTGGTAAACTGGCAAAACAAACATTAGGCTTAAACATGAAGCTGCTTAAACACCACATGCCAGCAAGCACAACGATACATACACAAATAACTGTATTGCAATCAACAATAATAGTTATGTTTACATCTTTAAACGTATTATGCTATTATGTTAATAGCAAAAAGGACCCATAACCGTACCATCACAGCTTGACAACAATAGAATTTCTGGATAAGTTCTATGTCGAAACTCTGTTTAGCTTAAAAGACAATCAACTTACCTTTGTGTTTAAATGCTTTATGACCACAGCAACAGCTTCGAACCTGCGATTTTCACATCGGACCCTGTTCTCCAGCTGTTGGATGGTTTGGTTCTTCTTCTCACACAGAGCTTTAAAATACTCCACACTTCTTGACTTGCTCTCAGGTGGTACCAGGTCCGGATGGCCATTTGTAGAGGGCTGCAGGTTTTGCGATGCTGTCTTCAACTTGTTCTTGTCAACTGTAAAAGAACACGCATTCAGAGTTGTGACAACGTTCAGCATAATTTTACTTTAGGTTTTATTCAAGGTGATTTCAGATGATAAAAAAACACGATCTGAGGTCCGAAAGAGTGCATCATACTGTGAAAAACTGATAATGTCTGTATAGCAAGATCTCCAAAGCAGATATGACTTCAACAACAGCAATTTACCCTTGCCACCAAACACACTCCTGCTAAAAGCTCAACCATCAGAAGATAATACCTTTCCCTTTACAGATCCAGTCATCAGATGCATCTTATTTTAGCAGGGCTTTGCCACTGTGGTTTTCATTTACATCATCATATAAATATAACAGCAGGGCACAATCATAGCACGGACTCCTTGGACAAAGGTCCATTACGGGTAACAGGAGGATACCTGAATTATAACAGTCTAAATAGTATAAACACTTCTATAGGTTGCATGGATTTGATATAGGTTTGCTTAAGTCATTTTGATGTGCTTCATACATTGAAATATGACATTTTTCCAACAAACCAAACTTAGTTATCAATATTGTTAATCTAGAATGTCTTAGATAAGTTATTACATAACAGCTCTATGTAAGTAACCTTGGACATTTCTGAAATACCAAGTTTAATAGGACAAGGGCAGGACCACATTCCCCATGATTCCTTCCAGCTCTAATATAACATAAACAGATTTAAAGTTTACATCTGAAAAGTCATTCAGGAAAACAATGCTGTAGGTGGGAAGTGGCATTTCAAAAATAAAGACAAAAGTAGACAAAAGTATACATTGTAGTATATTTTAAGTTTTAAACCTGCAGCATAAATTGCTTTATCCTGTTTATATGTTGCTAAAGAGCACAGAGAAAAGTCTAAAAGACTCTAAATGAAGACAAATTAAAAGCATGATTCATGATTTGAAATCTTAGATCATGAATTAAGAATGCAAAAAACACACACACAAACTTGAAGCCTAAAGGCACTTGTTAACAAAACAGACACATATGAATTACACACATCTCACTATATAATGAGGAAACTAGATAAAAAATCCTTTAAATTTCAGGCAATGTGCACTGTTTAGCATTAAGCTGAGCAATAAAAGTGGAAATACTGAACAGCTTTCTGGATTCCAACAATCTTGGAAACTCAATCCAAATGTCAATAAAATATTTCCAAAAGCCATTGTCTGGAAGTTGCCTGTAAATAAGAAGGGTTGATAACACTGCAAAACAGACATTTTGCTACAGATACAGTTAGCATATATATTGATGTTCTTCCTATCCAACATCCTGCTACACCTCTCAAGACAAAGTGACAAACCAATTCAGGTCTGTTAAGCTCACTGAACCACCCATAAAATAAACAGAACTTTTTAACTTTGCACATGGAAAAAAGTACTGCACTATTCAACAGACCTTCAAGTATTCTTTACCGTCTTGTGTTAGAGTTTGATATAAAATACAATGACAACAAACTGATTTGATTGTTCTTGACCTTTGCTTGGCATGACATTGAGCTAGTGACAAGCAGACCAAATATTTAAATAAGTCAGTTTGCATGCATCAGCTCAACGTCTTTGTAAATTGAGCAAAAAAAAAAACTTATTTATCAAATTAAGTGTGTACACAGATGTATTTCCGTCAATCATGTTTAAGCAGTGTCCCTTCATATTTTATAAAACTCCCTTCAGAATTAGCAGTGCATTTCTGAGAAACACGAATTGAGGTCGTTGGCTTGGTGTGGCTTATTATAAAAGCAGAGATTCAATGTAATTCAAACCATAAGGTACCATTCCTTGACAAACATATGTGTGCTTCCCTCTGCTGGCCATTTCAAGCACGAAAAATAGGAATATCAAACTCATACTCCTAACAACTCTCAACAAACCAATCATTAAACATAACGTGTAAAATTAAACATTCGGCATTAGAATACATCTAGAGCATATTGTCAATTCACCTGAGTGTGTTGTTTTTATAATTCCATCAGTGTTAATTTTTAATTCTTAGTTTATTGATTTATTGTTTCATTTAACAAACACTGGACTTACTGCACACACTATTAAACATAGAATTTATTTTTCCTATATTCCTAGAAATGACTGCTTTGATTTTTTCATGTTAAATTCACTTAAAAGTAACTGTTATTGTTCATAATTATAAAAAAATGTTTTAATACAATTTTAGCCTAGGTTTGTTCCAAGAGCCACTGACCTGCAGAATAAACACAAATGTGTTCCAGTAATTCTGAAGCCTTTGATTATTTAAATCAGTTGTGTTTGATTGTTCAGGAGAACAGCTTCCAACAACATCAAACATGTCTGTCCAAGCACATTATTTCAATACCCGTGGTAACATATGATTAAAAAGGGAATTTTGATAATTATTGAAAATAGATCAGACTTTCACAGATTGACTTTGACTGAAAATCGCAAAACATTGCTCCAAAAGTATACGATCTTTAGGCTCATCACAAAAAAGGAAATTAAGATCAAACTGACATTTAAGTATTCATCAGGATAAATAAAAATAAAATGAAAAAATTAACAATAAATGTAATTCACAGAAATAAAACTACCACAGTACTGTATGCATCAGACTGTACATAACAGCTTTAAATCATCTCCCAAGTTGTCAATAAAGCTATATGTGTCACTGATATGCATTTATATTTAGAGGAATATTTTAAAAGCCGAAACCCTACCCGAGGACTTTTCATAAATCACAGTATAAATATGGACTGCATTTGATATCAGGTTTAAGGACTAAATAGGACCTCCCATGATTACCTTTCCATATTTATCAGGAGTTTATCTCCACTCTGATCATTACATGGGGATTTTATCTTGATAAAATGTTTAAAAGATATCTTAACCCTAGAGTCAAAGTAAACATCCCAAAAATAACCCTTCGGTGTTGAAACAAGATGAATTGGTTTCTAGACCAGTGTTCAAACACAAATAAAAAATGAAAACAAAATTATAAACTATGATATTACTAAGCGACCAATCAAATCTAGATTTGAATTTTAAAAAAATCCAACGGTCTTTTTGTGGAATGAAAGATCTTCTGGCGTATTCAAAAATCAAACAAACAGAGAGATACACACGGTCTACAGATAGAACAAACACCATTTGAGATCTGACAGTATCTGAGAGCCTTTTCTAAACCATTACACAGAATCGTTCTAAACCATCTGTGCAGAATGGAAGAAATGGCACACTTACACAACATAACAACTGGAGAGAAACACCTGCCTGGAACACCACAGTGGTGCTGCATCCCGACAGCCGCTGGAGGTTTCTGAGTAAGCCTTTAGCTGTCAGCCTCACATGAATTATAGATGGAGAGAATTTAGCAGAGAAAAACATCTTGCCAAAGAAACAAAAATGGACTCTTTACAAACAAAACAAAATCAGGCTCAACGCAAGAAACATCAACACAGCAAAGACTGTGATGAAGGAACAGGAAAAAATCCTCTGTGTCTTCCTTTCAAACTTAAGTAAGAATGAATCGACTTGGATTAAAAAGGGAAAGGGGCGTTTGACAACACAGCCCCAGAGATTAACGAGGCATACCAAAAAGCATTAATCCTTGGTTTAAGCTCTCAGCATCTCCTGCTCTCTGCTTTCTTCTGAGGAGGTGCAGGATGCTGGGTGATGGGAGGGGAGGCGTTGAGAGAGAGAAGTAAACAGCAGAACAAGAGTGGGTGGGCTGTTAGATGGAGCTCTCTCCCAGCTTGCTGTATTTATTACACTTGAGGGAGGGTTAAAAATGGCGGGAGTGAATGAAACAGTCACAGCATGATAACGTCAAGTTCTAAATGAAGAACATAATAAAGCATGAACAGAATCAATATGATAATTTTATAAAGACAAAAAATTTGACCCATGGTATTAGAATCACTGGAAACCTTCATAATAAGGTTCATAATTAGTCAAGGAACAAACAAAACATGATCTGAATATTGTACTAACAGTATACTAGGTTGCCTAACATTAAACATTTTTGAACACAGAATAAACATTTATAAAAGTTAAATCAACTATAAAAATTAAAATAAAAAAAATCCACTTTGATGCTATACCCAATTTACCTAACCCAAGACATTCTATATAATCTATTTGATGATGTGATGTGTAGGGTAACACTAATAAATTTTATTTATGGATTAGCACAATCGAAAGACACAAGAACCTATTTTGTTTCACACATACTTAAGAAGAGGTTGACTAATACTGGATTGGATACTGGAACAGATAACGACACCCAAGGTGGGCAGTAAGTTTTGAAGATTTACTTGATTTCAAAAATAACAATTTAACAATATAAATATTATATTATAAATAATTTGATAACATGAACAGTTGAATACTGTATTTATAAATTTTTACTCATTGTTTTTCCTTGACGTGTATGTATCTGTCCCGATCGATTGTCTGTGTCCTGCAGTACATGGAAGCAGATGACATGCCAAAACAAGTAACACCTGTGTGTATATTTGGAAAGTTTTATTCTGCCATTAGAGGGTGCATTATTACTTTGTAAAGTAGGGCTTCCCCACTTTTCAATGATGCCACTGCAACAAACACAACCCGAAAAATCTATCAGCCGGATTGATTGGCAAGACCGATAAATCGGTTGACCTCTACACTTAAGACTGTAAACATTCACTGAATCTCTAATAAAAATGCAAAGGCTTAAATACAGTAAATACATTTAAGGTTAGAGGAAAAACACACATAACAAGTGCCAGTTTGTAGAGAGGCAGTCTGACACTATGAGAGGCTGTCAGCTGTTATTGACTTGGCTGCAAAGGAATATTCCTACATTGCTAAGACAGCATTTCAGCTAAGCCCACACAGTGTGAACCAACTGGTGCATATTACAAAGAAGACAGAGCATCTAAATGAGGGTTAGAATGGGATTTTAAATGACAAAACACCAGCCTGAAAGAGGTTAATGTTAATATATATTGCCAATATACAGTTTATTGAAAAACAAATATTTCTCTAAATATATGCTACCTTTTCAAGAAAATGTGATCTGTTGCTAAAGCAGTTTGCAACTTCTTTCAGATGGCAACATGCATCGCTTCTTTTTCATTCTATCTTCCATTTCACATTAATTTGTGACAAAATGTGGTTGGAGGACCAGAGAGAGTGACAGAATTTTTTCAAATAATTAAGTGTGTGACCCCCCGTTTTAGGTCATTCATGTAGTGTGAGCACCTAAGAACTTTAAGATTCTCCCACATTTAAAGTTTTGAGGAGTGAACTTGGCAATTACCTGTTGGAGTGGCAGCAGATCTCATGGGCCTAGCTGCGTTTGGAGTTTTCAAAGGACTGATTGAAGACCTCACCGAACTTTGACCTTTTAAAGATGTGATCTTGCATCCTGCATAGGTATTCACAATGTCACACTTAATTTTTTGCAAAACAAACTACAGCATATAATTTATTGTACATTACTACAACATAGACATGTTTGTGTTATGAGTTTGAAATTTGTTATTTTTAATGAACAAAGTCTTAGTGCTGTATACAGTAATTACACCTGTATCTAATTCTGAGGAGCAATATGCTAAAGCAAAGCAGGTTTTGAGGAATTTATGCTAATGAGAAGATTAGAAGTTATTGGTCAGTGTGTGTGTTACTTAAGGCATGACACCTGCCTGATGATACACTCCTTGTAGATGGACATTGCAGTTTGGATTTTAACAATGGGCCCCTGTTAGATGGAGGTTTAATCACGGCTTCCACTGAGGGCTCTGGTTGATCTAAAAAACAAACAAAAAACAGCTTTCTACATGGTTTTAGAACACACAAAGTCAACTGTGAATCGACAAGACTGATGTAATGTACCATAGCATCATGTTTAGTCCAAATAAAAGGTTCCAACAAAAATGCAATACAGCTACAAAAAAAAACAGTTTAGGCATAAACCCAACAAAATAATCCACAACTAAACTACTTACTTTTCTATAACCGTGTCTTTGGTTTTTTGTGAAAAGCAGCAAACAAGGGAACAATACAAAAGTGATATGATCCAACAAGGAGGCACGTCAGAAGAGTCAGATCACAATGAGAGCAAGAATATGCCTGGTGATTCAGAGTTGAATTGGAAAAAATTTGCTCCGAAAAGCCAAATAACGTGCTTCTATGTGCAGACATGACTATCCACAGAAAGTTTAACATAATGAAGTAAAAAAACAACATCCTGCACTTTTCACCGAAAGATCCTTATTCCATGTGTGCTGCTTTTCCCTTATTCCTTCATGTGAACTGAGGTGGAACAAAGCCTGCCTTGCAGACATATGTGACCGAGCAACCCTATCATTGAAATAAACCCATCATCCAATGGGTCAATCAGGAGACTATTGAATAGATAAAGGCAAATTACGGTCTAAACTGACAAAATTGTCCTATTATTTCATATCTCAACTGTGTCCATCAAGCATATTCACTGTACTTGAAATATGAAAACAAGAACTAGGTTTTAAGAAGAATTGACTTTTCTCTTCTCGTAAGAATTAGACCAAATGATTTAGAAATGATTTAATATCGGACTCTGGATTTGAGGCAACGCTGACCTAGTAAGGAATGTGGGTCAAACAGTAAAAGGTATGATCCTGTCTAAAGTAAAGTCTATGTATTTAAACCATACACAGACAGAGCTGGTGTGGTTTTTGGGCGCAATATTTCTCAGGGGAGTGAAACACTGAGCATAAAAGGACACTGGGGAAAAACAACTATGAAAAAAACAATATTTTGTAAAATTTTGAAACATTTAAAAAATACACTTAAGCATTTTAAGTTGCAACTGGACAAATTCAATTCTGCAAACATAAGAAGCCTGCAACTCATAAAGCGTTTTGTGTATATTATTTCAATAATCATTTTTAGGAAATCTTCAAGAATCTTACCATCCTTTGAATGTCCATTTGTTTGAGAAATGTTTGCAGTTTTAGGCTGTGTTTTGGGTTTTACAGGTAATTTGGAGACGGATGTTGTTGATGGCGCTGTGAACTTGGTGAACCTCGACTGGGCTCCTCCTGAAAATGAATTCACTGTCAATAACCAAAACAATAAAGTTATAAAACAAACGGTATAATATGATGCAAGACAACTGGATTCATCTCCTCCAATCATTTCAGTAGAGAACATTACAGCTGACATCTGACATTAACATTGTAATAAGTTGTAAAAAAATGATTTGCAGGGTGGCCATTTGTCAATGTTTAGACGTATTTTTACTGCATTCACTGTAGATCTAAAGGAATATTAAAAGACAATACTCTCCAGGAGGAAAGGCACTTACCCTCAGGTGTCCGGAATTGGACTCTAGGTGAAGCCATGTCTGAAGTATTGCTATCATATTTTCCTGTACCAACTTTGATCTTAGACGCAGCTGAGAGTGATGGCCTGAGATTTGCGGCGGAAATGCGAGCAGCAGAGGTTCCTCCTGTCCTGGCTGGGGATGGCTGAGGGCCAAGCCTGCCTCTACTCAACTCGCACTTAGCAGATATCCCCTGCAAGAGAAGCTATTGTTATATATTGCATTGAGGCATGCTGAACATGTGCAGTAGCATTGTACAAGAGAAAGCGTGGGATCAACACTGAGACCCCATGGAGACTCAAGATGTGAACAGCTATTGTAATACAGTTCCCTAAGACAACTCTCAAGTCACTGCCAAATTTTTCCCACATCATTCCTACTACAGCTTTGTAAACATGATATGATGTGAGCATATGGAAAGCATTTTCTAAAGAATCAGCTTGTTACACTCTTGCAGCAGTAGTGAAAACAGCAATTACACCAAAACAATTGTTAATATTGTTTATACCATAAACTATGGAAGCTCTTTTAGGCTATAACTCATTATAATCTGCAGTAGCGAAGAGCTGATGGTTAAAAAGCAAAGTTCCCTAAAAGAATTTTAATTTGCACAATTACAAATAATTTATGTTTAACATTAATTAATGTAACTACTACAGGTCAACCGATTTATCGTTTTTACCCGTTAATTGGCACTGATAGGTCGGTTATTGGTCAAAATATTCCCGACAATAGTTTTTCAGGCTTGAGTTTGTTGCATCAGAAAAAAAAGCGGGGAAGCTTTATTTTGAGTAATAAGGCACCCTCTAACAGCAGAACAAAAACTAACATCCATGAATACATGTGCTGCTGGTTTTAGCAAGTCATCTGCTTCTACGCGCTGGATCAGATCCATCACATGGATGTAAAACTGAGTAGATATGTTTGCATAAAGTATATTACAGTTAAAGGCAGGGTTTGTGAAATTTCAAAAATGCTTTAGAAAATTGTCTAAAACATTCTTGCAGCCAATCAGTAGTAAGGGGTGTGTTTTTTTATGATGTGAAGAGGAACATTAGCCAAAAGCAACAGATCATGTATTTGAGGGTTGTAGCTATCAAAAAAAGGGTGTGAGCGTCTTGGTCTAGTGGGCGTGGCGTGTTTGTTTTGGGGATTTCGAATGACAACATTGACTAACAGAAATCATGTTTTATAACAAATCCTATACAAGTTATATTTTGACTGTATGCTGCATTAGTTGACAACAGATAAGAAATATTTGCTATCAAGACTAAAGTGATGCTAATTTTCATACTTTAAGCTCAAATAAAACATAAAAACACAAACAAGCAACTACTTTTATTGAATGTTGCTGTGTTTTGCCTCAGTTTACAAAGTATTGCCAATCATGTTTGTCATTATTATTCCATAGAGTGTAAGTTTAGTTACATATTTAAAGCTGTGGATTAGAGAATGTCAATGAGCTTAGTATACAACTAAGAGAAACATGCTTTTAAGGTAGTATGAGAGATCACATTATGTGAAAGAAAAGAAGGTAAAGGGTAAAACACTCTGATGATAGCGAGTTTAGTGGTACAGGTCAGATAGACTGAAGCACCAAAGAGAGTCAGATTTAAGGGTTGGTGTGGTGGAAGAAATGAACCAGCAACTGTTCACTTTTTCAATTAAAATTGTAATTACATTTTAAAAAATTATTAACTGCGTATTTTTTGTAACAAAATAATTTTAATACATTCACAATTTCGAAAGAAGTTGATGCTAATTAAAGAGACATTTTGGAGGGGTTACTTTAAAGTCTGTTAATAGTTATATATATATATATATATATATTTACTTTTCTAAAAAGAACAGATTATTTTAAGTCAATTGTAAATTCTAATTTTTAATAAAGTTTGTACGTTGGAGTAAATGGTTGAAACTATCGGTTAATTTAGCAGTTACTGGCAGTTACTGCCCACCTTAGGTGTGGATATAATCCAGTTTGGTAAACTTCTGGTAACTGCTACATTTACAAATCAAGAATCAACAGAAATTACATATACTCACCAAAAGACTGATTTTAAGGTTCTTCCCATGATCCTTCAAAGGCTCATTCCCTTGAGAATCTTCTTTAGATGACTCAAATCCCTCTGGTTTGGTCTTTTCATTCTTATTCTGAGAACTTCCTTTAGATAAATTCTGGGGTGTGGCGGACTTCATCAAGGTCCCACTGACCCGTAGATTTTTTTCTTGTGATGCATCTGTAGCAGTTTTGCAAGAGCCAGCACTTTCAGACCATCTGCGAGTTCGAAATTTTGAGGCAGGACCACTTTCATGGCAAGTTGTTGAGCGAGTCCTTTTAGCCGGGACAGAACTCTTGACATGTTTGGCTGGTGTGGCAGATGAGATGAAGACTGCAGCAGAAGTTGGAGATGACTTGTGTTGAGCAGAACGATCCAAATCACTTGCATTAGGTTGAGGAACATTGCTGGAAGTCTTTAGAATCTGTGTACTTGAAGTCTTGAAGGGGTTGGTGGCACGTGATATAATTTTGGATTTTATATTACTGAAGTTAGGTTTAGGGAACTTTTTAATTTCACCCTTTTTGCTTCTGCTAGCTGCCAATAATGCCTTTGGCTTTTGAGAGACATCCCCAAGCTGCTTATTGATGATCTGAGCCATTGGGCTTACAGAATCCCCTTCATCTTTATGAAGTGGTGACTCGGAAAGAGGCGGAAGACAAAACGTCTTATTACTAAGAGACTGAACTGGAGTTGAGGTTTGAGCATTTCCGCTGATGTCCAAATCCTCCGAAGCCGTGAGGAGCACAGTTTTTCCCTCCACTGGAGTTGAGTGACAGGATCCCGCTGTGTTGCATGTAAACTTCTGCACATCTTTAGCTGATTTCTGATGAACAGGTGTTACAGATTCATTTATTTCAATGTCCTTCAACTGAATGAAATCCCCATCTATGTGAAAGGTCTGATTACCTGGTTGAATGTAGGTAGATTCAAAGCTATGATTCTTGATATTTCCTTTTGACATCTGTATTGAATGTTCTTCTCGAAGACCCTCGCAGACATCTGGTAACATGCCAGACACAACCCCAATGTCAGAGGATAAATCCAAGGAGGTTCTGGACTCCCCAAGAACTGAGATGCTTAGTGGCTGGTCAGTCTCATGCAAGACAAAGCTGTTACTCCTCATCACCATCTCGCTAGAACTCATAGAACAGCAATTCTCGCTGGAGCCATGTCGTGACGTCTCATTCGAATCCACTTCAGCTAGCTCTCGCAATCTAGGAGAATCACTGCCTTCTCCATCACATTCAGATGGACTGCTTTTTGGCTCAACTATCAAGAGTGCCATATTCTCAGTCATCTTTGAATTTATATGATCCACAAAAACTTTTGATTTCTTTGTGGAAAAGGTCCCTTTAGCAGTGCAGGGAAAAGTGCTGGATGGTGTTACTTTAGAGGTAGCATCATCGATACAATCCTCCATTTCCACATCAGGAGTCTCTGTACTTCCACAACTCCAACTGCTCCTCACAGAATCTGGAGAGTGCTCATTGTGGCAGGTAATACTATTACCATTTTTGTCTTCAATCAAAATAGTAAGATTCATGGACGTACGTGTGATTTCCATGCCCTTGCTGCTGTTGAATATGTTTACATCAGAAATATCTGAGGGGGCTTTTGTTATGAGAACGGTAGTCTTCTGTCCGCAAAATGATTTAAAGCTCATTCAATAAATATTCCTAAAAGAAGAAGAAACAGTTAGAATTATAAAAATGTACTTTCATTATAGACTACATTAATACCGGTTATAAAAATAGGACACGGGAGTGACACACAACACAATGCATCAAACCTAAAAGGGTATTAGCTTTAAAATGAAAACAAAAACACATCAAAACCACTGAACATTTGCCAGACCTGTTGTTGTTTTTGTGTTGGCTGCAATACTTTTGTATAGAGACGTTACATAATCCATTGACCAATTACTTTAAGTCTCATGAGAAACTGATCCCCTGATGAATTCTTTACATGTTTGCTGTAGAAGCTTATTAAAAATGAAAGGGACCTTATCAAATGACGGTTCTTCTAACAACTGAAACATATTCAGAATTATATGGCCCAAAGAATATATTTTCTGTTTCTCCACACATGATATTGGATAAAAAGTCCCCTTGGTACACAGCATTTTAAAAAATATAATATAATATTATAAACTAAAAGGGTCTAATCAGTCTATTTTTGTAAAATGAAACAAAAGAACACTATTTCAGACTGGATAATGTACACGGCCAAAAACATTGGATGGGAAAAACTAGGCTGGTAATAAGAACTACAGTAGTGCAGTCTAGGACTCCAAATAAGACTCCAAGTAGAGAGCATGCATTTAGAGAAGCTGTACATAGCACTTGTGAAAACACTTTGCTATGTTAAGCAGGGAGAGATCTAGCTTTGTAATTGAAAGGTTATACGGTACTTTAGCAGACAAGCCCCTTTTTCAAACACAAAGAGGTTGCTGCGGATTATAACGCATGCCATTGCTTGCAAATGCACCACCCAGATTGATATGACCATTACACTTACCAGATTAGAACATGTCTTGAATAAACACAAACATAACCAATGTTATGATAAAAATGACCAAACACGATTACCGATCATATTTTTGAACATCCTGTAATATTTGATTCTGTCTCTCTGTTAACATCTTCATTGCACAACTTAACAGGGCTGGAAGAGACATGGCATACTTTATCTCTGCTGACGGAGTGAGAGGACTTACATGCTCCAATTCACTTCTGTCAAGTACAATGAGTAGAGAGGCCAGTTAATGCAGATGCAGAGATTAACTTTCTGCTGTGGAGATTATTTTGAAACAAAACATTAACCAGTAAGAATCATAAACTGCTTTCAATGTAAATGTATCAAACCCCTGATTGATCTTAAGGTACAGATTACAAAATAAAGAATTTAAGTAAAACACTTTCTAGAGGTAATTATACTGTAGATTATTGTATATTAACAAGTTAAATTAGTTTGATTTCTTGGCAGCTCCCAGCCCCTGAACAGAGTACAATATATCCATTGAACAAATAATCTTGCAACCATGAAACTCAATATTTCACTCACAACGATATAGGTTTACCAAGGCAGATCAAGACATCATTAGTCAGCTCACTGAATATGTGAAAGGTTACCTTAGGAACCAACAGTGTGCTTAGTCATATCTAATCTGACCGCTCATGCAGGAGCTGCGCATTAAAGAAACAAGAGCTCCTCTGTTAATACCTTACTATTGGCTGGAGAATTATTTATGAACGTGTGTTCGTTCATCTTAAAAGGGACATAAAAATGATACATTGAACTCTCATAAAAGATTGTAGTGAAATACAACAAGTGATTCATTCATAGTTAATGGGAAAAGTTACCTATAGTATTAATCTGAACATAGTTTGGTTAAGTTTACATGACATACAGTTATAGCTTGAGCATCTAATGCTTTGTGTTCAGAGCTAAACACACAGAAGCAAACATTTTGAATGGCCCATTAACGTAGAATACATAAATTTTTAGGGTTTGGAGAATTGAATGAACAACAAATTAATTTCAAAAATCAATTATGAAATATTTAACATGTAAAAAATAGGTTCATAATGTGTTCCACATAAAACTAAATGTATATTTAATTTACTCTCATCAACATATGATTTAAAATGAATAAAACTAAAAAAGTCCTACCATGCAGTACATAATGCCAGTTCAGCGAATCCCATTCAGTCTCCTGCAGCACTCACTTCTCCTGGTCTCAGAATCAATCCTATTAGTGCTGTGGTAAACACTAGAACAGTCTAAAAGCACTGCTTTGCTTGTGGGCGTATATGAAGACTGCCAAGACTAACTCTTCTGCTCTTCAATACCCATTAACCCTAAGCAATACCTTCCTGAATACACCTCCTGGCTTGCAGCAATGGTCTTTCGATCACAGGAATGTGGCACAGTCCAGGTCGCTGTCAACACAGTTTTGGGCTGTCCCAGCATACTAAAACACGCCTCTACTCGTACTGCGCTGTTCAAGTCCCAACCCAGGCCTTGACTGAATGCACTATAACACCCCAAGGCTAACTTTACAAGGGACGGTAACTGGTTGCCCTATCCCAGACAAGCCCTACGTGAGGGGAGTGTCCAGGGCATTTTAGGTCAAAAATCAAAGTTACTAAGCAGCTAGAGGTTTATTTTTTTTATTTCAAGGGAATGAAGTTAATGGAGATAAAATGTAAAGCAGTGTAATACTTGATAAAAAAGTAGCGGTGAAAAAACTACATAAACTGGTACTCCATGCAACGTGCATAAGAGTTCAAAGTATCAAGTTGTTGAAAAACACCAAACAGATAAATGGCATACAAACTCTCTCAACGCATTAAATATCCATCCACTCATGGCTTTTGTGATGTCAGCTGGAAATGCATCCATTTACTCAAGTAATCCGTTCCTCACCACACTGATGCTTAAGTGTAGTACAAAAAAACCATACTGTTTGTATACAAAAAACTGTACACAACACTTGCTGTTGTTATGTAATCATAGTCAATAGGGATGGACACATACCATTAGGAACAGTTAGTCCCATTTTGACTAAATCCAGAAAAGTATGATCTTGGCAAAAAAAATACACCAGTCAGTTGTTGGACACTGCTTCCAAGTAGACTATTAAAAATTAAACCATGATTCAAAACATATTAATGGCCATTTCCAATTAGTAACTAATTAAGTGATTTGTTTTCGAAAGAACAGTGAAGTACAGTGCTTTATAAACTCTCACACTTTTATCTTACAAACAGTTTAGTAATGTTTAATAACCTTAGAACGAGCTATATCTGTATTCTAGGGCTGCGGATACCATCACAACTTTTACCATTTATATCATAATTGCAATCATAATCATAGTTTTTAAATGCATTATAACTTTCAGTGAAGCAGTGGAATGGTAAATTCTAAACATCCCTGACTAAATAAAAAAATCAACATATCAGTTTTACCAACTTGGATTCCCTGTATCAAACATCCTGCCGAAACACACAGAAATTAGTGAACAGCTGTAATTGAGGCTTATGGTGATTATGTAATTGTTTCATTCATAATTGTAATTTATGATTCCTTTATTGATCAATTATGCAGCCCTACAGCATACGCATGGATTTTTGTAGATGGAAATCAGCATGTTGCGAGAGCATATTCCTAAAGTAGCCCTAAACAGAAATGGTTTGTAAATAACCCTTTCGGCAAAGAAACAAAAACGTGATGACTGACAGATTCCGCAGTGCTTTGAGGGAAGAGTGGAGTAAGCCCGATGTTACCTTGATTTTAGAAAGAGTTGTTTTCAATGATTGGTCCTTTAAATGGCTAACCACCTGAAGCTTTCCTTTTTGATTTGAGTTGAAATTTAATAAACAAGTTATCTAGCTAGATACAAAGCATTAATATCTGTTTTCTATCATTCATTTCACTATGATTCAAAACTTGACAATGGTCAACCTCAGTCAATATAATATATATATAGAGTTAAATTTCACAGAACATTCTTTAAATTATCATGATTCTAACGTAAATGACGAAAAATGACATTTCACAGGCAGTATCACACTTATGAACAATATAAGGTATTTACATATAGTATTTATAAGCAGAACCTAAACTATAACATTGCACCTATATGAAGTCTGAGCAGGCACCTGCTCTGGAATTCAAAGCTTCTGTCCTTTGACCTTTCCAACACAGCGTTAAAACTCAACATATAGCTCACACTTCTCAAAGTTTCTTCTTCTAGTAATGCTTTAGTGCTTATAGCCCCATAATAGCCAACAATGACAATGCCCACTTAAATCCCCACTTAAAATGTACACATTGCAGGCATATCTTCAATGCATTATAAACTAGTATAAGACGGCAATCCGCATGACATCTGAAACAGAATTACACGAAATGAGTTAAAAAACTTGCAACAGCAAAAAGTCCATACTTGTAAGTGGCTTATGATAAAAGCGTTTGGCAAATGAATAAATGTAAATGTCAAATGTGTTTAAATGAAGGAACTTGTTTGTGTACAGGTCATGAGGTCATCATCCCCCCTCCCTCTGTTTTTAAATTGTCTCGTGCACCTGACAGAAACAAATCAGAGGCCTAGAGTTCTGCCAGTCAACTCTATAAATAAAACAAGGGGTAAACAAAGTTGTAACCTATGGACCCCAATGCCCACTTAAAATGTTTTCAGGGGGTGTAAATATAAACTCTTAACTACTGAAAGGAGAGTTAATTTTAAACTGTTTGCTTGTTATAATACACAAACTAGGCGTCACATGATTCCAGTGACGTCCTCACCCAACGGTTTGAAAAGCAGCTCATTTATACCTGCTTACAAGCGAGGGCATTTTTGGGGTAAGATAAACATTTAATTGTTCATTTCTTTAAATATAATAACGCACTTACCCAATAAATTCTCAAACAGAAGCAGGTTTAAACCGGATTCACTATACTGACCGTTAACAGCAGTGCGTGACGTGTACAGCACAGGTGATCCTCAAGCGCTGGTTAAATGACGTCACTGAGAGAGAGAGAGAGAGAGAGAGAGAGAGAGAGAGAGAGAGAGAGAGAGAGAGAGAGAGAGAGAGAGAGAGAGTCAGGTTTGCACACTAACATTCAGTCTGCACGTGGGACACCTACTCACTTATGCATTGTTGATACATTTAAGAATAACAATTTACTTCTTAAATTATGAAAACAAGGGGAATTATTTTATAATATATCATCTTTAAAATTTCAACCTTACAATTAAAATAGATTTTACCGAAGGTTTTTATTAGTATACTTGTAGCACAGGTGTCAACATTTGGGGGTTGAGATACCACTGTGGGGTATTTCTTTAGATTTGTATAGTATTATTTTTATTTTTTGTGCATTTTATTTTTATATAGGCTGCTTTCAGGATTGTCACATCCATAACTTTACATTTTGCTCATAAACACACACATACAAATGTAGTATTAATTTTGTGTTCTACAAAGAGCTATTCCTTGGCTTTTTGTTGGATATTTCTGATTTTTGGTTGTACATTTTAATTCATATGAATCTTAAAAAGTTTGTTGTCTCCCAAAACTGGTGTGCTTTGTCACATCCGTAACACAGGTTTATTTACCTTTTTTAAAATAGAAAACGTGTGCATAGTCTGATATTTTCTGATTTTTTAAATACTTTCAAAAAAGGCTTCATATTATTTGTATAATTGGTGACAATTACATTCCGAGCACTTTATGTCACGTCCAAAATAGATGTCACGTCCGTAATGCTGGAATTGCCCAGAAATGTTTTCTTGACATTTTATTAAGCAGCGTCTCACCCTCAGATGTTTTTTAAGAATGAAAAATTTAAAACTCTTATCGGCTTTTCTTCAATATTTAGTCATAAAATATAATTATAAAAAAAAAAACTAAGTTTTGTCGTAACCAAACATCTATGTTTGGTCTTTTATAAATTACATATTAAACTCATTCCAGACCTTCAGGCCTTCACCTTCAGATCAAAGTCTTTTTAAATAAGGAGCTAAAGTGTCCCAAACTTTTGACCTGTCACTATTCATATTTGAATTTCAATTCTATAAAACAAACAAAGAATGTTCAGATATTATAACATCAGAACATGTAATAGGTTATATGTTACAGTTTTAAAATTATTTGCTTATAAAGCCTAAATTCAATCTTTATTAATTAATGAATCGTTAAATAATTTACCAATAAACATGGAGTTTGGAGAGACACGTGAATCCGAAAAGAGGACACAGCAATGACGAGTTCAAAACTTTATTGGATTTCACAGTCGTTAAGTATTGTTCACTTATAAACTTGATTACAATGTTATTTGTAATGGTACACAAATTCATTAAACTTTCAAAGCCACATGAGATCGGATAGCATTAAAACATGACTTCAAACCATCTTAAACTTCGTTAGGCTCAAAGCTTGCTGGTCTGATCTTCATTTGAACAGATTTGAGGGAGTACCACCAGCCGTGCCATGGGTACCACACTACTCCATCATCAGTGACTGCACTGTATGGACCTCTGTGATAGAATCCATTCAGGTTGGCAGAGTGACATCTAGAGGAATGAAAGCAAAAGAGCATGTTAAAACATGGGGGTTCTTGAATGCTACCTTACATGTATAATGTATTTAAAGCTACACCTTAAAAAAACAAACATTTTATTTAGTTTAAAGTTTATTATTCTAATAAATAAAGTAAATATGTCTGCACAATTACTACAATAATTTCAGACATACCAGCATATACACGATAGGTCAAACATATTTGGACACCTATGCATTTATATTTTTCCACATTTTAGAATATTTATTTAGGCATTTATTTCAATAATGAGAAATATTTCCCCTAATTCTCCCAAACTTTTTAAACTGAGTGTGCACCTGTAGATCAAAAAACTTTTAAGTGCCATTTCTGTTAAGTGATCTCCAAAAAAACTCTTTATGTATATCTATATTCTAATGCTAAAATTGAAATGTGCATGTAAGAACCTGTTAAACCACCAGCCACCCTTGTCTTCCTGAGCACAGTTGCGATCATAGCGGTCATTATCCCTGTCCCGAGTACTGAACTTCATTCCTTGGTGGCTGGCCCACCACTGAACCTCAGGATGATAACTGCCAGAGAGAGCATCGCCTGCATTTCCAGTATATTCACCAAACTGTAGCTGATAATGGTTCTGCCAAAGTCAAACAGAATAGTAAGATATGGCACGAGAGATAAAACGACTAATTCTATTCTGTATTAACCACATTCATACATATTTAATCTATTCTATTAGGATAGTTAATATATTTAATATTTAATCATTCTTACATTGATCACATTATGACGCTATTAATTTCTTAAAACAAGACAAACCTGTTCATTATCCACTTTAAACTTTTTGTATAGTGCATATCTGTGGCTACCCTCAAAGTCTTCAAGATTGATTCTCAAGATGTATTCATCTGCAAAACACAAATTGATTTAATAAAATTAAAAACAAATAAGTCATTTTGTTTGTTTAAATATCTTGAAATAACTAACCTTGAGATGTCAAATAATACAGGGGATCATTTCCTAACCAGAATTCCCCATTAGCCGACTGCATGTCACCAAATCCATTTTTGTAATCGTTCCAATCTCTAAAAGTTAAAACAGAAAATATATATATTTTTTCTCAAATAATATGAACCAACACATTACATCTAGATTTGTATAGAGATGATCATACCTTTCAAATGACTGCCTGCCATCTGCACGTCTCTGGAAAACTGTCCATCCACCCCCATCAGTCATATCACAGTACACTCTGATCTTGACTGGACTTGGCAAAGGTTTAATCATGTAAAATCCATTCCGCGTGTGACCGTCTTTGAAAATCTGAGCACAATCTACATACCACAGAATAATTTTTGTAAGCAAAAGGCCATAACAGTCACACAAATACAACATACCATATACACACAGAATGCCAGTCATTAATAAAATTAAACCATCACCCATGAATTGCTTGTCTTTCAGGTCATAAAATGTGGCCTCATTTAGAGAGGATTGATCTCTACTGTTCAGATTCAGCAGTCGCTGGATAAGTTGCTGTTGCTTTGTTTCACGAAGTTCGAGACTTTTCAGCTGTGCATGAAGACGATTTATCTCTTCTTGGCATCCTTCTTGTAACTAAACAAAACATATTAACTGAGAATATCAAATCTTCAGCGTATGTTAACATGTTATTTAGTTAAACACAAAAGAATCAAAACAATCATGTATTTTAGCAAAACTTACAGAGTAGGACAAATCCAGAGAAAAAAACATCCCAACGATGAACAAAATTGACATTTTACATATACTATTTTGATGTATTTAATATTCAAATAAGGCTGCACTCCTAAGTAATGATCTTGTAGAAAAGCAATCCAGCAGTTTCAGAGCCTGTTGTTTAGTTCATGTTCTCTGGAAAAACTACAAACTTAACATGCTCAAATGCTCATGGGGGCTGTTCTAAGATTTTTGATCCTGTTGTTGAATGTACGCTGCTTTAAGCTGAGTCATGACGGAACAAAACAGATGTGCAGATAACCATAAACAGATCCAACAGACAGTCGTCACAAACAACACAAAACTGTATATGTACCAATTGAGAAATACATCTTTAGTTTTTCATTAAAATAAATGGTAAGAAATGTACTTCAAATGAATAATTTTTAGTTAAAGTTTGATTAGGGTACCATGCAATTTGTATAGAATACTTATGTAAAATCAAAACAACAATATTTGTTTAGAAAGCAAATTCAATAATTTGATATAACATCTGATCTAAGAAAATACCTGATTTGTTACACCCATAAAAACAAAATAGGTAAAATATGTGGGAAGCACACGATTTACCAGCCCCATTACACACATCTTTGTAAGAGACAAAAGATTTTGCCTACACATTAAACAGAGATTAAAAAAATATTTTTATATGAACATGGCAAAGACTGCTACCGTTTAATGTACTATTATTATTATTTATATGTCTCTGATGCAACGGTTACTTTTTGTACTAAAATCTTTAGAGCAACCATTTAATTGACTGATTTACATCTAAACAAAGGTTATTTTAGTTTACTAAAATTAATTATTGAAATCAAATAAAAGTTGACTTACTGGCAAAACTAAGAGAACATTTTGAATGTTGCCTCAAAATAAACTTAAATATGTTTAAATCTCTAAAATTATAATAAAAAACTAAAATTATAGAAACAAGGGATTAAAACTAACTAACAAAAACTGATAAAAGCATTTTAACAAAATGTAACTAAAGCTTTATATTGCAAAAACTTCAATAAATTATTATAACTTTAGTGTATACTCTCTCAAACCAAATTAAATGCATAGCAATTAAATAATAGCAGTTTGTTTTGTACATTTATTAGATTTCTTTAGACAACGATTCACATACATGTATTCAATACTGCCAGAAAGGACCTTTGCTTGTTATTCTTTTACCTGAATATCTATTGTTTTAAACATATCATAAATTACAAAAATACTCTTCAGAAACATCACCCAAAGTTCATATTTGTAGAAAAATAGACCTTCATGGAACATCAAATTGAGACAAGTTAGATACATAAACCTTTTATCCACATTGAACATTTAGAATAAACTTAACCGAATATAAACCTTTTTATTAAAAATAAAATATTAATGCTTGCTACAATGGCACAACTGATACTATAATGAGATTTCAGATGTAACAAAAGTCAATGTGAAGAGTGTGTATCTTCTATACAGAACATCAGAGGTAGAGTTCTTGTGGTCACTTATCGAAAACCTAAGCTGACTCGATGAGATTACCATGGTGTGCATGGATTTGGACAGTCTCTGACATATGACTCCAGAGTTCCAGCTGACACTTCCATGAGTGAGGTGTAAGTTGTCAACTGTAAAGACAACGGAAACACATTTAATTTCAAATCAGTACATAAACATACACAAGTGTGCAGCTAATGACAATTTATTTCAGAGCTACAGTTACCTTATTAAGAACGGGTTTTGTTGATAAAACATTATATAAGGTTGCCAGAGAAAGGTTCTGTAGGAAAAACATTTTGTTATTTGTAAAGAACTTATATTTTCTTTATTAAATTGTACATACTTCCAAAGTACCACATACCCCTTGTGTGGTTTGATTCATGCACTTCATCGCTGGAGTTCTGCGGTCATCCACAGCTAAAGGCTTTTCCCAGTGATCATAGTTGGTTTCCAGAACATACCAACGCCCAAGCTTTATATCAATTCTTTCAAATGGTCAACAGTAAGCTAACAAGGTGATTTATATTGACAAATAATAATTTTCTGTGTTATACAGTTTACTCACTCCCAGATGTCTAATGTGTTTATCCGGGTTCTGGTAATCACACAACCCTGGCCAGTTTGGTTACCACCCAGGATGAAGTAAGCTGGCGCAAGTAACTTCATTTGAGACAGTTGGTTCTTGGCCTCTCCATAACTATAGGTGAACAAAATATAGGTGTTACATAGCTTTGATGACAAATTTCTAAAATGTATTTTATTACACTGATTACTAGTGTTGTTTACAACTTGGTATGGTTTAACTTTTTTGCAAGTCATTACAAAAAAGGAAGGTAAAGTAGTGAAACTTGGTTTCGGTGGCATGTTGTTGAAAGAGTCAGTTTCTACCTAGTAGCATTTTCTAGAACTCTGCGAGTGAGAAAACTCATCCACATTCCATCCCTCTTCCCAAGAATCCATTCCAGGATCCCTGTGGGAATTCATGATGTTATCTAGGCAGTTGACCATTAAGAAGCATTTCCTACTTTGTTAATCATATGAAATGTAGCTTTCAACATTTAATCTCAAACTGTTTATAAGAATATCAAATTTCCAAAATCATCCAAATAAAGTCTTACCAATGTATCCTCCATCTATGTTGAAACGCTCATTCATTGTTAAGGTCAATACACCCTACAACCATGAACAAAATGCATAAATAAAAGTATATCCACATATTCAATCAAAAAGAAACATTATATTTTTGGATCTTTTATACACGTACAGGTCTAATTCCAGTGAGTATGCCAACATATCCAGCAAAGGTAGTTGATTTAAAGAGCGTTCGGTTGTCCCGTTCAAATTGAACATTCACCACAAGTGGTTTCAGTTTCTCTGTTAAAGTCCATGTTTTATTTTCTCGATCCCACCTTCAGGAATCCAAAACATTTCTATTATTTGAGGCGGACTGGTTACGTACTGTGTACTGTAGGTAATTTAGGTATTCACAATGCATACAGCACTAAAATATAAAAAATCCTACCCCATAAACAATCCAAAATCCAAATTCCGGGCATGATATATATTACCTAAGAAAAATAACACTTGATAAACACTCTCCGTTTTCTCAATAAACATAAACATCCATTGTATCTTCTTACCTTTTTGGTCTTCAGCAATAAGTGATGTGCAAACAGTGAAAACTTCATAAAAAATATTGAAAAGGGCAATTTCACCTAGAGGAACAAACAAAGATGTTTTAAACCCAATTCAAAACCATTAAATGTACTAAAGAGTTTCACTATAGAAACCTCACCAAGAGGGACACCAGAAACCTCAGCTATTCCTTTAATCTCTTCATTGAAAGGGTATGGAAGTGTGTCCACAATCAAAGGCTAAAAGACAGAAAAGAAACCATTCATACATATACAAAGTTATTGTGTCTGGATAACCAAGCAACATTTTCAATCTCCCATTTTACAGTGGTATCAAACAAATCATAAAGGTTTAATTTTAAAATTAAGTGATGTGACATAAAGCCAAGTATGGTGACCCCTACTCAGAAAATGCTCTTGGGGGTTCTGTGCCTCGCTCAAGGGCACAAAGTTATTGTATTGTCCACCAAGACTTGAACCCCCAAACCCAGGGTTAGGGTCAAGCTCTCTAACCATGACTTTCCCAAAACCTCTTCTGAAATCTTCACTCTTTCTTTCAAAAAAATTATAAACAATTGGCACTTGGTACATATGTTGTGTTTTTTCGAACCAAGACTGGCACTATTCCACTTACGATTGCTTGGTTACCCCATGTTCTAAATGCTTCTTTAGTAAACCTCATCCGTAAGTCATTTTGGATAAAGCGTAAGCTAAATGACTAAATGTAAATGCAACATCTGCATACGTTCATGCTTACCAGCTCTTTATCCACTAACTCGATGAGCTTTCCTTGAAGAAACCCCTGGGCCATTTCTTTTATTGTCTGTACCATCGAGATCAACTGAAAAAACAAACGATACAACTATGGGACAATCCTAAAAAGCAGCAGATCACATGAAGTCACATATAAAAAATTCCTATAGGTTATAAAGTGTATAGGTTACATTCTATACTCACCTCAATGTTTCTGTCTTTGATCACTTGCTTCCACCGCTCACAAGGTTGTAAATTAAGATTTACAGTGTACCATGTCACATTACCTTTATACCTGGATACATTTAACATTAAAAGAGATTTGATTATCTCCACATAACATTATAATATATAAAATATGGAGTATAATATGGAGTATAATATTTTAGAGAATCATTTCTTATTTATTGCACATATGAATAGGATTAAATGATGTACGTTGGTCCTTTAGGTGGATACATTTCACTTCTGCAGTCTTCAAGATGCTGCAAATTAAGACATTGATGAGATAAATGTGACATCATCAAGACACAATGTTACACATTATATAAAGCTGAATGAAACACATTTACGCTCACCCCTCCAGCAAGCTGTGACAACAGAAATAAAGCGACAATACCAATAGAACGATCTAAGTTGAGATTCATTGTTGTTTTTCCTCGTTTCTGTCTCACTGTGCGGAAGAAAGTGCGTGAAATACTCTGCACGACGGAATGTACCAACAACCAGAGAGGTGCATTTAAATAAAATAATTATTTGCAATATGTTAACAAATTGCAAGATTTTATTCACTTAAAATATGAAGTTAAATGAAAAATAAGATATAAAAATGTCATTTTTGCATTGGGGATTTTGTTTGTGATTGTATGGGAGTGCACCCATACCTCTCACCCCCCCCCCTCTTAAATGTAACATTGGTTGTTCTGTGAACATAAACAAGGAAGTTGAAGTCTGTCTGTTTAAATGTGTCCTGCTGCTGGAAAACAAGGTGAATGTTGGCTGATCTTAAGCAAATAAACTTTATAAGAATATTGGCTTTGATACTCTCAGTGGTTTTGTAGAATGTTCACATTGATCAAAGTTTTAATAAATAAGTTGCATATAAAACTCTTTGGAGCCAAACATGCTGTCTCCTATAGGATATGGTCTGAAATATCAGCTAATGATCATTAAGTATTTAATACTTTAAAAACTGCTAAATGCTGTGGATGTTTAATATATAGTAACATAATAACATTCATCAAACTCTCAACTTAAACACACACAAACACATATATACAAAATATAATTATTATGTTTACATGACTTTTGTTATTCATATACAGTTTATTATTACTAATTCCTGATAAAAAATATATTTATACACGTTTAAAATAAATAGTATACACCGCTCAAAAGTTTGGGGATACTTTGGTTAAATGTTTTTATTATTATTTTAAAAACACTGATCTGAAGGTGTGTTCCTAAATGCCTGAAATAAGTTAAATAGACCTATTTTAGTATAAATATATATATATATATATATATATATACACACATACATACATACATACATACATACATACATACATACATACATATATATATATATTCTTATATAAAAGCCTCTTTATATAAAAAATCAACCTTCTACCCTAAAGCTTTTATCTAGCCTTGTGCACTTGTTCACCTTTTGTTGTCTCTGTTATTTACCGCTTCATTGTCTCCTTCTTTGTAGGTCACTTTGCAGGATTATAGCATCAGCTAAATGTAAAATGTAAATGTTTTAAACAGTTTTAAGTAGCATCTGAAATTGCAGGAGATCACTGAAGCATCTATAATAATTCACTTGTAATAATGTATCTATCCAGTAGGAGTCACTACCATGTCACTAAAATAATATTTTTGGCATACTTTTAGAAGGAGAATCCAGTTGGATCATGCTGAAAATTTCAGTGTAGCTGTACACTGCATGCTTCTTTCCTGGAGAACATCCTTGACCAACCTCTTGCACCATAGGACGCAAAAGAGCTCTACCAACCCAGTCTGACCTAGCTTGACATTTGACATTGGTCATTAAATCTACGCTGCAACACCAACAGTTACCGTGTTGGACTTACATATATAGTATCTACTTGATTGGTTCACTATTTCCCTCTATGCTCACTTTGTAGGCGGTGATGAGGTGCTTAACACCAGTCTTAAAGACAGCACAGCCTTCTGTACATTTCCCAAGGGATGAAAAGTCTTTTTTCAAAGTAACAGATCGGCTTGTTCAGCACATCTAAACCAATTTGAGCGGACTGGCCATACTAGCACCAGCCTCAGTTTCCCATTACAGAGAAGGGAGCGTTCCTAATCTAGGGAAAAGGGTCCACTAACACTGTTTGAGCTTCAGCTAAAGGTGGTCGGTCAACAATCCCTAGGGAATGCTGCTACTGAAATGGACAAGAATACAAACTTTTTGTGCTGAAAAGTCATTTTCAAATAAGGGAAAGTTTTAAAGCAATAGTGTCTAAAATTGCTTAAGGTTTTTCTAGAGGAGCACACTTTAGAAGCCTTTTTAAATAAAATCTGACAATATTGTACATGTTTTTATCCATACTTTTGTACATCAGGTTTGTTCGAACCCCATCTCCGAATATCACGGAGCCTTTGTGCTTTTGTACTTTGCATCATAAATGATGAGATTTTCATTTCAAGGTCTAAAAACAGTAAGGTTTGTGTGGAAACAGAGCTTAAAAGTACAAGCAAAGAGCCTGCAGAGCAGTGAATGAAGCACTGAGAAGAGTTTGAGTGATGAGCCTTTCACAAACAGGAGATAAAAGCAGGCTGTGTGTTCAGCTGGCTGAGAATCCTCAATTAATTAAACACTTCCTAGTGATTATCCCATCTGATATAGAACTTATCTTTAGAGTCAGGGCTGCACTTACCTAATGGGGTGTTACATCAAAAAAGAAGATTTCATTTCATATACCTTGGGTTCATAGCATACTTCCGTATGGAATTGTTTAAGCATATTGTCCATAAAAGGCTTGTATGTCCAAATATGTATTGTAAGTAAACTACACTGAATCCCTCTGACTACACCTTGACTACCTGTTCATGCCATTAATTTGCCCGTGATTTTATGTGTATGGCACGGGTTAAACTATATTGATATTTTGATGCTTCACAGAAAATTCTTAAGACTAACAACAGTACATGTCAACTAACTTTCTTTAAAGTGTTAGAAGGGTAAGTTTAGGTTTAGTGATGTGTATGGGGTTAGAATTGCAACTACGGTTTAGTCCAACGTTCACCTCTTCGAAGCACTACGGCGGCAGACACAGGACAAAGATGTTGTCACGTTTTTCAGATTATATGTTTACAAAGGGGATAAGGGGGACTAAGTCAGAAGTATAAAACAAATAATTTGGACTATCAAAATAAAGTGTTAGCTGGGTTGCTAAAACAATTAAAATATTAATTGAGGTGACCCTACACCTCATTTCCTCTGGATAATATTTGCATCACGGATATTTTCTTGCTTGTACGTTCATTTTGGGTCAGTAATATGAAAAATGTCTGCCTAGAAAAATGTCTGTGTCAAGGAGAAAGCCATTATGCATAACTGAAAGATTACACAATGTCAAACTATGTAAAATAACAGGTGACCTTCTACAGTTTCTTGAAGCATCTTTGCATTTCTGTGGCCATGAAAATCACCTTGTCACTTAGAATGAATAAATAGAGCTGAGACTCAGTGTACATTGAAAATATACGAAAACTCAACCAAAATGCAGGACCATCCATCATGTTTGGTTTTCAGATGATGTTTGCTGCTTCACTTGTTCAATGCCGGGTGCATGTTAAATGTGTAGTGTATATCATGTCTGACTACTCGGTGATAGCACTCGTCTGAAATAAACGACTTAACTTGCTTCTGTTTGATGTACTATTCATCTGAATGCTGTTTCAGTGTTTACATCTGCTCAACAACCTTATCTAACCTTCTATTTTTATTTACTTTGTACTTATGAAATATTGTATCTTCTATTACAATAATACAAAAGATAAACACACTTTTAAAGCAAAACAACATTCCTCTGCATTTTACTAAGCTATAAAACATCTTTAGCGTGTAAGGATGACACAGTCCTGCTCTTTTTTGTTGTAAACTGGTTCATTATTAAAGCTGAAAATTGTTCAAGCGTCTGTCTTACAGGGCAACAATTTGTATTCAAAATGAGGCCTAAGAGCTAAAAGCTTTAAACAATTTTTGTTTTTCAGTTGACTCAAAGTGTCTTCTGGGTCTCAGATGTTTCTCTGACATGATAAAATGCTCCAAAATTTCCAATTGAAAATGTCCACTTGCATTGTTAGTGCTACATCAAAGTGAAACTGCACGTTTTTACAAATATGATTAAACAAGATTCCTGTGTCAATAATAATAAAATGCCTGAAAAAAATGATAAGATCTCACAGAACAGATAAAGGTCTGAATGCAGTAAGAATTAAAACAATTGTGACACATTCTATTCATCCCTAAAATGTGAATTCAATGCAGATGATTAGTAAGGTGGGGATAGAAGCATGGAGAAGATAACCAAGGACAACCACCTGGACTGGTTAAATCTAAAGCCAGTTAAAATAAAAGGATTTATACAGATCAGAAGTTGTTTTGAGGTTTAGACAGAGTTAAACCGGATTTATGTCATGTCACGTTTAACAGTTAGGGCAGTGCTTTGATGAGGTTATCTTGCTGGTTTGCTATGGTTACTGGAATAAATTATCAGCAGACATTTGTCAAATGTTTCACACTAGGTAACAAGGCAATATGTGACACTATATAAAATAAACTCTCACCTGACATTTGTTAAGATAGAAGTATATACAATGTCACTCTACACATACTAATGCCTAATCTCTTTTTCAGGCCGAGTGAAAACCTTACTTCTTCAAATAACTTTTTCTAATCCTCAGCACATTTAAGTCAATATTAGTCTTTCAGAGTAATCATTAGCATCAAACTGGGAGTCACACACGACTTTCTGTAAAAAAAATGAGCACAAGGGAAAGTCATCTTGCTATTTGGTAATTGCTTCTGACTTAGTTCAACAAGTGACACACTCATAACCAATTTATTAATTTCTATTGAGACTTGCGCAATCTAATATGAGGAACATATTGCATTACAAATATTCATAGTCATGAAAAGCCTAATTACAACACGATTTCAGATAAATTAAGCTATTCATTGTCTATTAAGCTCTGTCAGAAAACACTGCACTAATAGCGCATCAAGTTTGTCATTAACCTCATCTGTGTCCTTGACCTTATCTGCTGTGTTCACAGAAACTATAATAAAACAAAGGCTTCTCAATTAATTGTAAGGCGTTTAATTTTAATTACTCCAAATGCATGAAAACAGCAAATTTGTACATAATCTATTAAAGGAAAATAATATCTCTTAATTCCAGAAGTGGGAAGAAATTGATGTACTGTATAGATATCCTGGCTTGCATAAAAATAGAAAGCAGATTATTTTATCATTGTGGCCCTTTATCAATGTACTGGGGTGCCAAAAGATTTACGGACAGAGACTTAATGAAAGTGTCTATCAGCGCAGAGTAGCTTCTTCCCCTCAGAAACCTCCTTTAGTTGTTCTGACATGGAGTCTTTCATTTATCAATGTCTGAAGTTTCACAGACAGGTCTTGAAGTTAGAAGGTTTGTTTAGGTTTATTGTTTTCCAAATGACAAAGACTCAAGGTTGCATAAGAGATTTCAGGGAGAACCCACATTAGTGAAATTAAAAGCCATTGTATTTAACAGAAATGCATCTGAAGGGCTTTCTGTGCATAAGGTTTGTGTTATAATGAGGAATGGGCTTTCTAATTAGCAGACTTTTAGATGACAAAAGACATCATATAAAAATTGGATTACTTAGACAGTTTTAGATTACAGTGAAATAAAAGAACATCTGGCATAGCCATTAACAGCCCCACTGTTATGAATTAGAAAATAGAGGCACTGTTGTAATAAGCCAAAAATAATGAGTGAGACTGAGAGGAGAAAGACATTGCTTTTAATGTTGTTATCATTTAATGCTGCACAACGAAGCAAAGAAAAGGAGGGATAATGTCATTATTTAGAATTAAGAGAATTATTATTATTTTACATTATGTGGTTACAGATTGTGTCAATGTGCCGATAGAACCCTGACTGTTGATTAATTTATACACATGAATGCACTGCTAAAAAGGTAGCTGCGTAGGGTCTGAAAATAGATCACCCTATGTGCTATTTAGGAAGAAGCCTGTAAAGATGTTATCAAAAGTGACAACATAAACAACATAACTGGGCATGCAATAGAAATGTATAAATGACATTCGCTAGAAAGTTAACTCTAGGTCTATCCAGTATTATTTTGAGTTAGAAGAAGGTAAATGCAACAAATTTGTAACTGAAACTTATTATATGTTTTTAAAACATATCATACGACAAACTTTATACAGAGGTATCCGTATTATCATACATTGAGATTTTGATATTTGATTGTTAGATCCATACTAGCCATTACAAGCACAGACTCAAAGTTAATTTCTTCCATTCCAGGTGGAAGTTATTAATTTATGATTGATTCCTCTAGAAAGGATTAGCACATTAATAGCGGGCATCAAGCGATCCATAAAAAAATTAATCAAGCCTGAAATAACGATCAACACATAAAAAAAAACGTCATAACAGATGGTCTAAAAGAGTTTTGATAGTAAAAATTCCTTCTCTTCCCATTAGAGTTCTCAAAGCAACATCTTAATGCATCATTAAAAACCATTTCTGACTTCTGCCACCCAAAGTTATTCATGTTCTTTTGCAATCTTGGCAAGAAGATCCCCAGAGATCCAGAAAATTCATTAATACTGCGATGTGTTTGTGTTGCAAAATAAATAAGCAATTGTTGCACCTGAAACGCTGAAAATAAAGAAAGTAGAAAAAAGGGTGCACAAGTTCCTTTAATAAAACACAATGTGTACAGATGCATAAATTAAACTGGTAAGACCATTGGTATAAAAATTTAAAAATAGTATTTTCTTGGAATGGAGTGGAGGCAAATGTATGAGTAGGGGTTGGAGTGAATTTATGTGTGTTGCATTATATTGTGAAGCGAAGGGGTGTAGCAACTTCACATAGAGACAGATGGTGTGTCTGCATCATTGCTTATTCTGCCCCTTCATTTCAGATGAAAGAGCTGTGTGCGCACAGATGAGCATTGTAGCATGAGAATATAGGAAAACTTTTTCTGCTGCACTGACAGATCATCTTTGCCATGTTCTCATGGTCATCATTTAAAGTACAACTCATTTGAAGTTTATTCAGCATTATCTCAACTCTTATTTTAATTTGCAAACTTTTAAAAAACTTTATAAGTTATCACATTCCATCATATGGAAGCATGGCATCAGCCTCTTTTGATCCAAGATACATAAAAAGGCTCCATATTGGGCACACACAGAGGTAAAAAAGATAAAAGACACAACGGACTGAACTTACCTTCTAGGAGGAAGCTGGAAAGACTAAGAGAAACCACACTTTTCAAGCTGAAGCCAAAGCTCGTTCCTGTTTAGCAATCCTTACAAACAATGCTAAGTATATTGTCACAGAGAGCATACTGCGAGCAATGAGACAACCAGACTTGTATGAACAAAATCGAAAAATACAAGAAATTATATGCTTTGAATAAAAATTGGATCCCATTTTACTTTAAGTGATAGTGTACCTAAAATTAAAAATTCTGTCATTATAAACTCGGCCTCTTGTCATTTAAAACCTTAACGGCTTTCTTTTTTCTGCAGAACATAAAACAAAATATTTGAAAGAATGTTGGGAACCACACAATTGAAATAAATGGGGGTCACTGCTGTTTTCCAACTTTCATCCAAATTGAAGAGTGACCGACCACAGTTTTGTTTTCTTTTGCCGGTCAGGCGTTAGCTTATTGTACTATGCTTTATATCTTTGAAAAAGAATGTATTAATAAAAATGTTGAGAGATTAAAAAAAAGCATAGACTGAAATAGTTTCATTTTTAACCCTTGATAGTTTGTCCTCTTGTGGTCCATGTTTTGATTAGACACTATATTTTTTATAGTGAATAAAGAATTGAACATTAAAATGTCATGCAGCCGTGCATTGGGAGTAATTTCCATGACAATTATTACAGTGCAACAGAATAAATAAGAAGCAATACAACAGATACTATAATATAGGACAATAATTTGCATAAAATGTAAAACCAACAAAGTAATTGGTGTTGTAAATCCTCCCAAACTAATAAAACCCCCAAACTTTTATTCTCTTTCTGAACTCAACTTCCAAAAATATGTTTTATACCGTTAAGGGTGTACAGGTGACATAAATCACATTGATTATTACTAAGCTTGCATTTCTCTCCTAGTGGGTAAAAAATATCCCATTTTGTTCAATTTCACTCACACTCACATCATGCACACGTTTCCTGTCATCATAGTGCTCAGTGTATACAACCCAGCAGAGGTGTGTCTGAGCCCACAAATCCATCTTCATACAACACAACATCTCTGACTGAGCCAGAGCATAGTTGTGCTCCATGCTAAATGGAATGAAGTCAGGCGAGTATGATGGTCCATTAGGAGCAGTTCAGTTGGGTAGCGGGTTAGGCTGTACCAGGTGACAGGGTGATGAATAGCTTTCGGCAGGAGCCGGGCCGTATAGATGGCATTGAGGGCAAGGCTGTGGAAAAAGACAAAACTGCAGGTTAAGCCCCAGTGACCATGTGATTGAGTCTCCATTTGGCACACCAACTGAAGTGTTCAACGATCGAGTCCAAGAGTCAACTTCACAATCAAGTGTTTCAGTGGTTTTAAACTGTACGGAGGAAAGTAACTTGTTATATATTTAAATATCAGTAAGATGGTCAAGTGTGTCATCTAAAGACTAGAGTTATGCACATGCATACAACAGCATGACTTGTCACATGTTCTACGCGAAGGCATTGCAGAGACGAAATGATGCACAAGTGCACTGATTAATCTGCAATTTAAAGCGGTTAAGAGCGAGTGATTAGTAAGAAGGACCACACTCTCCTGAACGTCTCTCAGCTGGCGTGACAGCTGTGAGTGAAGGGGCTGCCAGTAAAGGGGAAAGGCCTGTGATGTGGTTACTTAACATCCTCATCGTTGCTTGTTAAATTGTGCATGACTAATAGACCTGTTCAAGGACAAATGTGTCCTGACATGTTTGATGGAGTACATTCTTCAGGCCCCCTGATTTAGGTTGATGGTTAAACCTTGCATATTCAATGAGGGGGGAAACAGATGCTTTTGGTACACCGACATAATCTCTCAGCAATTTGTAACTTTTATATGAGGTGGATAATATATATGAATTCGATTATTGCTTTGTCGCCTTCTGCTTGAGTTAGGGTGGTGGAATCATTTCTTTCCTTGTATTAGTTATAAATATATCAATTACTCGCTGTTGTTTCATGTTATTTCATAATGATCTCGAATTGACTTTTATATCAATTTGAACATTGCTGATATGCATTTTGAGATAAAACGAGCAAGCCAGTTAAATAATCTAATTTAGCAATGATTTTTTTAAAACAGTGGTCTCATTTACAGTACATTTAGCAGTTGGGCTTCATTATTGTTTTTTTATAACTATTTACTAAATATTACAATATATAAATATTACAATATAACAGTTTTGCACGCACGCACGCACGCACGCACGCACGCACACACACACACACACACACACACACACACACACACACACACACATATTGGGAAATTGTAAATGAATTTTTCTTAAATTTAGAAAGTTTATGATATGAGAAAAAATTATTTAACAAATTAATATTTGTAATATACAACAATCTTTTGTATATTTTCAATTTAAATATTTGATATGATCAGATTTTTTAGATTTATTCCCATTGTCAGTAGTATGCTTTTTATTTAGGACCTTATTAATCCAGCTGACATCAATTGATATTTTTGATGAATTATCTCAACACGAACACAGTTTTAGTATTTAAGCATGAACAGGTGATTATATGCAATAGAGTTGTGCCCCTGAATATAAACTTGATAATAGCTCACAATTCATAAATACCTTTGTGAAGTAATGTCTCAGAAACCAACGCAGAAAAGAAATTTCAAGATAGTACAGAACATTCTTCTTCAAAATTGGAAAATAAAATATTGGTTGTCTGACACCCCTCAAACACATGCATTTATTGTGTTGTTTTGCATCATTTAATCATTTTGCATCAGTTTTGCATCAGTTAACAGAAAAGTCAGGTAGCATTAATGCATACTGTGGACAATGAAAGACATAAACTCTATTCATACAACCCAAATTTTAGGTTTGGCAAATGGAGCACATAAAAGCCCGTTGATGCTTCTCTGGCACATGGCAGAATACACCAGAAGTCGTATTCCAGGTAAACACACTGCACTGATTGACATCTTGTAAAAAGCAAGCTCTTTGGAGTCATTTTGTACAGAAATGTAACCTAAGGCCACACAACGCTTCCTGTTCCAGACTGGTAGAGGAGAGACATCTTCCCTACCTGAGGAGAAGCAATAGCAGCTGCAGAAAGCAAGATTAAATGATAGGTTGACCACAAATCAATGGCAAACTGATGCTTTTTAGACCCCCAGATAAATCTTCTCTAATCTTTGCTCTGCAGGTGTGCCACAAATACCAGATGCCAAGTCAAACCAAACCTCCCAGGAGCTCACAATAAATTAAATACCAGAAATCCCAACAGCTATGCTCAGTGCCACCTTGTATTAAAGCTCAGAATTAAAACAATCCACAAATACTTTAACACCTCAGTACGCTGGTGACCTCACATTGATGGTCTTTTGAAAGGTATAAAAATACATATGTGAGTGGCTGGACATTACCTAATCTCTTATTGGGACCAATCTGATGATGACTCATGTTGTCGAAATCATGTTCATGGGATTAAAACAACAATGCCAAAGAGTCTTATATATATTCATTCAGGCATGATCAAATTTGCTTTTACTTCTGAATAAGTGCAATCTGCTAAATTGAAGTCCATGGCGTGGGTATTCTTCCTTAACTACATTAATGAACAATTTAATGTATGTGTATGCAACATGTTACCTCATTGACATTGTTAGAGATGTCACTTGACCACGCGTAAGTCAAAATAAAGATCAAAATAATGATATGCCATCCCTTGAAAACACAATCCATTTTAAACAATGTGCATGTCTGGATGAAGGTAAAATACACACTACCATACTATAAAAATGTTTTTTAGTATCCCAAAAGTATAAAAGATATCTAGCTGAATTTTTTCTTCAGTGTTGTTTTTCAAAATTCATCATTTTCTGAGAACAACAAATTGTCCCACCTGCTTGCTAGTTTTTTTGCATAAAGATGAAAACACAGACATTTGTCTGGGTATATAAAAGAAGCACAAGTGCTCTCTTACTTAATAGATGAAATGACTACTTACAACTATTTACCTCATTTTAAGCTTCATTTTAAGCTGCAAAAAGTTTATTCAGCAGTATTACACAGCTATGATATCTATATTTTTTAATATAAAAATCTTTTGCTTGGAAAAGACAAAACAAATATTTTTCCATTCACATTTATTGGTTTTGGTGAGAGTAAATGGGTATCACAGTTGTTGGTTACATCATTCTTCAAAACATCTTCTTTTGTGTCATACAGGAGTGTGAGGGAAATGAATGACATACATCGTGTTGGTAGAACTTTTACTTTAAATCAATCTTGTGTATTTTTCTAATGTCACATTGTTCTTATACATTCAGTTAGTTAAATATAATTTTGAATGTGAATTTTACTTTGTGTTTATTCATGTGTTGCAGGGTGTACCCTGGCATTTCTTGCTAAATTATTTAAACCAAAGTTTTTTTCCATGTCTGAGGCATAATGAGACTTGCAGACAGCAGAGAATATAAGAAAGATTAGGAAAAGTCTATAGGGATCCCAAATTCCCATCTCACTTTTACTGCAATGGAATGGCACCCAATGCCATATTATTATTTTCCAAAACACCAATCTGTTCAATAAACAATAATAATATTCAAATTTTAATTAATTTAAATAATTGTTGAAATCACAAGTGTGTGTAGATGGATTGATGCAGTGATCTTGTAGAAAGATAATGAACAACATTGTCACAAGACCATGCACATTGACTTGCATTGATGTGTAAAAACATAAAGGCAATAAAAAGTATACAAACAAATAATAATAATTGTATATATCATGATGTGATCAGGCTGTATAGACATTATGAGTTTGGTGACATCATGATGCGCAGTAATGGGCATGAGCATCAGTGCGCGTCAGAGCTCGCAACAGCGCAGACAGACTCAGAGTAATGTGTGTGTGTGTCAGAGTAAGGTGGAGTACCTGGATCATACTGCACTGTTTCTGGGAGATACTTGAGATGTGATGGACTGTGGGAGTGTCTGAGATGCTTTACAAGTTCGCAGAACTGAAAGACGAATATATTTCTGCTGTCATGGTAAGTGTCGTCTAAAGCTTCTTATTCCCTTGATAAGAATGGGCTGTTTTACTCTTTGCATTATAGTTTTCATTATTTGACGTTTTTAAGTGCTCTATTAGGAATTTGTTCACCCAAAGTCACCTTCTGCTAAAAGTAATCATCATTTTTGTTGTAAATGTTTGCACAGGTCTTCTTTCTATCTGGGAAGACGTCTTGAGCACACTTGCATGTCTGAGAGCAAACTTTATATTGTTGGATTTGAGATTGATAAGACCAAAGCTTGCTTAAACTTGTTAAGGTTACATCCTCTTTATTTCTGGTATACACTAAAAAAAATATTATTGTAATTATAAATGGAAATTGAATTCATTTAAACTTTGAGTACATCTTCAACCTGTTGCTTTGTTCTGTTTCAGTTGGCTTTCTTCTGACTTGTTTCACTATGAGTAAATCCTGGATCAACCATCTTCTCTTGTTTGTGTGCTGCTGCATATGTGCCCAGCATGTAGACTGTGAAGTTCCTTTTCAGTTCACTCAATCTCTTTATAATGTCACAATCTATGAAAACTCAGCTGCAAAAACCTTTGTTGAATCCCCGAGTAAAATGGGTATTTTTATGACAAAGTCTTTGGATATTGGGTACAAAATAGAATCTGGTGACCATAGAAATCTATTCAAAGCTGAGAGTTATGTTTTGGGAAATTTCTGTTTCCTGCGAATAAGGACCAAAGGAGGAAATTTTGCCACTCTCAACAGGGAAGTGAAAGACCATTATCTTCTAAAAATAAATGCTATTGATGGACAAACTGGTGCTGAAACCCAAACACAAGTAAAAGTGCAAGTTCTGGACACCAACGATCTCCGACCACTTTTCTCCCCAACTGCATATCGTTTTTTTGTACCTGAAAGCTCAGCCGTCAGAACAAGTGTTGGCAGAGTCTTTGCCACAGATGCTGACACAGGCACCAATGGAGAGTTTTATTTCATTCTTAAAGACCACACTGACATGTTCTCCATTCATCCCACCGCCGGGGTCATAATTCTGACGTGCAAGCTGGATTACTCAAAGGTGGCAGTTTATGAGATGGATGTGTTGGCTGTAGACAGAGGTTTGAAGCTCTATGGGAGCAGCAGCACGGCGAAGCTTAAAGTGCACGTACTGCAGGCCAATGAACATGCACCTGCTATCACAGCTGTCCCTTTAACTCCACTAGACGGAATTAAAGATCCCACTTATGTTCATGTGACTGTGGAGGACTGTGATGAAGGACAAAATGGTGAGATTGCTTCTTTGAGCATCGTCGCTGGAGACCCACTCCAGCAGTTCCAAACCTTCAGGAAGAGTCCTGAAAGTAAAGATTTTAAAATTAAAGCTATCAAGGATGTGGAATGGGAGGAGTATCATTTTGGATATAACTTGACCTTGCAGGCTAAGGACAAGGGCAATCCACCAAAGTATTCTTCGGCGGTAGTTGTGAGGGTGAGATCTCCCATCAAATACAATGAAAATATTTCATTTGAAAAGAGCATTTACAAAGCTACTGTAAGTGAGTTTTCTCCTCCTCATACTACTGTTGCCTTGGTCAAGATTATACCAAAACATCCTAACATTAAATATGAGATAAAGTATAAAATACAACAACATAAGAATCCATTTGTTATTAACCCAAATACAGGCCTCATTACCACCGCAGGGCCTATAAAAGCAGACCATGTTAGTCAATATGTATTTGAAGTTGTTACGAGTGACCGACGAGCATCGACCAAAGTGATTGTCAATGTAAGTGACACGAACAACTACGCACCCAAATTTCAACATTCGGATTACGAAGCGAGCGTGGATGAGAATGTGCCCATAGGCACCAGCATCCTAAAAGTCAGTGCTAGCGACAAAGATGGTGGAGAAAACGGTTATGTTACATACAGTATAGTCAACCTAAACAAACAACCTTTCATCGTTGATTATTTTACCGGTGTCATATGCACAGCCGCAGATTTAGATTACGAGACAATGCAAAATAAATTTTCTTTAAGGGTTCGAGCATCAGACTGGGGCTTCCCCTTCCGTCGTGAAGCAGAAGCTGTTGTCTCCATCATGCTTACTAACTTAAATGATAACGAGCCGCAATTTGAGAATATCGATTGTGAGGTTACGGTTCCAAGATCTCTTGGAGTCGGTGAGCAAATAATAGCCGTGTCCGCAATCGATGTGGACGATCTTGATGTAGTGCGATACAGAATTGATGCCGGCGATAACATGAACCTTTTTGAATTGGATTCCAGCTCTGGCGTGCTGACACTTAAAAAGACATTGAGGAATGGTAATGCTGCAAAATGGTCCTTTCACAGTGTACAAATAACTGCCAGCGATGGAGAAAAATCAAGCACCCCTCTGTTCTTAAATCTAACCGTCGTGAGTGCTCTTAAACATGTCCACTCCAAATGTTTGGACTCTGGCGTACTGAAATCCGTGTCGGCTTTGCTGCCATTTAACTTTAAATCACACAGTCAGAAAGAACCAGATGATGAATTTCAAGACATCCATTCTGTTAACCGCAACACTCCACGCTTTATAGAGTCCACTCCAAGTCTAATACAAGTTAAAGAGGACCTTCCTGTAGGGAGTAGCATTGCACTCCTCAGAGCCGCAGATCCAGACACTGGCTTCAATGGAAAATTGCTTTTTGTGATCTCAGGGGGAGATTTTGATAGTTGCTTCACGATTGAATCTGACACCGGGTGGCTCAAAGTTTACCAACCGCTTGATAGGGAAACAACAGACCGATACACGCTCAACATCACGGTTTATGACCTCGGCTTGCCGCAGAAGTCCTCTTCTCACATGTTGAACATTGATGTTTTGGATGTCAATGACAACAGCCCAGAGTTTTTCCAGCATGAGTATTCAGTAGGTATAAGTGAAGATACTGCAGTGGGAATAGATTTCATTCAAATGGAAGCAAAAGATAAAGATTTGGGGGTCAATGGAATGGTCAGATACTCTTTTATGACTAAAACAAACCAATTCCTCATAAATGAAGACACAGGGGTGGTAACGGTTAACAGTCCGCTAGACAGAGAAACTAACCCATCATTTGCTTTAAAAGTGGCTGCATTTGATAAAGCAACCGATGAGCCTCAAATGGTGTCAACTGTGTTGTTGCATATTCATTTAGAGGACGTCAATGACAATGTCCCTACTTGTATACCCCAAAAATTCCACATAAGAGTTAAAGAAGATATTCCAGTGGGCACTTTAGTGATGTGGCTAGAAGCTTATGATCCCGACCTTGGCCCGTCCGGAGAGGTGAGATACAGCCAACCAGATGGTGAAGATGAAAGCTTTCGAGTGGATAAAGTGACTGGAGCCATGTACCTCTCTCGCACTCTTGATTTTGAAATAAGGCAAGTGTATAATTTGACAGTGAAGGTCAAAGATAGAGGCAGACCAAAATCTTTTTCTTCATCCTGCTTCATTCAAGTGGAGGTTGTGGATGTTAATGAGAACATGCACCGTCCATCCTTTCCATTCTTTGTTGATCGGGAAGCAGTGAGTGAAGATGTCCCAGTTGGCTCATCTGTTTTGAAAGTTACAGCTCATGATGAAGACAGTGGTAGGAATGGACATGTTCGATACACCATACGGGATGGTTCTGGCCTTGGAATGTTTACTGTTGATGAAGAGAGTGGTAAGTTTGTTGAATATATTTTTTTGTGTTCCAATAATTTAACATTTTACATTTATGCATTTGGCAGATGCACAACATACATGCAATCACTGTGATTGAACCCATGACCTTATTGCCAGCACATAACTCTGAGCACTGAGCTACAGATCTAAGCACTGACAAAATGATTGTCCATGATAGTTGTGGTTCGCAAAAAATTAAAATTGTGTTATCATTTATTTACCCTCTTGTCCTTTCAAACATTTAGGACTTTTTTCCACAAAATACAAAAGAAAATATTTTGGAATAGCACTGCAAGTGATAGGGGTAAACAAGAATCTTCAAAATATCTTCTTTTGCTTTCTTAGAATGACAGTCATACTGGTTTGAAAACAAGAGGGAAAGTAAACGGCTATACTTATTAATGAATACTGTTTTTTTTGTGTGATTTATCGTGAAACAGGTGACTCTAAAAAGAGTACAAATTAAATATTATACATTAATTAAATACACTGCTTAGATTGTGTGTATATGTACATAGAAATAAGTAAATCTGATTAAATGAAATATTTTATTTTAAATTCCAAAAAATCTTGTGTAAATTTTGTATTTCTTATCAATTAATATTTTTCCCTACTGAAATATATAAATTGTCTTTGAAATATTTTAATAAGTTAGTACAACTGTTTACTTGTCGATGCTTATTAAGCTACATCATTTATTTTTAACAGTGCATTAGTACTTACCCATATGACTGCCACATTAACATACATTATCCAAAAAGAAAAATTCAACCTCATGCCATTCTTAACTTATATGGCTTTCGCAAAACAAAACAAAATTTTATGGTAAAAATCTGAAGTTAAAAGATATTCAGAAGAACCTTGATAAGCACTAAACCACGAGACAGCAACAACATATTTTCATTTTTGTATCACAGAGAGAAACTTTGAACAAAAACTATTTTGGTTTAGTTTGACATTTCCAGATATATTTATATATATTTTATATATTTATTAACTTTAAAATATGCCCTTCGCGTGTAAATACAATTTGGAGATCACTGTATAAATTACATAGACACAACATTTATATATATTCTGTAGGTATCTGTATCAGTATCTTAAGACAAAAAAATGAAAAAATAAAAAGAGGGAGAAAAAAGTATGGTATATAGGATACTTGCAGCCTGAGGAGACAGCTTTTCAAATGTTACTAGAGTTATGGAAGTCACAGTTGTAGCTTTAGAACAAAGCCCACAGCATGAAAGCAGATACTGCTGAGACATACAAGAACAAAAAGCGCCGTCTCATTTTCTCTTTCACACACACACTTATTCTCTCAATATTTAATATACAACGTCTGCCCTTTAACACATTTAATCTTTTATGCAAATATCTGCGTTATTACTTCTCAGTTCCCAGCTGGATCATATTTTCTGACTACACGTTGATTATAATTATTTAAAAAAAAAAGTATTTTTCTGCTTCATACTATTCTTGATTTTAATATGCACAATGCAAAACTCACAGTACCATATCACACAGTTTTATGATGACACCATTGATGCCATTTATTGTCTATTTAAAATGCTTCTGCTCCTTCGATGCCCAACATGTAGATGTTTCTTCTTTTGTTTGTCATAGGGATCATAAGAACACAAGAGATCCTGGACCATGAGACCACCAGTCATTACTGGCTCACAATCTATGCCACGGACCAGGGAATTGTGCCGCTTTCTTCATTTGTAGAAGTCTACATTGAAGTTCAAGATGTCAATGATAATGCTCCACTTACATCCGAACCTGTTTATTTCCCTTCTGTATCTGAAAACTCCCCCAAAGATGTCTCCGTTATCCAGATCCAGGCATTTGACCCAGACTCTAAATCAAGTGACAATCTCTCATTTAAAATTACCAGCGGAAATCCTCAGGGATTTTTTGCCATAGACACAGAGACAGGTAAGTAAATGTTTCTAGTAGAAATATCCACATGTCAGCCTATTGGATATGTATAAAAAAACACATTGTTTCCAATGTTACATCATCCATATTTGACTGAATGTTTAAATGCTGTAAACAGGAACCCATGAGGAACTTCTATGTTGGTAACCGTGTTAGTTACAAGCTGCATCATAGTTGTCTGATAGTTTGTTCTTTTTTAATTTGGTGGCTTCACAGTTTGCTGTAGTGTAAAATAAGGTGGGCTGTATTCAAATGTGAGAAGGCCAGGACAATCAATTTACTCTCTTAAATCCAATCTTCTAGTGGCAAAGAAACTGTGAATGCAACACCTTTTAAAATTGCTGAAATACTGTCACACTGTAAAATTTAACATTTGATGTCTTTTTTTAAGCTGTCAGCCTCTGTTTTACATTATAATACTCTGGAGTAAAACTTTTTTTTTAAACCTTTTGAAATTTCACCGCCACTGTCTTTTTTGCAGCTTATAAATTTTTCAAGTTCAACTCCTTTTAACAGCTGACTAATAACAAGTGAGAAGCAAGACATGGTGATTGGTCGGTCAGGTTGAAGATGGAACTATGGATTATACTGTACCTCTTCCATCTAGAAATATCTAAAAATTATTTATTTTGATAAAACATAACCATGTTGACCAAAAGAAAAGACAGATATATAATTGTTAATACAAGTATGGATTACAGTTTGATCTTTTTGAATTATATGAGTTTGGGCATAATTGATATTCACATCAGATGTTTAAATACTTTAACAGAGAACAACATGAAAACGAAAAGAATCTCATTTATTTACTGTGTCAATTGATTTTTCATTTTCCAAACTGCTGAACTGCCACAATTAGTCGAAACTTTGCCGGTAAAAAGTTTTTTTGTCCACATAATCCATTTTTCTTTTATCTTTTGAGAAGATTTACTTTCCAGCCAGAAAACAAATAGCATAAAGCATATAGGTTATGTTCGTCTGCCAACAAAGCCATTTGTTTCGCGAGTGGCTACACAATTTTTCGGAAGAACAGCTTTCATCTTTTTATCATGAATTTGGTCATAAATTTGTAATTTCACCAACAGGGCTGGTTGTGACAACATCACGGAAACTGGACAGAGAACAGCAAGCAGAGCATGTGCTTGAAGTAAGTTGCACATGATGATTCTTTAAAGTCAAAAGTGAGATGAAATTATGAAATGTTGCTTGAATAAACTGCATTTTAAAATGTTAGGTGTGTGTGATTTCATACGTGAGTGAATTTCCAGAATGCTTGCTTGTACAAAAAGTAAAAAAACAGAGATCTGATACATTTGGTAAAATAATTTATTTATTTATTTAATATTTGCAAAAAGATGTGCAGTAGATACATAACCTCCCTTGTGAAAAGGAAGTATACTTGAAGTTGATTTATATAACTATTTTAAGTAAAGTTCAATTATAAGTAAAAGTATACTTTATTTAGCAAGTATTATAATATCTTATTTTGCAAATTTAAGAAGAAAATTTGATACACAAATGAACCGTTGTTTTGGATGGCTTGTTTTGAATCACACTATTTATACCATACAGCCGTTTCTCAAACACTGTGTGTCTTCTCTTAAACAGATCACAGTCTCAGATGATGGCCATACACCCAAGTCTACATTGGTTCAAGTAATAGTCAAAGTATTGGATGAAAATGACAACAGCCCTCAGTTCTTAGAGAAGATATTTCAAACCAAGCTGGTGGAAAGACCAGAGGTTGTCGAACAGGAGCCAATTTATAGAGTGATTGCTTATGACAGAGATGAGAGTCCCTCTTCTGATATCTCATATACTATAGAGGAGAGTGAAGAACATGAGAAATTCTTCATCGAGCCCAAATCTGGGCTGGTGTTCTCTAAAGAAACCTTCTTAGCTGGGGAGTATTATATCCTGATGGTACGTTTATTTAAATTCTCACAAAGGTGCTGGTGGATATGGTGGTGCAATCCAGACATTTTCTTTTTCATTCAGTAAATCCTCCGAAGCTGTTAGAACTTAGTAGCCGTGTGTTATACATTTTTGAAGAGAACATTGAACGCATTGCCCAAAAAAGTTTTATACCGTAGGTTAACTTAGGTGTTTTGCCCTTTATGACAGATTTGCTGACTTTTTACAGCTGTCCATTTTTTTGCTATTTTTTTACTAAATATTTATTATTAAAACCTCCTAAATTGTGGAAAGTATAAAAGTTCTTTCATTGATATTGAATGGTTGCAAAATACAGTTAAAACTTAAAATCAAAACATGAAAACTATTGTTTTCCCTAATTTATGTAACATTTTATATTTAAGAAATATGTTTAAAAAATGAAAGTAGTTTTATAATTGCATGTTAATTTGTCCTGCACTCAAAATTTGTCAATGGTCGAGGGCGATGAAAGTTTGTGAAGATGATGAAAAATGCTTAAACAGTTTGCACTTATTTGTTTATACATATTTAAATAATAATGAATGGGTACATGATGCCCCTGCTAGTAAACCATGTTGAAAAAACTGAGAATGGTCTCTTGCAGATTAAAGCATCGGACAATGGACAGCCTTCCAAATCATCCATCTGTCGGTTGCACATTGAGTGGATAACAAAGCCTAAGCTGGCTAAACAACCATTGGCATTTGAAGACATCTCGCTCTCGTTCTCTGTGATGGAGAGTGATCCTGTGGCCCATATGGTGGGAGTCATCAGGATTCAGCCTCTTGACTCTCCAGTATGGTTTACAATCAAAGGTAAAGCTCTTAACTTGTTGAGCTGCTCAATACCTTCTGTCTACAATATGCCAGATATTTGTCGCCCTGAATAAATATATCTTCTTTTAAGTATGAGTAGATGGTTCAAGTAGATGCATATGCTCTTTGTTAAGTTTTACTGCAACAGTTAAAGTCCCCCTGTGGCTGATCATTTTATCCCTTAACACTAATCTTTGACCATCAAAATGACATACAGTTTTTAAATGTTTTTCTCTGAAAAAATGTTTATTTCATGCCTTAAATAGCTTGAATGTTATTCCACAACTCAATACGAATGCAGAAACAGTAAAATGCAAAATAGCCCTGTCCTTCCTCCTCTGTTGTACATTTGGGATTTTCACCGCAGGGGATTCACATCATTAATAACTCAATCTTGATTTCGACGTAATCTGCTCTTAACCAAACGTCTTGTCTATTTATTCTGCTTGCTTTTTCTATCTGCTTTTCCTCTTGCTTCAGGAGACACGCTTGCTAAAGAGATGTTTCACATTGTGCAACTGTCTTGTGATCTGAACTGTACAGAAGGTATCTGCTGAAACATAGAAATATCACCTCTTATTTATCTTATTTTTTTTACCATTTGGTAAATAGTTCCTCTTATATATCAGGGGTTTTGTAAATCTGTATTCTGTACAAGATATGTTGCCTTTCCTAAGATAATTTCTACGTTTATATCTGATGCAAATAACACCATGCATGAAATTCACCTATTCATAACAATCGAATTTAACACACGGTTGCTGTCTGTATTGGTATTAACAGGTGGAAATTCTTACAGCCGGTTTGATGCTGATAGGGCGAGTGGCACTATCATTATTGCCGGGGCTCTAGATGCTGAACAGCGGTCAAATTACAACCTCACCATTGAAGCAACGGACGGAACAAGATCCATCAGCACTCAGGTGTTTTGTCTTTAATGGCACTCACAAAGAAATGACATGCTTTTATAAAATGGATGAAAAGATAAGTGGTATGAACATCCATGTCTTAACAGCTTTATTGTGGCAGTATAATTGTTTTGTTGCTCAGATGTTTGATATTACATGTATTGCCAATGCCCAATCTGCAAAGGCCATTTTAAAGTTCCAGAATGTAGGTAGAATCTTTTTATTGTAGTTTTTTAAATGATTCTGTGTTCTCTTTCATACCTTTGTCCCCTTTATAAAAAGATTGTTCAATCTTAAATTTCATAAAAAAACACATCACTCAATCTTCTGGAATGTGCCCGCGCACCCACCCCTTGATACTGAGCTTAAACTGAGCTCTATGCTGCCTTTCTAATGCACAGCTTTCCTTTGTCCTTTTGTCATGGTGTGAACATGCTTATCCTTGGGCAATACCTGTGTGTATCAGCTGGGCCAACCAGCCTTATCAGGTCACAGTGCGAGACTCATCCATCAGTGTGGGCAGACCTACAGGCTAAGAGTGATGTGGGTGTGAGAGAGTAATGTTTTAGAATAGAGCTCTATTTTAGCCTTTAGCCTGACTCTCTTGTTGCTGTGATGGTGCCTCCTGGGAAATTGCAGCTGGTACAGTTTGTCATATCATAATGGGCTTCATACTTATTGGCAGTTCAGGGTGTGTGTGAATCACAAATATTCCGAAATGTAGTACAGCGTCGAATAAAAAAATGCTTGTGTAATAATGTTTTCTCCATAAAGTGTTAATAATATTACATTTTGAACTAAATGTGCTATAAACAGTTCCTCACTGCAATGCATAGAAAAGGTTCCTTAAAGAACGACCTCAAAAGTACTTAATTTTTTTTCTAAACCTAATTATAAAAAATATTTTCCACACTGAAAATAATGGTCAAAAATGTTTATCTGCAAAACCCAAAAGAAGATATTTTAAAGAATGTTGGTTACACCAAAGAAGATTTTGGGTAAAATGCTTCACAAAAAAATTAGATTTTTCATGATTGAATTTATACTCCAATGATTTTAAATTATGAATATTTAAGTAAAAAAATGAATACTTAAGTACTCTTGGTGAAATCTATTAGATCTATTTACTAGATATCTTTGTTAAAAAATACTTATTTTGTGATTACTCAAGATAATCATACATTTATGAGAAGTGAATTGTTGTATTTTAAATCAATATTTTTGTATTGTCTACTTAAATATATTTAATGTTTTATAGTAGTTAATATATTTGATTACTTTTTTGATATTTACTAAGCCATGTAACTAAATTTTTTACATTGTGGTTCTACAAAACCCTTAATTGCTGTTGACTTAAATTGTACAGACAAAAATAGTCTATAGAAAAAAAGTTTTTGTTCACCGCATTTTCTTTTGTGTTTTGCAGAACAAAGATACCTATACAGGTCTGACATTATTTTGTGTGAAGTCCCCTTTAAATGAATAACTTGACTATCACTGTGGTTAAAAGAGCTTTCAAACAATCTTTTGTAACTGTTTGCTTTGTTTAACAGGTCATCATTCATGTTATTAACGCAAATGAACATCGACCACAGTTTAGCCAAGACCAATATGAGTTAACTGTTCCAGAGGAAACTCCGCCTGGGATGAAGATACTGGAAATAGGTGCAAGTGACAAAGATGAGAAGAATAAATTATATTACACACTGTTGAGCAGCACAGACCTCTTAAGCCTAAAGAAGTTTCGTCTTGACCCTGAGACAGGTTTTTTGTACACTGCTGAAAACCTGGACCATGAAACCAGGCACAAACATATTCTGACAGTGATGGTAAGGCCATAAATAAACACTTCTTTCAGGCTGAAAAGAATTGTTTAACATCTGTATGTTACGTTATTTCAGGTTAGGGACCAAGGCTTCCCTGTGAAAAGTAATGTTGTGAGAGTAATTATCAATATGGAGGATAATAATGACAATGCACCCCAATTTACCAGCGATCAGTACACAGCTCGTGTTTTGGAGACAGCTGGGATTGGTTCAGAAGTGTTACAGGTCACAGCTTTAGACAAAGACAAAGGGCTGAATGCTGAAATTCTCTACAGCATAGATTCAGGTACATATTTCAGCTTTACTAACACTATTCAAATATTTCCGAAACATTCACTTCCATGACTAAATTGTTTCATAAAACACCTTGGGGGCTTAGTACCTTTTTGTTACACACAGTGATTAAAAAAAGTTATTTTTATTATAAAGGGATGGTTCATTGAGGAAAAAATGGTTCTCCATCCACAAATCTTCATTATTAGGCGTGCATGAACAAAACTTATATTAAATATACCCCTAACACTGAAAAATGTTGGGTGATTTCAACAACAGTTGGATCAAATGATTCAATAAAATGTTTAAAATTTGACCCAACAAAGAGTTAAAAGAACCTACTCTTGTTTGACATATATTTGTTTTGACTTAATATTTTGAAGTGCAATGTGCAATAAACTTAATCTTTACAAAATTGTATTACCTTTCCTTCTCTGATGTTTAGGAAACCGTGGGAAATCCTTCAGCATTGAGCCAACTTCAGGCATAATATCAGTTGCAAGAGAACTTGACCTTGAATACAGAGACCAGTATGTGCTGCTTATAAAAGCTTCAGATAGAGGAAAACCTCCGCTCAGTGTGGTTTCATCTGTGTGGATCACAGTCACCATCTCAGATAATATAAAGCCAAAGTTTCTCTTCGATCCAATATCAACTGAAATCAGTGAATCTGTCCCTCATGGACATTTTGTAACTCAAGTCTCAGCTGTCAGTCGATCATCCGTCTTTTACCAAATCACAGAAGGAAATGTGAACCGTGTGTTCAACATCAGTCCAAACTCTGGCACCATTGTCACAACAAAAAAACTGGACTTTGAAACCCTCTCATCTTATACCCTGATTGTGCAAGGTACAGACATGGCTGGGATGTCAAGCAGTGCTACAGTAAACATTTTTATAAAAGATGAAAACGACAACGCTCCTGTTTTCACTCAGACTAAGTTTACTGGCTTTATTAGTGAATCTGCCGCCATAGGCTGTGTGGTTTTAACCTCTCAGAGTCTTCCGCTAGTTGTTCTTGCTACAGATGCCGACAGGCACAACAATGCAAGACTTTTCTACGAGATTATAGAGCCATTCGCTCATAATTATTTTTCAATCGATTCTAGGACGGGAGCTATTACAAGTCTCAGCAGTCTGGATTATGAACAGAGAAAGGAGTTTAACTTTACAGTACAGGTCCATGACACTGGCACACCACGATTGTTTGCTCTAAACACTGCCAATGTGGCAATCCATGTCATTAATATAAACGACTGTGCTCCAAAATTCAGTCAGGACTTATATGAGTTGACACTTCTACTACCTACATATAAGGGAGTTAAGGTTATCACGTTAAACGCTACAGATGAGGACTTTTTGCCAGGTACCAAACTACACTTTGCACTTGTAGATGGCAACATTGGTAACAAATTTTTACTTGATTCTATTTCCGGGGATATTTTTGTGCGAAATGCTACCCGGTTACGTAGCAGGTACAGACTGATGGTCCAGGTCTCTGACGGAAGACTTACAGGCTCAGCAACTGTGAAAATCACAGTCAATGATGACCAAGATAAACATCTAATGTTCACTCAGGAAATATTCACTGCATATGTGAAGGAAAGCTCAACGGAGAGGAAAGCCCTGGCAGTCCTTTCCGTACTTGGTCAAAGAATCAACGAGCCTCTGTTTTATTCGATTCTCAACCCTAACAGCAGGTTTGAAATAGGACTCACGTCCGGAGTGCTCTTCTCCACAGGTGTCCCATTTGATCGTGAGGAACAGGATTTGTTTGACATCTTCGTGGAAGTCACAAAGCAGTCAAGGTTGAACGGAACCGCTTGTGCAATTATCAGAGTGCATGTTGAGGATACGAATGATAACGCTCCGATCTTCTTAGACCAGCCGTATAGCGCTGTTATTCAGATGGGCCAATCGGTAGGTTCTGTTGTAAGGAAGCTGACCGCTGTGGATAAAGATATTGGCAAGAATGCAGAGGTCACATATTATTTGAAAGGACATGACGAATATTTTTATGTGAGCTCCTCTGGAGAAATTTCTCTTAAAAGACCTCTTGAACTAGGACATCTGGGAAAGTTTGTCCTAAGCATTGCCGCAAAAGATGGAGGTGACCCACCACTTTTTTCAAGAGCAGAAGTCTTTATTTCAGTGGTGAACAAAGCTGTGCCTGTATTTGAAAGACCTTTTTATAAAGTTGAAATCCCAGAGAATGTGCAAATTCATACGTCTATACTGCAGGTCGTGGCCAGTGAACTTGCAGGACCGTGTGCGGTCTACAGCATCTCTGGGGGAGACCCATTCCATCAGTTCTCTATTAATTTTAATTCAGGACTTATTGAAGTCATCCAGCCGTTGGATTATGAAACTCATCCTGCATATCGATTGAGTGTCCGGGCAACAGACTTTCTGACTGGAGCTCACTCTGATGTTTTTGTTGATGTGATTTTGACAGATGTCAACGACAACACTCCAAGATTTGAAGCAGCGATGTATAACACCAGCATTTCTGAATCTGTTGTTATTGGAACCTCTGTGTTACAAGTAGTAGCTAGAGATTTTGACGCAGAAAATAATGCACTTTTTTATCACTTGTATGACAAAAATGGAAATGCTTCAGATCACTTCAGAATAGACGGAGAGACAGGAGTTATTTGGACGGTGGGGCTTTTAGACTATGAAACACAATCGCAGCATGAACTTACTGTAAAAGCTGTCGACCAGGGAGCGTTTAAGCTTTTTTCTGAGGTCAGAGTGTTCATATATGTGACGGATTTAAATGACAACCCACCTGCGTTTGCAAAACAGCTTTATAATGCCACAATTCACATAAATTGCCAACCAGGGCAGTTTGTGATGTGTGTTCGAGCATATGATTGTGATAGCTCCACTGTGGGTATACTTAAATACTCTATTTGGTCTGGAAACAACAACAATATGTTTAAAATCGATGCCATGAATGGAGAAATTGTGATCTCAAGCTACAGCCCACAGTCTCTTGAGTCTGTCTATAGCTTAATTGTGTCGGTGACTGATGGTGTTTTTAGTGCTACTGCTGAGGCCAAAATCCATGTAATCGGGGAGAATAACCACAACCCATCATTTACCCAGAATGAGTATCTCATCAAGCTCAATGAAGACTCTCCAGTTGGTACGTTGGTCATGCAAGTCGATGCCTTTGACAAAGACGAGGGGATATATGGTCAATTGACATTCTTCATTGTGAATGATCATGCCAAGGATAAATTTACAGTCAACACAGATGGACAGATTCACACAATAAAGATCTTAGACCGTGAAAAGCCAGGAGAAAGAACCATGAACATTACTTTAATGGCCAAAGATGGTGGAGGCAGATTTGGCTTTTGCACCATTGTTGTAATTCTCTCTGACGTGAATGACAGTTCACCCAAGTTCATGCTTTTGGAATATAAAGGTGCTGTGCCAGGGAATGCTCCCCGGGGTACAACCACTATCAAAGTATCTGCAGTAGATGAAGATGAGGGAAGTAATGCTGACATTATTTATACAATTGACTCGGATGTGGACCTCTTCGATATCAACAATCTTACTGGTGTTATTGTCACAAAGAAAAGTCTAATTGGTCTGGAAAATAGTCTGTATTCATTCTTTGTTAATGCTCAAGATTCTGGATACCCACCAAAGCAAACGGTAACTTCTGTTTCAGTTAGAATTCTTCCCCCGGAAATGTCAAACCCCAAGTTTATCGAGCCGTTGCTTCAACTGGAGCTTTTGGAAGACCTTCGTGTTGGAACTGAGATTTATATCTTCCAAGCCAAGGATGATCGGTCCGTCGTATATAGTCTTGTCAGAGGAAGCACCCTAGAGAGTAACCAAGATGATATCTTTACCATTGACAGCAACACCGGAAGGTTAACGCTTGCAAAAGAACTCGACTATGAAGTTACCAAACAGTACCAGCTCTCGGTGCACGGGCAAGACGTTGAGAATGGCATGGAACTTGTTACAACTATAGATGTAAGCATTCTACTTAAAGATATCAATGATAATAGCCCACAGTTTGAGTCCTTTCTCTACCAGTCTTACATTGTTGAAAACCTACCAGGTGGGACGTCTGTTGTGCAGCTCAAGGCCACAGATTTAGATTCCGGGCTGAACGGTCAAGTTACATATAGCCTGCATAAAAACCAGGAGAGTCCTGAAGTTCTGGATATGTTTGTGGTGGACAATGAAACAGGCTGGATAAACATTCTTACAGAGTTAGATAGCGAAAAGAGAGACAGATACAGGATAACAGTAGTGGCCGAAGACAGAGCCCAGGGACAGAGGTTGACTGGAACGGCTGTGGTGGAAGTGACGGTTGTGGACATCAATGACAACCCACCATCATTCACTGAAGCTGTATTTAAAGGTACTGTGAGGGAAGATCTATCCATACCAGGCGAAGTTGTCTCTATTCTCAGCTCGACTGATGCTGACAAAGAGGAAGTTAACAGAAGGTTCAGCTGTTTTATCACAGGTACTGTCACCGATATATTGTACATACAACAGGGATTCGTTGAATGAAAGCTTTAGTTCACCAAAAATGACACTTTCACCTCTTTATTTTCACTTTTTCTTCTCTTCTCCGATGTCAAAATAATGGCTTTTAATACAAGGCACTTTTAACAATAAAATAAAATAATCATTCAACATAACACATTCAACGTTTACAACATAACGGAACCTATAGTCCCAACTTGACTGGATCATACTAAGCATAAAAACAATGCTGTGAATAATAAATTGCATTCATGCATTCTGCCATGAATTACTCAACCTTAAGCTGTTCCAAAATTGTTTGGAAAAAATGTTAGCAACCAAGAGTACCATAATCATGTTTCTTTCCCTAAATTCTTGAAAATATTCTGTGAAATGGTTTGGTAATCCATGGTGCCCCAAAACTGTTTGTTGCCAACATTATTCCAAATATCTTTATTTGCTGATTCAGGTTTGGAACAGTTAAAATGACATAAATTAAACTTTTAGGTTTAAGAACCCCTTAACTTTTCTAAATGCAGTAAATTGAACAAATAGCCAAATCGATTTTTTAGTGTAGGTTAGAGAATAATTAATTTAAGAAATAAATGAGTTCATTTTGGGTGAACTATTGCTTAAAGAATCCGAGTTAGCATTTGAAGCAGTACCGCTCTGTGAGTTGTGCATTAACCTTTAGGAAGTCAGCAGAGAAATTACAGAGCTAATTTCACATGCAGAATTACTGAATGTTATGAATAATCTATGATATGTTTATGAGAATTGTGTATTAGTCTGACACTGATTACAGATATCCAGTGCATCACTGGTCTCAGTTTCATTATTGCCTGATGAGTATCTTGTATGCAGCTAGAGATATGATTCCCAAGGCTGTTTCAAATGACTTTAAATACATGATGATTGGACTGCTGATTTGCTTATTAAATATGCCCATATATAAACTATATTGTGGGGTTAAAGTTAATTTTCTCTTAATGTATTCAGGTGGAGACTCGCAGGGTCTGTTTGATGTGAAGTATACAGATGGTGTTTGGGCAGTTGCTGTCAGGAAGACACCGGACAGGGAGGAGAGAGATTTCTATCTTTTAAACATCACGGCCACGGATGGAACCTTCGTGACGAAGGCTGCCGTAGAGATCACTGTTCTTGATGCAAATGACCACAGTCCTGTATGTGAGAGGGTAAAGATGCATGCATTAGGAGATCTTTGCATAATTCCGCTTGAAGCTGAAAAACACACAGGATTTTTCATTTAATTATTTTAAGATAACACCTTGGGTATATGTATGTGCTAGTTTTAATTGCAGTCTGCTATTTACTTGTGTCCACAGGATGTGTATGTCCAGACTGTTCCTGAAGATGTTCCTTCTGGAGAACAGATTCTTCAAGTCTCAGCCACAGATGCGGATACTCAGTCAAATGCAGAAATCACATATCAGCTGGGTGGCAGAGGAGCTGAATTATTCATAATTGATTCCAAAACAGGTGCAATAAATCAGAAGAGCATATTGTCATTTAAAGTGATAGTTTGCCCAAAAGTGAATTTGGGATATCACTAACCCCCACTCTTCTCATTTGCAACCGGTTTGATTTTCTTTCTTCTGCAGAACACAAATGAAGATATTTTGATGACTTTTGAAAACCGAACAGCAGTAACACCCATTTGCTTCTGTTGTATGAACCGATCAACACTAAACCCAATTGACTTCCTTGAACTACTAGGACATTTCTCAAAATATCTTCTTTTGTCTTCCACAATAAAGATATATAATTCTTGAACAAACTAATGGGGAATAATTAACATGAAAATATTTTTGGGTACTATTCCTTTAATTCACAATTATATTTTCCCCAAAGGTTTTATTCGTACACTGATGAACCTTGACAGGGAGACGACAGATGTCTACAACCTAACAATACATGCAGTGGACGGAGGCGGTCGCTTCTGCCAGGCTGCTGTGGTCATAACGGTCGATGACGTTAATGACAATGCCCCGATATTTCCCTCTGACCAACATCACGTGAGCATTTTTGAGAACACAAATCCCGGAACGTACGTGACACAACTTCAAGCCTATGATGCCGATGCAGGTATGAACACAAGTCACATACACTTGTGATCTCATGATCTTACTTACGTAGTTTTTTATTTTGTGATATCCACAAGGTGGCTTTTTTACTTCTAAAGTTAATCAATGTTGTCCATGTGTACTTGTATTTTCTGCCACAACAGGATGATGTCAGGATGCCTGTCTGCATTAAATAAATGCACACAGTCCAATCCCTATTGAATCTCTCTTTTAATGCTTTTGAAGGCACTAATGACTAAAACAAACTGCCCGGGTGGATGTCTTACAATTATCGTACATTCATCTGTTTAAAGCCCAGTTAGGATTTAACATCAGGGGGAGTTTTTCATAAGTATTTTCTGATTGGAGGGGAAATTGCAAAGTGATTTATTGTAATTCACTCCGCTGTCATCATATGAATATCAGAGATGTTAATAAGCCAGAGGCAATTACACCGGACCACTGGTGACACCAGCAACTACATTCACTCTCATTGCTCTAATGAGCGTATAAACAAGTATCAACAAGCATTTGTGTAGAAACAGCAGATGAAGGCAACAAGAGGCAATCGAATCATGTTTCGGGCAACCTGCCTAACTGCAACATGAAACATGACTACACGTCTTTGCCGGACCAATTTACCTGCAGATATTAGAACAGCCATAAAAAATTAGGGGCTTAAATTAGAATCTAACAATTTAGGAGAAACTAATTAAAAATTACATGAATCGGCATGTATATTATAGTCTTTTAATTAAAAGTGGTAAAAAATACTTTATCTTTTTTTTGTTCTTTCAAACAAGAGATGAGATATTTTGAAGAATTTAGGACAGCAAAATGTTCTGGGGTACTTTTGTCTCCCGTTTTTCCTACTATGGTAGTCAATGGAGTCCAAGAACGGTGTGTTACAAGCATTTATCCAAATATCTCTGTGTTTAAGCAAACCAAGAAATTTATACAACTAGAAAGGGAAAAATACATGACAGAATTTTAATTATTTGCTTCACTTTCGCTCTAATTTTTTTTTTTTTTTTTTGAGTTTTTTTTCAAATGTCAAAATATTTATGAAGAGAATGTATTTATTTTACTTTCATAAGGCAATATTTTTCATTTAAAAATCTTTATTTTAATGAACTTTTGAACAGAGAAGGTACTTTGTGAAAGGAAATCTTCATTGTCAACAAAACTTAATCATCAAAAACTAATTTCCAAGTGCTGTCATTTGTTGGATTCCAGAATAATGTGATTACAGATAGATTTTCTGTGTTTTGCTTGAGATTTATGCACAAAGAAAGTAAAAAAAATGTCTGAAATACTTATGGCACTATAGTAGTTCATCACTTTGAGGAGTATATGTTTAGAATAATGGGTGATATTTAGGAATAAACTTGCAGGAATAGTTCAGATTTTCAATAAATTTTTTACTGAACATCTGCTTCCACCTATGTACCGCAAATCCTATATTAAATCTTAAAAACTTGATGCAGTATTTTTTTTCTTCATATCCAGGGATGAACAGTAAAATCCATTACTCTTTTGAGGACTCTGCCGGAGGTCTATTTTCTATTGAGGAGACTTCAGGGATTATCAGTTTAGAAATGACTCTGGACAGACAGAAGAAGGCCATGTACGTGCTGAGGGTACGTGCTACAGACGGGGGTTCTCCCCAAAGACTTTCCTCTCTCACATCTGTGGTGGTGACCATACTGGACTCTTTCGACCACCAGCCAGTGTTTGAGAACCGAAATTATGTTTCCACGGTTCCTGAGGATGTCTCGATTGGGACTAAGCTTGTAAATGTGTTTGCGGCAAGCAAAGATGGAGAAATGACATCTCAAGTTACATACTCGATCACCAGCGGCAATGAGAAAGGAGCCTTCAGCATTAACTCACAGACAGGTGACACGCATGCTCTTTATCCCTCTGACAGTTAAACTAGAACACTCACAGTGGATTTCAGATCCTCATGTGAATGTTTGTGGTTACAGGTGACATCTTTGTGATGGGGGCGCTGGATTATGAGGTTTCTCCACTGCATTACCTGACAGTGAAGACCGTTGCTAAAGGGAAACAATCCCTTAGTGACACAGCTACTCTTACCATCCATCTCCTCGATGTCAATGACAACAGTCCTGAGTTCAGCCACAATATCTTCTCGGCTACAGTCAGTGAAGACACCAGGATAGACAGCACAGTACTGACGGTAAAAGTTTAGCAAATGGAAATAAAGACACTTTTATCTTTTAGAGGGTGCATGGAGTGGTCAGCGAAACTTTCTCATAAGTATTTATATTTTACACATTATTTTGTGTAAAGATTATTTTCTTTACGGAATTTCATATTATTTTGCAAACATACATGTTTTTTTCAAATAATTTAATATTTTTTTTTTTTTAAATCCATTTAAAATCCTTTTATTGCTGCAATGAGTTAGTTTTTATAATTCAAAAATGTTGAAAGAAACATGAATGCAGAAGTGAATAATTGTCCAAACACTTTTGACCGGTAGTGAACAGTACAGTGAAGCACAGAAAGAGGAAGCAAGCACCTCAGTAATAGATTCGTAGAAACTTGGGAATTGAATTTTTTTCAATGACCAACATACAGCATGAATATTGAAATGTGATGTAATGTTATCATGATGTGTGTTCTAGGTTCTAGCATATGATTTGGATGGGCCTTTAAACAACCAAATCCATTACTCCATTAAAGACAACAGCCAGATGTGTCCATTCATTATTGATGCAGACAATGGTGAACTGAGACTGGCCCAGCTGCTGGACAGAGAACAGGTAAACAATCTTAGAATTCTATTCGCTCTCCGCTAGAAAAAAATTTGCTTAAACCAGACACATGGCCACTGCAACTTTATTTGGTTATTAAATAAAATTAGATTTCTTAGAATGTTCTATTTTATGCAGGAGTTTAACTAAGCTTTTTTGTGTAGTTCTCTGCACAATTGAAAACATTTCCCTCAAATAATAGTTTTTGATTTCCCTTAATAGGAAGAAAATGGGACATGCTGTTTGTAAAAAAAAAAAATGCAAATATTAAATACTGCAAAGAAAACTTTAACTTTTTTCCTTTTATTTATTTTTCTGACTTTTGCATTTCTGATTGGTGACTGACTTCTAATTTCTTATGTTTGATTCTCTTGAATTTCAACAAATAATGCACTGGAATGTGCTCAATGCAGAAATCCTGTTAATGTCAAACCTAGAGACCTCTGTAGTGTGGAGTTTGTCTTCAAACTTTTCAACATGTTTAAAGGGGTTTACGTATACCACAATACTAGCCATCAAAACATCAGCTTGACCAGCCTGAAAGACCAGTCAATCCATCACATAAGCCATGTTTTTAATTCCATAAAATATATTTGTTCTTGTTGCATCAGGTAGCGAGTTTCACGCTGACCGTGTTGGCTTCTGACAATGGAAATCCCTCTAAATCCAGCAGTGCCACAGTCAACATAGTGGTGTCTGATGTGAATGATAATCCTCCTATCTTCTCTCAGACTAACTACAGTCTCATTATCCAGGTAAGACCTCCGCTCTTGTTTATAACATATATTTTTTGTCATTCCTCAGTACCGAAATATGGAGATACTGAAAGCTTTTATCTGTATGAGTAATGTTGTCTCTCATCTGTAGGAGAATTTACCTGCAGGGTCAAGTGTGCTGCTGCTAAATGTCACCGACAATGATTCCCTTCAAAATGGACCTCCATTCTCATTCAGTATAGAGAAGGATGATGAGATAGGTCCTTTCAGTATAAACCAAAAGGGTGTGGTGAAGACAAGTGGACCTGTAAGAAGAGGCAAACATATATTTAAAGTCCAGGTCTGAACTCACTTTATTGACATTAGTAAATGTAAACCAAGGAAATCAATTTAACAACAATGCCTTTAATTTTTTAAAATTCCTTTAAAGATGCTTAAATAGGCCTAAATTCAATGTGATATGCAAGAGCACTCTTTCTTAAAAAAAGAATTAATGTGGCTTAGTTTTATTAACTTAAAATGATCTTTTAAAATAATTTTTTTTTTCAGTGGGGAAAATTTCAATCCAACAGTTCCTTTCTCTTAAATTTACAAATATAATTTAAGCTTATGTAACAAAAAATAAGTATTAGTTTAACAAATATTCATAAAATGCACCTTATACGCTTGGTGAATTCTTAAATAAACATTTTAGTTGTTAGAGTTATTTAGTTATTAGATATTCTTTTTTTCCTTGTATATACACAACAAATAAACAGTTTATTTAATTAACCTTAAAGCACTAAAATGTACTCAAGGCTCCTCAAATTGTGAATAATGATTTAATGTACAAAAAGTAAATCACAGAAAAATGACTTTAGGTTTTTACAGTGTCCAAAATGTTGGAGCGCTGTTAGATTGATTTGCTGAAAGCGCCCTCTTGTGTTGAACTGATGCCATGGCTGATACAAATGTAATTTGTGACACTGCCTGTAATACCCTAGCTAAAGTCATTTTTGGTGTTTAATTTTTTAAACATGATATCATTATACACAATGTAATAACTTTGTGCGTAAATATAACATTGAGACATTTAATATTGACCAAGGTAGACCAGGTCAAGTCAATATCTTAGTAAAATTCAAAATACAATGTTGGTTTCTCAGAATTTCCATTCACGATCTCACAGGCAGGGTAACATGTAACAAACCCACTTTATGGTAAACTGTGGCTAAAATAATGCAATGTCTAAAACGAAAATACAACTACAGTTTTATAAAGACATGATGTTTTCAGCATTGTGTATCAGGTTCAAATCTGAAGTTTTATTCATTTAAGGTGTCTGACAATGGAAGGCCCCCATTAATATCAGTCGCACCTGTCAGTGTGCTTGTAGTTCAAGCAAGTGTGTATCCGCCATCTGTACTTTCTCTGGATGTTTTCATCGTGGTCCAGGAAGATGAGTACTCCGGAGGCATGCTGGGAAGGGTTCATGCCACAGATGAAGATGAATACGATACTCTCACATTCAGTCTGGAGTCAAACAGCTTGTTCTCTGTGGTTGCCACGGATGGCAGATTGTTGGCCCGTGGAGGCCTGGATGCGGGTCATTACCAGCTCAATGTCTCAGTCTGCGACGGCCGCTTCTCTGCCTCAGCAAACGTCACTGTAAGCGTCCAGCAGGTCACCCAGAAGATGCTGGACAGCCTGGTGGCTGTGCGCTTTGCTGGCGTTGCTGCTGAGGTTTTTCTCCGGGACCATTGGAAAAGCTTTCAAAGGGCCGTACGCAGCCTCACAGGAGTCCACCGAGCCGACGTGCAGTTAATAAGTCTGCAGACTGCAGAAGAAAGCGAGGACCTGGATGTGCTTCTGTTCTTTGAGAGGAGATCTGGTGCCAGCTTGCTTGAAACACTTGTTCAGAAGCTAGACATTTCCAGAAAAGCCATCAAAAACATGGTGGGACTGAATGTGGTGAGGGTTCTGAAGAGCCGGTGCTCGAGCGCACAGTGCCCGGGTGGCATGTGCAATCGGGTGGTTTTGCTCAATCAGTCCAGCATGGCTACATACAGCACTGATACTACGAGCTATGTCATACCCAGACATCAAGTCACAGCTGAATGTCTGTGCACAGGTATATAATGCTACTTGATACTCTTTGTTAGCTGCAAACCCTTTAACCTTATGTCTCCCATTATCCTTGATTTTAGATAAAAAGTGCTTAATGCATAAAGCAAGCTGTTTAACTAAACCCTGTCCCGAGGGCTATGAATGTGTTTCTGGTGTGGGAGCAGATGAGCACAGATGTATATGCACAGGTGACACCAAAGGCAAATGCTCAGGTAACAGTTAACATCATACGTCTGAGTAATAAAACAGTGTTAAATATACAACTCTCTTCAGATGTTTTTTCTTGAGTGCTTGATTATTGTTACTCTATATATTTGAATGGAAACTAACACTCACAATGTTTAATAAAATAGGGTTAATTTGATTATCAGTTGAGATGTCAGTTTTAGCTATGGGTAATTTATGAATGAATGTGTCTCTGACCTGTTTATGGGTCCTGTAAATCAAACAATTATTCAATTCTATAAGCTGAGAAATGATCTTCATTTGTGATCCCAAAACATATTTCATTATCCCTTTTTCTTACCTCCCTTCTTTCTTTTCTTAACTTATTTCATTTTCTTTCTTTCTTTCTTTCTTTCTTTCTTTCTTTCTTTCTTTCTTTCTTTCTTTCTCACCTCATTTTTATTATTTGTTTATTTTCTTCATTTTCTCATTTCTATCATCCTTTTGTTCTTAAAAAATAAACATGTAAACAATGTAAAATCAGGGACATTTTCTTAATGGTGAAGATTTATGTTGTAAACACACACACAGTAATAATGACATGGACCATAATTAACTTAAATCTGATTTTATTATAATTATTGTTCTGCTGTTCTATATGTTGACAGGAGGATCTACGATGACATTTACTAAAAGCAGTTACATAAGTTTTGACCTGAAAGAAAGCACTAGAGAACTGAAGCTCACACTATGGTTTAAGACTCTCTCAATAGAAGGAACAGTGATGTTTGTCGGAGGAAGAGGACATACAACTCTACAGGTACAATACACTGTAAAAACTATTTAATGTGGCAAAATTGATATCACAATAACAAACTTTTAATCTTTGACAATAAAATAGATATTTTTTGTGGAATATGTTAAAATAATTTATTAAAAGACCCACAGTTAATTTTTCTATTTTTTTGTAAGTTTATTCATTGAAATAATTAAGCTATATATTTGTAATACAAACCAATATTTTTTTGTGAATTCTAACAGAAATATTTGAAGAATATTTGAGTTTATGAGATTGACTATGAGATTTTCTTAATAAAAATTTAAACAGCATATTTACTTAATTCAAAAGCTTTTAAATGAACTCAATTTTTTAAGTGTTAATTGTTTGATGTTAAAACAGTCCAATTTGTTTGAGTGTATGATATAAATGTTCATAAAGCCTATTTCTCGTTTTTGATGTCATCTGATTTCAGTTTTGAGTTGTCTGTGTTTTTCAGATATTCGGCGGTAGACTTCAGTTCCAGTATGACTGCGGCTGGGGACTCACTACAGTTTCTGTACACAGTGTCCCTGTGAATGATGGCCAATGGCATCAGGCAGAACTTGAGGTGAAGGATAACTATGCCAGACTGATTCTGGATCAGCTCCATTCTTCATCAGGCATTGCCCTCGGACCCGGGCACTGCCCACACCTGAGCGGCCAAGTGGTTCTGGGTGGACATGCTGATCGTCCCAGGGCCAGGACCAGACGCAATCTGCCTGTATCAGACGGTCTTCATGGCTGCATGGATTCTGTAATGTTTAATGGACAGAGACTGTCTTTGGACTCCAGTGGTACTTTAGGAGTTTCAATTAAGAACATGTTGGGGGTGTCTCTTGGTTGTGTCTTCTCAACTTCAGAGTGCTCCAACAATCCTTGCCAGAATGAAGGGAGCTGCTTAAAGAGACAGAATGGAGGTAGAATGAGTCTAATATATATACATATATATTATTGTTTTTTTTTCAAGAGTTTCAAGATAAATAATTTTGATAAAATATATCAGAATATGTTTTGGTATATGAACAGAGATACACTACTATTCTTGAAGCTTTTGAAACACTTCTTATTTCTTAAATAAATTATCTGCTTCATTAAAGTGTTTTAATACTATTGTTAGTGTATCTCAAATGGTGGTGTATCTCAAATGTGTCCGATACTGTATCAATTACTGTTATATCAACTAACATAATTATGTAAGAAATAATTCATTTTTATTCTGTTGGGATAAATGGTATGGGTTATATTGGTTTGTGAATGATAACATTTTAACCCTTTGATAACCTTAACATTGGTATTTTTATAACGTTGTAATTATCCATATCTGACAGTAACTTTCTCAGCTGTCAAAAAGCATTCCCCTAGATTGACTTAAAAAAAATTGTTCTTAATCTCCACCACTATATTTTATAAACGCCATATTGCAAATCTAAACATTGATATTCTCTTGAAGGTTACCTCTGTAAATGCAGCCCTTTATTCTCTGGTGCTCATTGTGAGGTCAAAATAAATCCTTGTGATTCCAACCCCTGCCTGTATGGAGGAACCTGCATTCAAAATAACTCGAAATACATCTGTAATTGTAGGGGCCAATACTCGGGTCAAAGGTACTGCACCCTCAAAGTACATAATTTAAAAGTACATAATTTATAAATTTGTATTTAATTCTCTCTGTGTGACCGCAGATGTCAGACTGGTCCATACTGCAAAGATAACCCTTGCCAGAATGGTGGGCTGTGTGTTGACAGTCTTGATGGGCCAGTTTGTGAGTGTGGACCAGGATTTAAAGGAGAAAGGTTTGCTATTAATAAACTTTGGTATTTTTTCTGTTGCGTGTCGAGTGACAAACACTTTTGTGTTTTAGGTGTATGGTTGATGTCGATGAGTGTGTGGACAGGCCTTGCTTTAACAATGGTCATTGTATTAACACACATGGGTCCTTCAACTGCTCCTGTTCAGCAGGCTTCTGCGGAAGACTGTGTGAGATGGAAACGGAGACGAGGGAAAGCATCGTTTCTTCGTACTGGAATTCACGGCTTGCAGAGCTAATTGGAACGTGTGCTTTCCTGACCGCCATTTTCGCTTTGACACTGCTCTTATTAGTGGTGTGGAAAAGAGTTTTCCGACCTTGCAAAGATCAAGGTCTTGACAAAAATGGAGCTGTTGATTCTTATGTTCAGAGGTCTACTGTTTATAACCAAGTTCGACAAAGCTCCTGTGTGGACACCCCTCCACAGGTCCCTGTGCGACCCATCTCCTACACACCCAGCGTCCCTGGAGAGACCCGAAACAAAAGAGACTCAACAAATGAGTTTTACAATTTTATGTCAGATCCGCACTATGCTCTTAAGAAGAATATAGCTGTGTGCAGTGTTGCTCCGAATCTGCCGCACAGCAAAGTTTCTCACCATCACTCACCAAATGACTTCTTACACCAGACTGATTGGGATGAGGAACATGATGGTTAGTGAAATCTGAACCATTCGTTTTAGGCCGTTGAACCCTATATATATTTCTATTTTTATTCAAAAAATAAAATTATATTTATGAATAGTTAACATATTTATGAATTATAAACATACTTAATGAGTCAGGTTCCTTTGGCAGTGGAGGAGGACAGTATTTCCTGTTCCCCTGCTAGAAAAGGAATGGGATCTGTGTCATCCCTTCAAATTGATGTCACGGAAGGCAACAGTAAGTTCAAAAGTTATGTTTCGTGCATATTTGCTATTCATCTTTGTCTTGAATTACTTTATTATTAACTGGCATATTGTTAAAACAATGAAGCGTGCACATGCTTTCGTCTTTGTCATTCTGGTTATGCTCACTCTTGAAACAATGAATTTTGTATGCATGTAATTTGAGCAGAGTTTGGGCACGAATGGGTGTAAAGACACAATTTGTTACATTGACTTTTGAACACCCAGAATTCTGATAAATGCAGGCCTATAATATTCATAAAATTAAGAATATTCATAATTAAATTAAGAAATGATGGTAAATATCAAAATTGATTTTGAATTGATGAAAATTCATTTAGATTAAGTTAACCTGTAATTTATGTATAAATATTGCTGTGGCGACGTTACATTGTTTGCTGAAATTATAATGGGATGTGTAATTCTGCAAGTTACTTATGTAGTTGGTGTTCGCTTTTTGTTTTGTCTCAACATAAGCATAACCAAATTTGTGATCATGAACTGGTTACATTTATTTTCAAAGTTACAATTTATGTCTAATTAAATGACACATTTCTTTACTCTTTACAAGCCTCCAAATTGATGCAGCATGTTAAAATATAAATTGACATGATGGGATAAAGGTAAACAGGATGTTTCATTTTATGTCATGGTGGTGGTTTTTAATCATTCTCATATATTTCTGACTCTGTACTCTTTTTCTGCTCTAACACAGTTAATACACTCTGTAGCCTTGTCACAGTTTTGCATATGTTGAATTTAAAACTTTTAAAAAGTTGTTTTTGCTGATTTGTCTGAAATCATCCTCATAAGCCTCATGACACTTTGGGAAGACTGTGTTTAATTTTGCTCTTTTATTTAGTTGTTTGTTTAATCTGATGGTTCAACAAGTCCTGCTCTGAGGCATTGCCCTTTATCTGTAGGGAACATAAGTGTTAAATCTTTGTTTAAGGAGCAGGTATGGGAAGCTCTTTAAAATAGATGCACTCAAATCTCTCACACCTGAGATTAATTGCCCTCAAAAACCTCAGAGTATGACTTAGTTTGAACATTTAAATGTTTGTCGTTTACCTCTGTCGGTGTGTAGAAAGATGAATAGTCATACGCGATTTTGCATTTGTATAACCTTAAGAATTTAATATCTTTCCAAACAGACTAAGATTGGGACACCTCAGATTGGATGCAGAATGTTTACTGTCCTGGGAATCAAGGTTTTGTCCTCTGTGGATTTGTGGAGATATCCTCCACGCACACCATACCGGGCATTCTTGACACAGACTATTTTCCAGGAGATGATGACATTGAAAACTTCCTGCCCATTTCAGATCTGCCTCTTGATACTGATGCAGTTCCAGGGTACATTGACCAGCACACCAGACCAGAACTTTACAACATCAGCCACCCAACAACAAGGTCAAATTCACCCTCCTGCAGTCAATATCATACAATGACTATGTAGAATCCAGTGAAATAGCTCTTGGAATGCCTCAAAGGTCAAAAGGGCCTGTTACTTTTCAGGCAGACACATTTAATCGGTAACCCAAGACAGCGGTGTTACATTTTGTTGGCAGATAATTGTAAATTATTCTTGAAAATGCCTCTAATATCATTAAACTGAAATCCCAAATACATTATATTTATTTATTTTTGTGCATAAATAAATGTAATACTTATTTTCTCCCCATACAAACGTAAATTCCCACTGTAAATTTGTGAAGTTTGTGATTAAGTCCAATTATAAACGTCCAATATTCAGATTTGATAAGGCATTTAAATAGAACTTTTCCAAACTTTTGTAGTTTAAACAGATTTCTGTCTTTCAACCCTATAGACTGTCTTTTTGAGCATGATCATTTATCCATTTGTTGGTTTTCCGAGACTGTGAGGTCCTGAATATCTCTATTGTATCCAGCAACAACAGCATGAGATAAGGAAGAAGAATCATCTTTTGTCCACATGGTGGGTATAAAGCTGTTGTGTTACACCAAAAAGCTCTGACTGTTCTTCTGCTGTATAATGCTATCAAACGGTCGCATTAGGGCTATTTAAACATTTAATGAGGCTGTGAATTTTTGCATTTGCAAAGGTTGATGATGTGGAGCTAATAGCAGACATCCTCAAAAGGGCTGTTAAGGCAATAATGACTTGCTGTAAGGATGTCTATATGTTGAATTGCTAAAGCAGGAAACTATGAATCAAAGAAGTTAGGGGGAGTTTTGAGCACAGAAATACTACATCATGCATCTAGTTCAATTTTTAACATATGGATCACGTTGTACATGACAACTCAATATGTTTAAGTATACTTTTCTATTTTAAGTTTAAAATAAGTAAACTAATAGCGCACTTCATTAAGCTTCTTCCTCTCAAAGGTTCCTAAACTGTAGTTGCTATTAGTTTTGTAGTCGAGACCACCCAAACAAAGACAGAGACCAGAGGGTGTCGAGACCGAGATAAGGCCAAGACTGAGGGAATGAGAAAAAGTCAATACCAAGACTAAGGGACTGAGACAGAGTCAAGACCAAGGCTGAGGGACCGATGTTCCTTTTTTATTACGCACCTACCGTAAGAAATTAACATTTTCTGTGCAGGAAAAAATTCCAACAATTAATGAATACTAAAAACTTGTTTAATTGGGTCTAAAACTTCAGTCACTTTACTCAAGGATAACTAAATAAAATGTATATCTCTTCAGATGCTAAAATAAAAACTATATAAGATACAAGGGATGTAGGTGTTCAAGCTCTCATTATTCTAATGCTGGCAGTAAGCGTAACAAAACTTTCTAAAAGAACCAAATAGGAAACAAGTCAACGAATGCTTTTAAAACCAGATGTTTTACATTTAATCACATAAATGTTAACACTTAAATTAGACAATGCAGAAGCAATGTAGGGTAATTCTTACAGTTGTAGGCCAAGACAAAAGACAGTCAAGACTTGCCATAGCACTTGTTTATGGTTTACAAACAGTTAAACATGAGCCTGTTTCTTGCATTAAGATCCTATTTGCCTTTAAAGGGGATTTCAGCAACATAACGCTAAGATTTAAACCACCTTAGTGGGGAAGATACAAGGGTTGCCAAATTTGATTAAAAAAATCAATTCAATTGCATTGAATTTTTGACAAACAAAAAGACTTTGAGACAGTGAAAGGTCCTGCCAGATCGAATGCCTGTAATAATATATGCTCACGTTATGAACAACTTTTTACTTTGTCTTTCAAATGAAGTTTAATTCACAAGTACCCTGAAGTACAGATACTAATAAAGTGTGATTAAGTAATAGGCCTACACCTGCTTTGTTACTGTCCATCTCTGCAGTTTTACTAAAGTGCAAACTACATTAATCTCCCTATTCAAATTATACTTCATCTTATGGGTCCCCAATCATATATGTGTTTATATTAATCACAACAAAAACATTAACCCTGTCCATTTACATTGAAGAAAAGGTTCTTGGATTATCAAAGGTTATACACCCAGTTGAAAGCAAGGTGGCAGCATACTCTAATAAAGCTGCCTTCCAATCTAAAATAACTAATTGATGAAAGATGACTGTAAAGTGCTGTTTAATTACTTTTTTATAAAAATAATTTTTATGTCTATGTTACCTTTGAGACTTTCCAGGTTAATTAATTGACATATGAATGAAATACAGATTTAAAAAGCAAATGTATCTTTTATTTTTAAACTGATGGCACTTCTCTTGACATGATCTTGTTTGTAGGAGATCTTGTTTAGTGCCCACAAGCCGTGCCTATGATATGCCTAAGAGAAGACACAGGTCTTATAAATCACAGGATGTGAAAGTGATGTCACATAAATGGTGTGATGAGTTGTGACAGAAGCCCGAGGCGAGACACAGGGTGTGACAGGTTGACCTTGCCTGATGCTGTCACGTAATGATGCCATCATGTGACCTTCTCAACTCTTTAATATACAATACAAATTTGTGAGATTTTCTAAAGCGGCTTAGGCAATGGGTTAATAGAACATTACAAGCTGTATTCAGTATGTTGAATTAAATTTGTGAATTGAACCTGACAAAAGATAGCTTCTCTTTGCAGCAGTGGGCCTATTGTGATAATAAAGACGTGTTTGTGTGTTTTCAGACATCTATAGATCAGACCAACAGGTAGTTCTGCTCCAATTCATACCAAACACTGCTGTGTCGTGACTATTAGACAAAAAGAGTGCTATAAATTCGGCTTAAAGTTTTCTTTGCAGATCTATGTGGAATGACACAAAGTATTTACACATTGACAAGAATGAATCAATAGAGTTTTAAAGGCATAGTTCACCACCCAAAAATCTGTAACTGCTTACCTTTGATTTGTTCCACATCTGTAAATATGTACAGAATTTGTTCTGATGAACAAAGAAAAAGATTTGTAAAAAATACTCGTAACATAATACATAAACATAATAATGAAAGATTTTCTGGGAAACACAAGATATTTTGAAGAATGTCAGACAGCAAAAAGTTCTGTCCGTCTTCATTAGATCAAATAAATGTTTACAGATTTGGAATAACCTTAAGGTGAGTAAATTGTTTTTTTTGGGGGGGGGGAACTGTCCTTTTAAATCTCTGAGCCATTTTTCACCTGTGATCTTATAAACATCTATCTGAACTTCTCAGATTACAAAATGCACACAAAGGATTAGACATGCATGCTTATAATAGCATGTGATAGAATTTCAAATGTCAGTGTCAAGCACTTGAACAAGAGAAGTGAAGAGAATCAAGTTTAGTTTCATCTTTCATCAAGATTGTGGAAAATTCAAACCCTTTTTGAAGATTTTTGCAGAATCTTTAAGGTTTAGTAACCTTTGACAATATTTTATTGTGCCGATTGAACCATTTTAGGAGCTTAGTTATCTATTCAAAATGATATTTTTATGCTTGTTTATAATTTACTGCATGAATAGATCATTTGGAAATGTATTTAATTCTTTGTATAAGTTTGAAAGCACAATGTGTACATGTATAAATCATAGCAAGATCAGTGCTTTAATGTTCTGAGCCCAATAGAGAGGCAACAAAAGTGGATTAAAATATGGTAATTCCAGTATTATAGATGTTAAATTAACGATATGATGCAGAACACAAAAGAAGATATTTTAAAGAAAATTGGTGACAGGCTTTTGGTTCCCAAATTTCTTCCAAATATCTTCTTTTGTTTTCTATTGAAAGAGGTAAGTATTACAGGTTTGACATGACAGTAAATTTCATTATTGGGTAAAATATTCCTTTTGAAAAAGCTTTAAAAACTTCAGGAAGGTTTACACCTCTAAATATGTACATCTGACTTATACGTATAAGTTCCTTGTATATTCATTAAAATACACCGAACAATCAAGATACATTTATAGTTTGTTCATGAAATAGGAATATCCTGTATATATAAGTCCTGTTCAGTGTTTTTGTTTTATTTGTAGAAAAGGCGGCCTTAACGTAAAAAGGTAAAGAGCCACTGATCTACTGTAGACATCCAACACTTAAAGTCTAAAATCACCCCCAAACGACGTTCATGAGAGTTCTGCACTCATCATAAAGCCAGAAACGCAGACACAAACAGGTACACACATAAAAGTTCAACGAAGAATGTAAATGAGAAGAGCAGGTGGTGATAGTGTGTTCGGTGTGACTAATCGTCGTGAGCGGTCTCATCACACCTGCCCTCTACAGAAGGTGAGAAAGTGATGAAATCGGGTGTCCCTGTATCCACTCTGCATGGGCGCTTACAGCATTCAACATTCTATAAAGTGCTTTCAAAGCATGCTTTTTATTTTTGGTTTGGGTGGGTGTAGAATAACCTCTTCATCCCAGTCATTGTTGCCGGAAGCCTTTTTGAGGAAAGCAAAGAAATAAATAAACAAACAAACTACACAACACAAGCTTTTGTACAGTCTCAAATACCTATTGTGTTCTTTCTAAGAAAGTGTATCTTGTGTTGCTGCTTCAACATGGCAATTTTAGCTTTACATTGGAAAAAGAAATGACCCACCCCACTACAAAGATGTCACTTTGAAAGATCACTTATCAATTGTCTGTTCAAGTTTAAGATTTCGAAGGATACAGAAAGACATTTTTCAATCGGAGTGGACAGTGTGTCATAGGTATGCGTTATTAAGTCCTTATTTATAAGTTCTTTTTGTGTGTGTTTTACAAAGAGTTTGTTCCGGATTTTCAGTGACTTTGATGTATTTTTTATGTTTTGTTAAAGTGGTGGTTGCAATTTTGCTCCAACGGGGTTGTAAAAGCTCCAAAAACATTAGAAATACAAACAATCTATTATTTAATTGGGCATAAAAGGATGGCAGAATAATAAACTTATTATCTGGCTATCAATTCAAACCCTCCCACATTTTGGCATACATTCATTTGTTGCTTGGTAAAAGCTGCCAATACAGACATATGCCAAAACGAGCAGGTTGTGTTTCATGCCCTTGAAGAAACCTTGAAAACATATGTGAATTAAAACACTTTTGTCTGTAAAATTTAGTTTGGTTTAAATAAGTATGATTTTGAGTCCACCACATTTTTATACATTTACAAAAAAATTAAGCAGTTTCTTTTCTTAAAAAAGAATTAATTTATTATTAATTAATTATTTTTATACTTCTAAATACTGACAATATTTTTTACCAAATTTCTAACAAAATTCTCTATTAGCATTTATTTGCAGGAAAGCGAAATGCAGAAATGTGTCGGAACAAAATGCTATGTAGTTACAGAACTTAAATGCTATAACAAAAAAGTTCATATTTACTTTTAAGCCACACAAAAGTTATAATTGCACACATATTTCATTATATATATATATTGTGATAATCTGCATTTTTATCACGGTTTTCTTGTGACTTGCAATGCTGTAGCTTCTGAGGTTTGATTTTGTTGAAATTCAACAGCCGCAATACATCTAGAAATGCTGATTAAATGATAATTTTGAACGACACACATCAGGTGTTTCTTCCACATCTTTTTCTCTATGTCTCTCTCACTCAACTTTAACCCGATCCATCTCGCTCAGTGGCTGTCATCTCTCTTATTATCTCTCCTTTATTTCCCAGACCCTAACCTTGTCTCTCTTTCTTCAGTCTTTCAGTCTCAGATACACTCATCCCACTTCCTCTTTGCTTCGAAATCTTTCTCTTACCATTCATCTTGACCCAACATTGTTAAACAAAGGTTTCTCTTAAAGCAGATGTAGATCAGTCATTATAATTTCACCTCAGCACCATGTCAACCTCAGACAGCTCTTTGGGTGGCTCTTGAGGCATGATGGGTTCATCACTCATTACAGAACTTCACTTCTCAGATGCTTGGTGAAGACAGGAGACCTGGAGCTGTGTGACTCTGAGAGACTCACTCATATTTGTGTCATAACCAATCAGAAGTATAATTAAAGTGGAATATGCTGTCTGTTCCTTTAAAGCTTCTCTCTGGCTCCCAAAAATTGGTTTAATGCCTGAGGTAGACAATTTATGCACACAAATGTCAACATTATCTTACGTTTGCATCCTGGTAAGGGTATCTTCTATTTATACATGCTCACATGGCTAGCCCTCGAGGATTTCCCTAGAAGGTCTAAGCTGTCTGCATTATTTATTTATCACAAGTTTCTCTTTTCAGATGCCAAAGTTTGTCAACGTGATCATATGAAATGTAATTATGTTGATCATTTTTATTTAATCCTTTTGATTTTCATAATCATAAATTCATCATCTTGAGAATAATGAACTGGACAAGCAAGTATATTTTTCATCAGAATTCTGAGCATTCTCAATTTTAAATTAAAAAAGTTTTCAATCTAGGAATGTTGCAATGGAATTGCTCATCAAAAGGGTATTAACAACCAAAACCTGATGCTTAGATATGCAGTCAACCATAATAACTAAACCTCTATTATCACCATATCTCTACATAACAAAGGCACCATCTCCAAATTACCTCATAGTAAACTTGAATGATGTATGGATGACTGGGCCTGGATCTTCTATCTCACACCCTTTACATGAGCGAGAACGTCTTGTATCTATACATCTCGAATATGTGCACTTACAAAGTTAAGAATGTAATTAAAGCCCGTGCACAGAAATACCTTACCTTATTATTGAGAATTATTTCGAAGGAAGCTAATGGAAACTCATGAGGTCAGACCTCAATCCACATCAACCGTTTCATTACTTAGGACATAACTCTGTTCTTCCATTGTTTAAGTTGACAACTAGGGGTTTGAAAATCCCGGCCTGGAGGCTAAGATGAATTAAGAACATTTGTTTCAGCAAAACAAAAAACGTAGAGTTATCTTCTTCTTTATATATACAGTTGCATGGTCCGTTTGCAGTGATCCACTGCAGCTTGTTGAAGAAGTTAGACTCTAAGTCTGTAAAGTAGTGAATACATTTTCATAGTCTTTTCTTCCCTTGTGTGCACTGTAAATATATAGCAATGTGATCAAATGGAGATGTTGGAACGCTCACCTCCACAGTATATTGTGTCCTTTAACCGAAGTATAATGAGAGCCAGTGTAAATGTGTTCTGATCGGAGGGTGAGGGAACATGTCAATAAATGTTACGATCTGCATTCTTGATGAATGAGCTAATGCAAAATTGTATTGGATTCTTCTTCATTAAATTGTCTCTTAGACTCTAACTCATTAATCTGTTCTATTTCAGATAAGACGATTTTTCCTGTGACTTATTCAAGAGCGCTCAACTCTAGTCTCGAAGGCCTGGATAAAAAATGGAAAGAGTTGTCTGCCTTGGATCCAAGTTATACTGTCAGATGAGAAATCTTCGCTGCTTTAATCATTTTAATGCTGTCAGACAGACACATCTCAGTCAAGAACAAGTACAGTTTATGACTTAAAGGCACGAAAAGAAGGGAAATGCGGGAAAAATTTAACTTTTTTCTTGGACTTTAACAGGGTTCATTGCAAGTCCTCATTTATTCTTGCTAAAAGTGTTTCATAGGTAACGCATGCATTTCCTGAATAATTGCAATAAGTGTTAAGAAAAAAGAAAGAATTACCTCTGAAAAGAATCTGGCCTTCTCTATTCACACTCCAATTAATCAACACTATAATAATCTATAATTGTTCTGATGTTTTTCATGGACTTCAAAACTTACACACAGCTCACCCCAAAATTTGGAAAGCATGTTTTATTATTCATTCATCTTCTTGTCATTTCAAACCTGCATGACTTGGCACAGATTCACTTCTATAAAATGGACACAAAAGCAATGCATTTGAATGAGTACCAATTACAACATTCTTCAAAAGATCTTCTTTTGTGTCATGTGTGGAAAGAAAGTCATACAGATTCAAAACGATAAGCTGGTTAACAATTCATGACACAATTTTCCTTTTTGACAAAAGTGCAAAATTCTGGTGATGAAAGTGTCATTTGAATAAATATTACCTTATCCTTTGAGATCATCATATAGAAAGAGTTGCGTTATCATCAGTTCGAATCTTTCGATCCAAAAGTTGTGAAATACATGTGAAATACACGTGAAAGTGAAATGTGTGTTTTTAGAACTCTTTTGTGTGAATCCAATGTAAATCCCCATGTGAAATCCATGTGATCATATATAAAAACACATGGGTTCACAAGTGCAATATGTGGTGTGATTTTCACACGGAACATGTGAACATATGTGATATTCGTGTTCGTAGAAAGCTTTTAATAATGCATTGGCTCTAAGATAACATGGTAAGCCAATCATAAAAGAAGAAAAGTCAGTGCCTATAGGAAATAATATAACTGACACAAAATAACTCAAATGTTAAAACTGGATTATAATTTCAAATGTGTTGCACAATCGAACTTGATTTGAATTTGATTTGTTCTTTGTGGGCTATTTTTCTTACTTCATATCAGCAATACAGGAGTAATCTTTGCACAAAAATAAATACGACAGATATTTTTTACACATAAATAACTGAAAAGTCATATTAAATATAAAATAATTATCCTTGTAAAAAAGATTTGTAATCACCCTCAACAAAGCAAAATTTGGAATATATATTTTACAAGTAAATAGACCTGAGACCTAATTTCCTCCTCGAAGACAATGGGATGTATAGCTCTGACTTCTGACTATAGTGTGTATGAAATAGATAAAACTTCATCTATTGAGTGTTAAGTTCAAGAGGAGAACTATGATAAGCTTTCTTTAATGCAAAGTTAATGAAGGCCTTACTAAATCTTAAGAGTCTTAAGAGTGTTTGGACCACATTACTCCATCACTAATAGTGTATGTGCTGCATGGACAGATGCAGATACTCTATAATAGTTTAAAGGGATGTTTATATATATATATATATATATATATATATATATATATATATATATATATATATATATATATATATAAAGACCGTCAATGTATTGTATAATAAAACATTGCTGAGCATATCTGCAGATACTCTATAATAGTTTAAAGGGATTTATATATATATATATATATATATATTGTATATACATTGTATAATAAAACATAAAAACATTGCTGAGCATATCTGCAATGATTAAATTCCCTTATTTTCACAAAAAATAAAATGTTAATTTTATTTAAATAAGCATGCACTTTTTTTGCAATAAAGTGTTGTTTACCATTACAATACTCTATATACAAATCAAATGTGTAAGTATGATGTTTATGAAAGACAAAGAATAAACTTCAAGTTTATCACCTGCTCATCCTCGCAGCATCCGAGGACCCAAACTCAGAACCAATTTCGTTCACTTCCACAGCGGGGCATCGTTTCAGTGATTCACACCAGCTCAAGCATTGGCATCTGAGAAAACCTAAACTTGCTGTCTGATGCCACATACCAACAATGTGATGTAGACACACAAAGCTATATAAGTGTGGACACATGTCCGCGCTTCACCATCGAGGATCATGGAGAGATAAGAGCTTCATTTGACACACGTCACCAACTGGCAACAAACGCTTTCCCAAAGGAACCAAGTGCTGTGATGTATGGCGAGGATCGTTGAAGTGCGGATAAAATGAAAATAAATGGCAGTCGATTGATGAACAGTTCTTCACTGACTCTGAATCGCCCAACCTGGGTCGCAACAACTTTGGGAAGCTTCTTGATCTTCACTATTGTGGTTGATATTTTGGGAAACCTCTTGGTGATCTTCTCTGTCTACAGAAACAAGAAACTTAGAAATGCAGGTAAGAGTTGAAACTTCACAGAGGATTTTTGAGTGTATTTGAGGCTCATGAACAAGCACCAAACTTTCTTCAACTTTGTTAAATCAGCCTTAACATCAGTAGAATGGTCGATCAGATGTCAACTTTAAAGCAATGGAAAGACCTTGGGTCATTGTTTAACCTTACACTTTTTGTCTTAAATATGTGTTGTTACACATGGTGTCATTCACGAATCACTATAATTGAACTTTATGTGGTTGTTAAAATGAACACTAAAGTCAAAATGTGATTTTTAAAATATTTCATGCATTCAACATAAACTTGTTTCTAACTCAGCATTTTTTCTGTCATTGCTGACTGTGTTAGATTGGGTTTAGTTGCAGTAAGCGACAGGATGGAAGGAAGGGTTTTTAGTGGTAAACTTAACTGGTAAGTGTTCATTACTAGTGTCACACGGACACCGATGTCACTTTCCTTTACCAGGAGAGAGAGCATTGGGGATGCTGGTCAACAAATGTTTGTGACACTGAAGTTAACACAAAATGTAATAAATGTGTGTACAATATTATGGTAAAGATTCTATACTTTGGTAATATTTTCCAAACTCTGCCCCAATAATTTCCCTCAAACATGTACTACATAATTGATAAATGTACACCCTGGACCATAAAATCTGTCATGGGTAAATTGTGATTTATAGAGAATGTAAAGGCCAAATATGTATAAGTGATGTGTGGAATCTGAGGGTGCAAAAATGTAAATATTGAGAAAATCCGCTTTGAAGTTGTCCATAACAATGCATATTAGTGATAAAGGGAATTAAATGAACACTTATTAATGGCTTACTGCTGTGATGATGCTATTGAGAGTAGATATCAAACTCTAAGTGGGTAATTCTGAAAGAGCAAAAAGCAGCGAGGAAAGTTTGTGCCCACTCCTGCTTGTGATTTAGCTGCAAGTTTTGATATATTTATGGTAGGATATTAACAAAATATCATAACTGAACATGATATTTACTTAGACTAATGATTTCTGGCATAAAAGAATAATCAATCATATTGTCCAAGACAATATAATGATGGCTATTGATACAAACATCCTGTTCAACTTTTGAGTGTTTTTGCGAGAGTAAATGCATTTGTTTTTCTTTTGGACTTTAATTTCCTATGCTCAATAAATTTTTTTCTCTCTCTTTTTTTCTCTCTCTCTCGCTTTCAATACCTCCAGTTTGCGCATACAGTAAGCTGCATGTACTGTAACAGAAACAACTCTAGCATATTTCTTAACTTTAAAAATTTTGTAATGTGTTAATTTGGCCCATGAAAAGCAACACATCAATTTAAAATGTTCAAGATAAATATTTGTAACCCATGCTGTTAAAGCCCTGTTCCAGTTTATAACCCATAAATGTTTGTTATTATAGTTTTGAGAATGAACGTGAGAAATTTTTAGTTCTGTGATCATTTACTCAAACTCTTGTCATTTCAAACCTGTTTCACTTTCGTTCCCATTCAAAAAGAAGGTATTTTGAAGAATGTGTGGAACTAAAACCAATTCCCTTGCATTGCTTTTGTGTACCTACAATAGAATTTAATGGGTGCCGATGATTGCTACCAACATCCTTTAAAATATCATCTTTTGTGTTTTGCAAAGAATAGTCACACCAATTTGAAATTCCAAGAGATGATGTCAAAATGTCCATGTCTGGGTGAACTATCCCTGTTTTTGCATATCTGCTTAAAATAAGGCAATGAATAAACTGTTAATCAACACATCATTGCATTCCATTGTGAATAATATATTGTAAAAGCCTTACAGTGGAATTGTGACCAGTTTTAAAACGCTCCTTCAGAGATTAGAAAGGGGGTGTGTCCTAAGTGCGTTCTGACATTGTTTTCCAATGGAGTACAGTGCACTCTTTTCTCTGATTAGTGTGTCACATTAACTCAATAATTGTTCCATTAGACTCCTGCGATGGTTGCTTCATTATTTTTCTCAGCAGTGAACGTACCTCCCACGGCCCTTTGTAAAGAGCACTGACCCATGGGAATATTCACTTAGCCCTTTTTCTTCTACATATTCAAAGTAACAGTAATTCTCAAGCATGCATGTATATTCACCCTCACACAAGCGCACACCCCATGGTTCTTCATTGTTCTTCTGTAATGAAACAAAGTGGTTCCTATCCCCCCGTTGCGGTTTATCTGTTTTATTTAAGCTCCTCAACCTCAAAGACTCGATCTGCTATGGCACCACTGTCTGTTTGGATTATTCAGGCCAGCAAGTCCCTGCTGTTTAGCAAGCCTCATTTCCACGGAGTCAATACACTTCTATCACTTTCCCAATGAGACTCTACCTGATATTTTGTTCAGTGTTTTAAGCACAAGACATACCCTTATGAATAGTCCCAGTGTGTGCTGAAAGTTTTATGTCTCCTTTAAGAAGAGAGATAGTTTCCCTTTTTAAGGTCTTGGGACAGTGTAACAGACTCCAGCTCCTTTGTCCAGCTCTACTGTTCTGTAGTTTCTCTGACGTGGCTTATGAGCCCAAGGCAGTCTTATTAGATGCAGTTCACTGTTCATTCAAGAGAAACTCTCCTACACCAATTATTCTCAGAGGCTGTGTGAAAGAAACTCTTTTAAAAGGGTTGAATGAGGACAGAATCTTTCCTCTGATACTTAACTTCAAATCACCTTTTAAATGAGTATCGATCAGAGGGGATTCTGTGTGGTAGATGGATATTGACTAATGTGAACGCATTATATTCACGTTAATCTGAAGAAAGTGTCATTCAGTTTAAAATATGTATAAACGTCAGTGTTTAGGAAATGCAAGAGGAATATTCTTATAACTATGAATGTCACAAAATAATGATTTTGACAATATCCGGTATTTAAAAAACACAATTTGCGATATTATGTGAATTCTTCACATATATTTAACTGTTGACACTGACATTGGTAGCATTATTTATTTGTATTTAGATGCACATAATATAAATATTGTAATAATATCACTTTCATGAGTTCTTGTGGCCACAATGACTGCAGAGAAAATCTGATTTCATGACAGCCCTTCTTCTAACCCAAACTGTCAAATCCCAAACTTTTGGATCCTAAATCTGAGATAGTCACATTTTTATCCAAAACAAAATCATCCTTATTCAAACCATACGCTAATCCAACAACATCTTTAAGTTGCCAATTTACAGGAATTTGTAAATTAAATTTCTGTAGCCCTAAATGTTTTCAGTATCAAGCTCCAAATTATTTAAGGACTGCAAATTTTATAATTAATCAATTTAAATGTGGTGTGATGATGCTGACAATTAATTTATCCTTCGTAGCCAACGGTTGCTTTGAAACTCCAAACACTACAACAGACGCCACATCGTTCCTAATCAATAAAGAGACCGTTTGCAGTTCCCATGTGTTTTTGGACATAAAAAATACAATCATACTGTATATGAATGTCTAGTCCACTTACAACCACCTGTTGTTATTAGGTTAGCAGTCAGTTGCTTGGTGTATGCAACGCTTTCTGCAAAGCCAATCCTTTATTTGTTTTTGCATTTGGTAAATATCAAATGTCCCATCTTTTAATGTGCATAGAAATATGTTAACATGTGACTTATCACACTTAAAATGTTGGTATACTGTAATTCTGTGTTTTGTGAAAAACATTTGAGTTAACAGTAAACAGTAACAGTTAACAGTATTTTAATTTTGTAAGGGTGAGTTGTCTAAATAATCGACCTTTGACTTAATATCAGTCCACAGATGATTGTAAACTTGAAATGTGTTAGGACAAAATGAATACTTTCTCAAAACATTCCTTTCACCCAACTTAAAAAATATGAATTGTGAAAAACGATAACAAAGTCCACAAACCATCATGATCCTGTAACAGTAAAATATTGATTTAGGTTTAATATTTCTCTGAACTCAACAACAGTCAGAAGATTCTCTTTGGTGCTGTATTTACACTCAGCAGGGGCCACACAATGATATCAATGTTTATTTACATAAAGAAAAATTGAATGTGCCATACAAAAGTCCTTTAAAAGAAAGTTTCTCCACTAGGTGGCCATACTTTCAATTCCTCAGGGCAAGTTTGAACCACAGTAACAAGCGTAGTGACCATTGCACTCTTTCCCATTTATATCCTTAAAATGAGTTTTAATATCTAGAGATGTATGGTTGTACTTATAGTTAACAAATAAGGAGGTCATATTTCAGATTGAAAGAGATGTTAATGCATGCACACTGCTAAAAAGACGTCCCTGTTTTGTAGTCGTTGTCAAAACAAAACCAGAGCCATGCATTCCTTATACTTTAAGTTTTCTTTGAATGACAAAATTAAAAATGTGTCTTAACGTGTCTTAACTTTACTGAAAATTAAACCCTTACATAGAAACGGGTATTTTACTCCAAAATGATATGATATTTTACTTTTAAAACTATTACTTTTATATACTTTTATAATTCTAAACATTTCTCCTGTAAAATAAAAAGATAGTTTGAAGAGAAGTTGTTACCAAACTTCCAAATAGACACAACACTATTAAGACATTTCCAAAAATATCTTCTTTTGTGTTTAACAGAAGAAAGAGCCATACAGGTTTAGAACAACATGAGGAAAATATAAGATTTTAGGCATTTCTCAGTTCTGAAGTTAACAGAGATTGTTAATAACAAATAAAATTCTTCATGGAGAAGTCTTATATCCAGCACAATGCAGTCAGCGAATGTGTGCTGCCAAGCTAAAGGGGTCATTCCCAGTCACCAGTCAGATATACATTGAAGTGACTCAGGCTGTTGGTTTATTTATTTTGAGCAGGCTTTCTTCGCTCCGGTGTAGCGTATATTTTCTTCCTTTCCTTTTTGTATTCTCTGAGGCTGCTTATGTAATATGGGGTCCTAAATGGTGTACAGTGGTAGAGCTTGGATTATTCTTGCCTGAATCCCTATTAACTATTTAAGAAAATGACAAATTGGAGTCATGACAATCCGTTTGACAAACAGTATGTATCATGTTGTAAAAGGCGAAAAAAGATAAATCAGCCATCAATGTATAAGAATGGCCAAAATGGGACATTACATTCACATTATGTAAAAATAAAGGGGCTTAGATGCTTAGTAATTATTCACTTAAATTCCAAAAAAATGTCCTTGATGGCATTTTCTTACACCTGGGTTATGAACAGAAAATGATCAGAATGCGACATTCAATATTTTTCACTGTTATAAAACAGTTCATTCTTAGTAGACATTTAAAACCTAAAGTTCAAAAGAAGTTCTTAGTTAAAATAGTTTATTCATTTTCGTGCAAAACATTGTGTATAGTTGAAGCTGACTGGTATAGAGGGAAAAGGAGTCTTGCTGGTATTCCTCTACTGTTCATATTTTCAGACCTGAAGAACACAACCGCTTCAATTAGAGCTGCTAAGATGTAACAAGAATAATTCACATTCACTGCTCTGGAAACATGTTCTGCTCGGTTGATTCCTCTTTTCTAAATCATGAATCTCTTCATTTGGCAATCCTTTAGAATTTTGATATTTGCACTGAAAAAAATAAGAAATAGTTAAGTGCAGCATTCCTCATCTGTGCTGGAAGTAATGTGATTCATGTTATGATTTTTTATCTTTCCTGCGAGGCAAACTGAGGGCCAGTGGTTGTACGTATATAACGTTTCCAAGCACTTTATATGTTCGTGTTCTCTGTTGTATCAGCACGCCTTGGAGCGAAGTGGCCAAAGTCCTGAAGACTAAGCAGTTATCAGTGAAGACAGATGGAAGAATGGATGCCAAGTCAATAGGTTTCGGGTCGTGCAACATGTTATGCTGGATGTTCTCAAATGACTAACCACCTGTGGGGGCTTTTCACTGTCAGTGTTCATTTATATAAACATTAGTTTGCAAGTCAAATGAAAATTTAATAAGGGATTAAAGCAGTCTGGGAGAACTACATGGTTAGTGAGTGAATGGGGGATATGTGAATGACAGAGTCATAGTTTTAAGGTGAACCAACTCCTTCAAGTAATGTCCATGTGGTACTTTGAAAGAATAATTGATTAAAAGTAAACCACTTTTTTGTGTCACTAGATAGAATAAATATTGAACCATTATTCTTTAAAACACTTGACCTGAATATTAATATTTACTGTACAATGCCGCATTTCCAGGGATAAAACCTATTCTTAAGATTCCTCAGTTGTGTTTCCTAACATAAGGCCCAAAATGTCTGTACGGCCTCGACAGGAGAGTGAAATGCCATGTGACAATAACAGATGCCACTCAAATCCCTTTATTAGTAAAAACAGCTGACAGACTTAGAAACCATATGATTTAATTAGATGTGATAAAGGTCATGCTGTAAAAGTATACAGGCATCCGTATTGACAAGGACACAAGATGAAACCGGACGAAAGATGTCATGCTGAAACTTACAAATGCAATCTGATGGCCTTATTGGACCTGACAGTCCATCTACAGAATTCAACACAACACAAAGAGCTCAGACTTGATTCTATTATCTTGCATTTGATATGACATTATTCAATATTCAAATTGCATTTTTCGTAACTGTGTTTCTTTTGCAGGAAACGCATTTGTAGTGAGTCTGGCGATAGCGGATCTAGTGGTAGCCGTGTATCCTTATCCTCTGGTGCTGGTGTCTATTTTCCATAATGGATGGAATTTGGGATTCGTCCACTGCCAGATCAGTGGATTTCTGATGGGGCTGAGCGTGATTGGATCTATATTTAACATCACTGGCATCGCCATCAATCGCTACTGCTACATCTGCCACAGTCTCAAATATGACAAGCTATACAGTGACAAGAACTCCCTGTGTTACGTCCTTCTAATCTGGATTCTGACTGTGGTGGCGATAGTGCCAAACTTTTTTGTTGGCTCCCTGCAGTACGACCCCAGGGTTTACTCTTGTACCTTTGCGCAGTCGGCAAGTTCGGCGTACACCATTGCTGTGGTGTTCTTTCATTTTATTCTTCCAATCATGATTGTGACCTACTGCTACCTGAGAATCTGGATCTTGGTAATTCAGGTGAGGAGGCGAGTCAAACCCGAGTTCAGGCCCAAACTCACGCCGCACGATGTGCGGAATTTCGTCACCATGTTTGTTGTTTTTGTTCTGTTTGCTGTTTGCTGGGCCCCTCTTAATTTCATTGGCCTGGCGGTGGCCGTTGACCCTGGTCGGGTCGCACCACTTATTCCCGAGTGGTTTTTCGTGTCTAGTTATTTTATGGCCTATTTTAACAGCTGCCTTAACGCCATAGTATATGGACTGATGAACCAAAACTTCCGAAAAGAGTACAAAAAAATTATCATCTCTCTCTGCACAGCGCGGATGTTTTTCCCGGAGAGTTCCAATGACGCTGCGGAACGAATTAAAAGCAAGCCATCCCCTATTGTGACAAACAACAACCAAGTAAAAGTTGACTCGGTATGACATCCCAGATAAAGGCACTGTGAGAACAACCAAAATATGCTTCCAGAGTATTATTAACAAATGTTTGTAACGTATATAAATGTACCTGTTGGTTTTAAATTGGTGCATTACAAATTGCTTGTCACAGTGTTTACAAGTTCACAGTGCAGATCTTTTTTTAAACTTTTTTTAAGAAGAACAAGTTGCCAAGGATGCAGATTAATACTGTGAAACTTCTACGATGATGCATTTGTAAGGATGCTCCACCAAAAAATGAACCATTACTCACAATAACGTTGTTCCAAACCTCTACCAAACAATTTTGTTTGTTCTGTCGAACACAAAGATATTTGAAAGAATGTTAGCATGTGATATTAACAGGGCACCATTAACAAGTATAGTAGAAAAATAAAATTGAGTCAAAGGCGATTCTTGAAAATATCTACCTTTGTGTTTAACAGGATTATCAGTAAATGGAAAAAAGTATTGTCAAAACACACACTTTTTTGTAAATATTTTATTGGTTAAATATCTGCATACGGAAGTAACAAAAATAAAGAAGCCTAATAATAATGATTCATGACAAAAACATTTAAATCACAAAATAATTTTAGATGAAATGCATTAATATGTTTATTCTACCATTTTAAATAAATAAGGGTTACAACCAAAACAGGTAAACATATATTTGGGGTTTTCAAGACTTAAATTCCAATGTAATAAAATATGAGTAATCTGTATTACATGGATTTAAACAAATTCGCAAAAAATATGAACCATTATGAACCACCTCTTTAAGATTATTTATACAGGATTTATTTAATCATCATGTAATGCTGTTATGTTGCAAATGGTGTGTGGTTGAATTGATAAGCAGCATCTAGGTCTAATCTTACAAACAGAAAACGGATGAAAACAACCTGTCCACATTTCATTAAGTTGAATTCACAGCTTCCACTTATGTACAGCGTTTGAGTGACAGATGTTTTGTTTACAACAGAACCGATAAACTGAACATATGTTCTTATCTCCCCTTGAACTTTGTAAAACTGTGCTGAATAAAAAAGAGAAACAGGATGAATGCATACTCAATGGGAGGTGGATGTCTTTCTTTCCGATGCAAAATTATTGTCTTTTAATGTTGTGTTCAACTGAATCTGTGCCATGCAAATGGATTATGAATGAGATCCTCAAGGATTACAGTATGTATCTCAACAATACAATAGTCCAGTGCTTCTATAGACAAACTCCAATCCCAGACACAATAAAACTTGGTGTTTTTGGACTTACTCCACGGAGAGCAATTAATTCCTGAAATGATCCCTCTGGCGCTCTTTATACACATTGATGTGAATCCTGTTCAGACTTACCAAATTCCAGCACATCACATAATAAGCTTTGACATCTCCCATCACATTTTCTTTTCCCTGAAATCATACATATGTTATCATGCATAAGCAGTTAAGAACGTGACTGATCCTGCTCCTGGACTGCAAATCATAGACTCGGCTTTGACCTGTTTTTTGTGCCCACGGATGGATATTTCTGGACATTTGACGGGAAGTGTCTTTACATCAGCGAAGCTTAAGTAATTACATTTGTCTCTGCGCTGACTTCACAAGGGATCAGGCTTTCTATGAGTACCTCCACCCCCTCATTTCCCCAGATCCTATGATCCTAAAGGATGAGCCGTGGAAATCCACCCCCATCTGTGGAGATTTTTTGGGTTTGCTATTTTTTAAAATGACACGTTTTATCCCAGCCTGACTCTCAGAAGAGGGGTTCGAGTGGTGATGAGACAGCCCCATCTCCACATGCTATGGAATAGAATATCTTAAATTCTATGTGAAACACTGGCTAAAGAAACCACTTTATTTTAGGCATGATAAATCTCCGATATATGATATCAGCCAGCATTTGTTAGCATGGGGATGAAATATACATGAGCTTGAGCTTGATCTTGATCAGCTCCACTGCTGCTGCTGAAGAAAATGCATAACCTAGTCAAAAATAATAAAGGACGATTGTTTCAACCCCTTTAGGAAATCTCTGCAGTGGAACTTGGGAGGAGTTTTGACTTAAACTAACTTTTATTCAACCAGATTATATTTAATAGAAATGAAACAAACGTTTCCCAGAAGATATTAAGACCACGTACAAAAGGCATCATTGTGGAAAAAATGATTTCTTATCTTTTACATCCCTTTGAACAAATAGTGACATGTCCAAAGTTATTCATGCACTTTGCAAATCGTCACAGTCCTAAATCTGAAGTTCTAGTCCATTCCAAATATTTCAAGCTGTTCTAAATCCTCATAATTACCCTGATCATTTGGAAAAGCTGTTTTAATCAACTAACAGTTCTGCTGTTGGTTTGTGGAATATCAAGGCTGATACAAAGGAGCTCACTGAGTGCATGCGGCTGAGTGTTATGGCTGTTTACAAGTCAGAAAAGGGCTGTTAGACCACATCTAAATGTTTGAAGTTCCAGTGGCTACAGTGCAAAGTTTTCGAAAAAATACAAGACACTCTGCATTGTACAACATTTCAGAGGATGTGGTTGGAACCCAAAAGTGACAACTGTTCTGACTAGGAGGTTAATGAGCGAAGTAAAAATGAATCCAAAATCATTCTCAAATACAACATCAGGCAGTCTGCAAAGATTCTTGTGGAAATTTCAAAACCACAACAACCCAAAACAAACAGCAGAAGTGATGATGAAATGGTTAGCACCCAAAACATAAACCTATTGCAGTGGCCGAGCCACAGTCCTTACTTAAATTAAGAATCCATTGAGAGGGCTAAAGATGATGGTGATGAAAGGGAGACCCTCTAACCTGAAAGAATTGGAGCTCATCGGATGAATGGGGAAAAAAGACCAGCGGAGAAATGCAAAAAGCTGGTCAGCAATAATCTGAACTGTTTACTCTAATAGCTAATAAAGTTTTATTGATTATTTTGAAGGGTATGAATCATTTTGGACATTGCCACATTTGTTGAAATGTTAATAAAAGATGAGCATAGGTGAATCTTTTCCACGATGATGCCACTTGTACATTGATCTACAATCTTCTTGAAGATGCTTGTTTCATTTTTAATTAAAAAATTGATTTTTTGATTAAATCTTCTTTTGTGTTTCGACAAACAAAGGAAGTCATACATGTTTGAAATGACAGTAAACGATGACAGAATTCATTTTTGGGTAAACTATCCCTTTAAGTAAAATTGGCCAATTTGTCAGATATGGTGACCTTTACCCAAAATGTCACCTCTGCATTTATCCCCCTTAGAGTGACATGATTCAATTAAATAATTTCAGGGGTGAACATTCTGCCTAAGATCTATACCAAATTTAGATTGTCACAAGCTGGTGGGCATTGAAAAGTGTTTGCAATCTCCCAAAACAAAATACTGTCAGAAGTCAAAATTAGTTTATCTTTACAATGTGAAATAGTCTTTTTTGTTGTTCAATGTCTATTGTTCAAAATTCAATCTTTCCTGCCTTGTAGAAAGGTCAGCCACTAGTAAATCCTCTAGAATGTCTTGAAACCAGTTTTCCTCCCTATGCACTTAAAATAGCAGTGAATTAATTACATGTAACACAATTCTGCGTATCTGAGGACAATGTGCACATGTCCTCGCCTCAGGCCTGACAGACCTGATATTGAATAGGATCCACCAGGGAGACTCCACTCTGAACCTGCTCAAGTCCAGACTTCAGCAGTTTGATAAAGTCCAATGTTTGTGTGTTTTCAGGCGGGGGGAAGGAATTAGATTTGTGTATTTTTTTGGGTGCGTGTTTGTGTGTGTGTTTACTTTAGTCAAGATTCTGCTATCAGCGAGTCTCAGTCCAGCCAGACAGCTTTAGACAGCTGAAGTAACAATGGCTCACTATTCCATGGAGCAGAACACATAATTTAATTGCCAACATTTACATTTGCAGACGGGTTTCAGAAAGTCATGTTGTGTTAGGCTCTTGAGGATTTCAAACCTGCCGCTTTAAACCTTTAACTGTTTATTTATGCAATCTCATTTTGGGCATGGGCAAGAAACGGGTGTGAAATTAAATCACCTTGCAGCTGTTTTTGTTTGGAATTCTTTTAATTCTCTGTTGTTATCATGAAAACACAATCCTTAAGTATTTGTTTATTACCATTTATACAAATCAAAAAAGGCTAAAAACTAAAGTGATGCTTTGAAACTCAAACTCCTGTATTGTCTTACTTGAAAACATTAAAACAAGTGTTTTATTCATTAAATATATCATATATCATATGTCACACCGAGCATCTTCTCCATAACTCCTCTATAATTTCACAGCGCTTTGCAGTTGGCAAAGACAATATTTTTACAGGATCTTTCCTCAAGTGGAAAATTGAAAGGGCACACTTGTTCTTTCTGTGTAACTGAGAGAACACACAGCTAGAATCAAAAGAAATATTTCAATGTTATATTAATTTTTTCAACTCTGTCCTAAAATACCATCCCAGGCTGGATCGCTTAATAAATATATACAATCCCAAAGAATTATTTAATGTCTCTACACAGGGGTATTTGCTGTTTAGTGCTATGTGAACTGATGACTTTATTTGATTGAGTTGTGTGATTCCTTCTATTGTATGGACAGAAAAATAACAGAAGTATGAAAAATTTAAAATCTGTCAAACACAACACAAAAATTCTGTAACATTGTATCAGTGTTGGTTTCATTACATTTTTCATCAATATTTATCATACAGCATAAAAGTTGTGAAAAAAAATTGTTATAAAAAAATATTTTGATTAACTCTTAAAATTACCCTCCATACTATATCTTACATCAAAGTGTTACAAAGTGTCTAAGGTGTTCAGCTGCCATCAAAACCCCCCGATACATCATTGCCCACGACTGAACGCCCATTATCATTAAAACCTGTAAATAAGTTTTCATTATTTTTAATCATCCACATGCTTATGCTGTAAGTATGGAAGGAGTCCAGGCAAATGTAAAATTATTGATCAATGTTTACTGCTTTTCTTGTCACCAAGGGAGAATATTTCCACTTGGGTTATCTCATTAAATCTGAAAAAGCTTCAGGGTCAAGTAGATGTAAATGATTAAGAAGTAAAGGGAATAGCAGGAGACCGAAGTAGAGCGGGGGCTTTACATAAAAGTGGCTGAGAAAGATAGAGAAAGGATGACACCAGAGGCGACAGCTAAGAATAAAACACTCCCTAATGCCTGACGGTTGGCATATTCCCAGCTGCATTAACCTCAGTTAACATAAACAGTCCTATGCCAACTACTATAACATAAAAATCAAGTCTACCAACCACACTATAAACCCAAGTCACAAACAATTAATGTGCCTCAGATATACTGTATGATTTCTGCTGCTGTAGCTCATTTTCTCCTGTTTAACACGTATTGACCCTGTGGGCATGGAGCTATGGTCCAGCTGTGATCTGTACAGTAATGGGTTCGTTTCTCAGTGTGGTCTGTTGACCTTCCATTTAAATAGTCTATTTAAAGGCCACTTGACTAAATGTAAATTATTACTCATGCCATTATACCTTGTGTGGCTTGTGTTTGTGAAACACAAAAGAAGAAATGTTTATGGTTTGCATACAATGAAAGGGACAGGGAGTTTAAGGGGATGGTCTCAAGTGACCACTTACTGTAGTTCGTAGGCAATGTAGCTGTTTGCACAAAAATAACGTCTGCTATGTCATACTAGTTTTTAAAGAATATATTTTTAAGAAATGTGGTAAATGGTACTCATTTACCTGTACTGGTTTGTATCCATACAACAGAAGTAAATGGTTGCAACTGCTGATTGGTTGCTAAGTTTCTTTGCAATATCCTCGTATGTTTGGAAATTACTTGATGGTGAGTTGGTTATTGTATAATTTTCAGTTTTGGGTAAACTAACACTTTAACAAAAGTCGCTTTCTAAGGTCATTCAATTTTATCAACGAACTCCTTATAAAGACTACGGCAAACTTCTTGCTTTAACAGACTTGGTCTGCTTGACCAATTAGAGCCCAAACTTCTTTTTGTTTTAAAAAGTGACATAGAAACAGTCCTAACTTTGATTATTCCTCAAGTGCGTATGTGTGATTCATAGAGGGAATGTATGCACAGAAAACGTCCCTACACTTCTCTTTCAGATGGGAAATCTATAAATTCTAAATGATTTAAAAACTTGTGCGCAGCTGAATAGTTTCATATCTCATTTTGACTTAATCTAATTAATGTCATTGATATGTGATAAGTGTTAAATACATTCAGACCAATTTGGCCAGAATAATGCAAATTTGTCATTATTCTGAGTGACCACAATACTAATGACTACAAATAGCAGAGACTAAATTAATTATTCAACAATATGTATTAACAGATTTTCACTCTTCAGATTGCAAACATCTGTGACTTTTATATCAATATATCATAACATCTGTGTTTTTTATAGTGCTGGACTCCAGAATGCTTCCACATGACACAGGAGGCTTACATATTTCTAAATAAAGCAAGCCGGATTATCACATGAAGAGAATGAGATGTCAGAAGTGATAAACTGCTTCATGAATTAACAGCCACTTTAAATATGCACCATTTAGAGCTGTTCAAATATCTTTTTTTGGTCCCAGGGAAGTGAGAAATCAAGGAAATTATTAATATTCTGACTTATAGGGCTTATCCATCAATGACAAAATGTCAAAATGACTAAATGTGTATATGTTCATACCCCTTGAACACATCCCATGCACAGTGAACATTTGCTTCCGGCGATATACATCGACTGAGTTTAGCTGAACAATGTTCCAAGCGTGTTAACATGCACGTTAACCCCGAGTGTCTCTGGGACACGCGTGTGAAGTTTCAGGTTGAGTGGAATCTGACATGTGGCCGGCAGCACTGGCTTGTGCTGATGTTCACAAGGACAGGATCTTTGCTCCAAGGGAAATTATTTCACAAATTAAATATTCTATACTAGCACATTAAATAGCAGTTTTGCGCTCAAACTCATTTTTATTTGAAGCTAATTGATATTCTCAGTGATATTCTTACCGTTTGCATCACTTTGTAATTAATAGGCTAAGCTGAGAAAAATCAAGTTCAACAGGATTTTTTTTTAATCTGCTTCATCAGAGATTAAGGAATGAGTTGCGTTAAAATACTTAAGCAATGATAATATTTTGGTATGAAATTTTTATTTTTCCCCTTATTTACTAGAAATGGCCAAGTTAAGTATTACAAATCTTGGTGGATCAATATGTTCAATATAATTAATACATTGCCCATTTTTCTACTCTTAAAGTTTTCTTATATTTTTATCAGTAATTATTAACATTGCCAGAAAAAGAAGTCTGTAGATGTCATTTTGAATACCTTGACCGTGTTTCATTATTGAACCCATGAATGAATTTTAATCATGATTTAGTGCCGTACCTGTGTATTATTAAACACCACAAGCCCAGGGTGCTAAATGGACAGCCTCTTCTCTCATTAATCAATCTTTAACAGCACATGTCATACGGCTGACCCAAGTGATCATTCCCTGTCGGGCAGTAATGAGACCGGCTGCCAATGTATTTACCCAAGTAGGGCAGAAAACATTCATAACTAGAGTCATGTCTGCATCTCCCACATTATAGTCTTTCACCTTCAAATATCCTCTATTATTCTATTAACATCCTCACTAGATCTGTAATTGAGTTTAGCTGTTTGTCTTAGACTTTTCTCCACTTATGTCTTATCTCAGTAATTTACTCATGAGAGAGAATGTAAGACTTCTGAAGGTTGGATTATAACTGCACATACTAGATAAAGAAGCACAGTTAAAGGGACAGTTCACCAAAAATTATTTTCATTCATTCTTGATTTCAAAACTGTATGGGACTTATTCTTCACTCAAACACAAGGGGTACTTCGAGTAATGTCTCACTGGTTTTGTGTCAATTGGACGGAATATTGTTATGATCTTCTTTGTGCACTGCATACGAAAGTAAGTCATACTTAAAGAAAAGGTTCGTCCAAAAAGGAAAACTGTTTTCACTCTCTCTTATGATTTTAAACCTAGTTTATTTTATTTTGTTGGTTACGATAATTATTCACTATCGTAAGTTTGTTACTTCAGCTTGTAAATGAAAGACAACCTCGACAAAATTCTAATACACAATATACATCTAAACCCCTGAACAATACTAAACCATTTTTAATGCTATTTTATTTTTAAAAGAGAAATGGAAATTATTTCATTTGCATTTGAGTTTGTACTTGTGACATGAATAAAAAAAATGCCAAAGGTCACATCTTTTGCACACACTTGCTAAGCACATTCACAACATCCTGTACAGATGAATGCAATTCTTCAAATGTTTCAAACCTTAATATGCTTTTACCTGTTCTTGTGTTAACACTGTGGGTTTTTGCAGGTTCACAATGAATTGCAGTGAATCATGACTTGAAGCATACCATGTTCACCCATCCACATCTATTGAGCACAGATTACTAACCATCCACTGTTATCTGGCCTCTGGGGTCCAGGACAAACCAAATGAAAATACTTCCTTTTATTGTGCTTGATAAGCAAGAGGCCAGAAAAAAGTAAAAATAACAATGCAATAGAGCATAATGTAGACATGTATATAAAACAAATATTGCATACACTTATATAAAACTGCAGATGCTAAGGGATTTAAAATTCCCATCACATTCTGTCCCGGATGCCATTGTAACATTCATATGATTAGGAGCAAAGCTGTTGTATGGTAACCTTGATAGCCTCATCAAATTCAGCAATTTGGATTTACCTCTGTCAAAACCTCACACCTCATCGATGTATTATTAATATCCTCATAGATCCCTATTTGCCATGTTTTTATTCTGAATGAGCAGTCCCTGTTTTCTCTTTTGTTTGCGAAAGCCCTGGATTATCTTTCTTTCGACTCTACCTCCTCCTGGTTCATGTGCGCCCTTAACCTGTCACATCTGATTGTGTTTCATACCATAAAGTGTGTGTTGCCGTTCACTCATCCTTTACAGGGAGCTCAAAGCAGCACAGATTCGCTGAAGGCAAAAAAACTGATTCATATAAATGTATAAATACATGAATGCATAAAAACTAAGAATAGACTTGTTTGTCCCTGCAAAACCCATTCATCTGAGACAGGCTGCTTTCATTGGGGAGATTCTGTGTTTATAGGCATTCTCCAAAAAAACTCAGAATGCAGGAACGCCATAATGCATATTTATTTGTTCGGCAATATGGACTATTTTTCCCTTTTTCAAATGTAGATAAATCCGAAAAACCAGCTTCGTGAAGATACATTTTTTATTTATGCACATCCAATTTGGATGCAGATCTAAGATGAAGGAATTTGTGATTTTTTGGATTATTGTAGGAAACTCAATCGTGTTTAAAATGTGGACAACAAAATTGCATGCACAAGTTTGTTTTCATGAGTTAACATGCTGCCAATGCAATACTTGATAACTGTTTCCTTTATTTCCCACCAGATACATTTGAGAACTGATCTGTCGGTCCCCAGATCAGCTTGGACATTTCTTGGAGGAGTTTGATGTGGTCTTTTCATCTTTTCCAGAAGATGGCACGCCTATTGTTTTACTCAAAGACTTAAACAATCACCTTGAAAATTCTTAGCAGCTGATTTCACCAACCTGACAGCATTGTTTACCTGCAGGGTTTTACGTGCAGATCTTTTCTTCACACGCTACTGTTCTACTCATACTTTGGTGGACTCACCCGGCTGCATACAGTTGATCATGTCCTTGTCACTCTTGATCTTGACGTGTCAGCACCAGACACAACACCTCCTGCCTTGATTTTTAGCTTTTGCTCTCTCTCCTATCACCCTGTCCTCTGCTGTCTCCTCTACACTCCCTCCCACTGACCTCCCTACTCTACTAAACACTGACAGTGCCACTGACTCTCTATGTCCTCCGGGAACACTGATCCAGGCTCACGTCCACTAAGAGAAAGTGGTGCAAATCTATGGATTCTCTTGACCTCTCTCTCTATTAGTCTCTACTTTCTTCTTTCTGTGTGGACGTCTCATCCGCTAATACCCACCTGACTCTCTGACTTTCTGCAAAATCTTCTTTGCTCTTCTCTCTCTACCCACCCCTCCACCATCCTGGGACTTGACGGCTGAGGATTTTGAGTCTTTCTTTGTGAAGAAAACCATCAACATTCAGATCTCTGCTCCGCCTTGCTTTACCACATCCAGACACCTGAAACCATCTCTCTCACCTCTTTCTCTTGGCTAACTGAGGACAACTACATGTCCACAAAATCCCATCCCCACCTCCACCAGGCTATCTCTCCATTGGTCATCCTGGCTCTCACCCACACCATCCAACAACATTCAAAGAGGCTTGCATAAACCCTGTGTTTAAGAAACCCGCTATAAATCCTGCACTTCTGGAGAACTACAGATCAGTGCCCCTCCTTTATTGGCAAAACTCTAGAGAGTGTTGTCTTTGACCAACTCTCCTCCTTCTTTACTCAGAACCACATCCTGGACAGAAACCAATAAGGCTTTAGGAGTAGGCCTCCACTGAAGCCATGTTCCTTTCAGTTGTTGAAGACCTAAGATTGACAAGGGCAGCCACTTAGTCATCAGTTCTCATATAATTGGATCTTTAGCTTCTTTTCATAATGTTTAGGGTATGTGTTTTAGGGTATCACAACACCTCAAGGCTCAGTCCTTGGACAGCTAGTTTTTTAACCTACATGTCATCATTGACTCCCTTATTCGAAAGCATGTTTTTCCTTTCACTGTTATGTGGATGACACGCATCCAGAAGATAAGATGGTTTCGGACCATTATTTATTTAATTACATGGTTATGAAGTGTTACAGAAAATTTGAAATTTTGCAAAGGTGGTTCAATTATTATAATATGTGAGTTGCTTTAAAGCATCCAGACAAAGTCCGAAGTTGAGAATATAAAGAGCTTTGCATCTTACTGGCATGTATGCAAAGGTGGCACAAAAGAATTCATTACTGTACACAAATTTCATGAAAGCCTGTCTGGGGTTCGTCCTTGACGTGCCCCTGAGAAAAACAATTTTTCAAAGAGAAAACATATGAGTACATAAACAATTCTCCACAAATCTTAAATTATGTTAGCAACACATTACAAGACAAATTACTTTTTGCTCTCTGCATTTTTCCTACCATTGCATAGCAAAATGCCTCACTAACACTGGAACACAAACAGGTTTCTACTGATGCACATGTGATTAGCATGTCACATTTTGGCCTTGTGGCATGATTACATTTTGGGTTTGGATTCTTTATTAAATATTAATTATGTTTTTTAAACACAAAGCTGTACTGAGAAACTCAGGCCTGGCAAATATGCCAGTTCCTGCAGAATAAAGGAACACTACTGTTTTTCAAGCTTTCATTGTCATATGTTTTCTAAACAAATGCAGTGACACATTTTACTGTGTTTGTAGTGTAAACCTATTATTAAAGTGGCAGTTCCCCTAAAACTACAAATGTATCATCACTAACTCATTTTTTGAAACTTATATGAATTTCTTCAACAGATCACACAAAAATATATATTTTTGAATGTTATCAAATTACCAAACAGCAGGTCCATAGGCATGAATGACAGAGTATGGTGTTGATGAACTTGACTGGCCTGCACAGAGTGCTGACCTCAAACCGAGGTCATTTGTCAACTTCAGGAGCTTGATAAAGGGTCTTTAGAGGTGCAGTCATTAGCGTACAGGGAGAAGAGAAGTTGGGAGAAAAACGCATCCCTTTGGGACACTGGTGCAGATTGTGCGGCTCTCGGGCGTGATTTAAATCAACAATACTGATAAGACATCACATCTATTTTTGGGAATGTGATCAATTACGTATGGAATGCATAGTGGGTGTTGAGAGCATAAGTTAAAATTCCTGATTCACTAGAGCTGATTCTTTCTGCTGCCTAGTTAAAGTATAGTTTTAGTGTGTTACACTATTGATCCATCATGGCTGTGACGCTTGTGAATAATCTTTGGCAGAGATGTGCAACATTTACAAGCCACAGAAAAAGTACAAAACTTGAACAAAAATAAAGCCTAGCTACTTGTATGTAGTGTGGTCTACCCAGAATCTTAGTAGAACATCATGTACTGTAGGACATGTTGTGAATGTTGAACAATCAAATGTACAAAACAACAATGAAAAGACACATGGTTTTCCATGTTAGAACGACAGCTGCTCTAGAAGTTTTGCAGTTGAATGTTTCTCACCAGCTCAACATTATCAGATATACCATCATGCAATGGCAATTATCTTTGCAGGCCTCATGGGGTCTACAAACATATCAGTGTTGTGGGGTGAGGTGGGGAAGTTGCAAGTAAAGTTTTCCTATTGCAGAAAATCTCTACAAACATGAAAGTACCCCTCTCCAGGGCAGAACTAATTTAAGACTTCAGCAAACAATATTTTACAAGACGTTTCTACATCCATGTACTACAAATGGTCTAACGTGGTCCCTATAAAGTAAAAATATTAGTTTTCGTGTAAGAATAATTACATTTGAAATGTTTTAAAATATGTTTTAATTGTTAAAATGTTGCTAGCTTTCACCTCTAAGTACACAAAGCCAAATAATCAACCGCAAAATATCTAAATAAACCAAAACAAGCATGGTGTCATGATTCTGCTTCTTTTGGTCACGTTTTTACGGGTTTTGGCAGAATCATGGCAGTCCCGTGTTATTTGCCTGAGACACATTGCATTGTTTGTTATGACATGCCATGTGCTCATGTTTTGTCTCCTGACCCCGCCCCCTTGTTGTCCTGTCTTTCTTCCCATCATTGTTTCATTTCCCACACCTGCCCTCATGTCGTTATCCCTCGTTATGATCCTTATATAATGCATACATGGCAAGAATTCACTTCTTTACAATAATTCTTTGATGGTGGAACAATCTACCCTTTTCAACACATTTGGTAGATGCAGTTTCTTTCTTTCAAAAATGCCTAAAAACCTCATCTTTTCTCTCTACAACATAATTACTTAAAACCTCTTTTCTTACCCAATAACTCTTTCTATTTTTTGACCCTTGTCTTCACTCCTAACATGTTTTGTCTTAACTTGTGTTACTCGCACTTTTTCACCTATTGTTATCTTTGCTATTTACCACTTCATGGTCTCCACGCCGCTTTGGATAAATGCATTAGCTAATAGCCTAAATTTAAATATGAATGTAAAGTCATAAGTTTCAATAGACTGACTTAAAAACTTATCTTATGTGTTGAGTCTCATATACCAACAAAAGAACAGTTAATGTGATGGGTTATCTAAAAATAAAATACTGTCATTAATTGGTCAACTGTCTATTTAAATCTGTGTGAAATTCTTTGTTATGATGAACACTGAAAAATTAATTTGGATGAATGCTTGCAACATAATCACAATCACAAAGGTAATCAAAGTAACACCAGAACTCTCTGTTGTCATACATTCTTCATAATATCTTATTTGGCCTTCTGCAGAAAAAAATATTTCTACTTTGGTAGTCAATGGGGTCTATGAACAGATTGGGAGCATTCTTTCAAATATCTTAATGCTTGTTCATCCAAACAAAATGTTTACAAATTTGAAACAACTCAAACTGGAATAAATGATGACAGAATCTTTTTTTTAGGTAAACACTGAGTAATAAACATTACAGATTTGAATAATTAAAATATAAGAACAGCTCAAGGCATGTAATAAGATGCAGCTGAGCACACTTATTGCGTTTTAAAATAAATTCTATGAAACGTGCCATCTTTGCTTTTCAACAATAAAACTAAAAGTTCGGGAACAACAGCATGCAGGTGTGAAGAATGAAATAGAAGTATTTTTTAAGTCTTTATTCCCTGTGAAAATGTTTACCCAATCGTTGTTTTAAATCTGATTCAAACTTGTCACCTCTTAAGCATTGCCAGGTAAATTCTCATATGTCTCATTGGGATTTCTAAATTAGATACAAATGAAAGAAGAGACCTATATCAAAAGACAACTTTCCACCACCTGTCACAGTTGTTTTTCCCCTTGAAATCAGTCTAATTATTCTCTGCAAGACTTTCTCCTCCTTACAATTGATTCAAGCTGCAAGCTGACAACATGGCAAATAAATGCAGTGTTCAAAGCTAAGTTGTGACAGTGTCTGAACGTTCTTTTATGTTGCAGATATCGTGCATACATTAGTATTTTACATTTTGAGAGAATTTTTATGAGATGTACGTCTGGGAATACTTTACTACAATCAAGAATGTATCCAAATTAATTATGGACAATCTGAATTCGGTCTTCAGATTTCCAGTCATCTTTTCAGTGAACTACACATAATATAGCAGTGGCTTCTATTAATGTAAAAAATGATGGATAAATGTATAGGTTATGAATATGTCAATCTAATTTGCCACTCTGTTATCCCTGGAGAACGTGACCTAGATTCTACCCTTAATAATATACTTTGCCAATGAATTTCTAAAAATTACTTGATCCTCACCCGGGCACTCATTATTCTCAGTTGTGTGACTATAGATTCACAAAAATGGATGATAACTCTGTGAACCCACCATTACCAAAATACAGTGATGTTTAAACAATCAGTTCTGTCTAAGTTATGATCAGACACCTTCAGATAAGATTATCAGAAGTGATGTTGGATACCTATTCAGCAATATATAATTATATGGCTTGATGAATATTACAGGGTTCCAGTTTCACCTCCTTCCTAGTTCACATGATATCCCTCAAGCTTTGCATCTGGTGTGTTATAATCAGGGTTCAGATTCACTTTAAATATACTTTTAAAAGATCTATTAATGAAGCTTCTTTGGTTGGGATAATACAATTCTAGTGTGTCTATTCTGAGGTGACATGTTATGTAGGCCTATTTAATATACAGTGGCATTCCCAGGGTTACATATAGAATTGTGTACACAAGTCATCCATATGGGGTAAGACATATTTAGGGCTTTATGTGCTGTGAGCTCGTTGGTTCAAATGTGTGGCAGAGGTTTGAAGATTCCTCATAAAACAACAATAAGCCAAAGCTGTCGTCAGAAGCAGGGCCAGCATTGTAATCTGAGGGAATTGTATTCATTGTGAAGAAAACAACCCTCAATAATTTGGCAGACATTGTGTGCAAGCTGCAAGGAGATATATCCCTGTTTAAAAATAGTTCAATCAAAAAATGAAGATCTTGATATTTTTCTTGTAATTCGTTCCAAATCGTTGCCTCTCTTCCAAGAAGTTCAATTGGAATTTACTAAAAATGAAGACTGGTGCTGTTGGTTATTATTCTTGAATTATTATTGCTTGAGACTGAAGTTATCTCATGCCACGCGCACTGTGTTAACCCTGCTTATGCCCTGAAAAGAATGTTATGTATGTGACATATAAAACAAAGGAATGACCTTTCTCAATACAAGGAGATGAATTTCTGCCTTATGGGTTTACCTACATGGGATCAAACATGAAACCTTTATACTGGAACCCCATAAGCTTGCAACTACTCATATAGAGCGTTTTCTTTCTCTTGCTGGATGCTGTAGTCCATTTTTAAATCTGAATTACTGTATGAGTAAACAATAACGCTTAGACAGGTAATAAACACATGGTGACTCCCGAATAAGTTAAACCTATTGTAAGAGATCCTTTTTTATTACATATCCCTGTGTGTTTTGATCTATAATCAAATATTTAAACTTTGTAAGTTACATATTAGTCTTTATACTGAGTCAATGACTGATAGGTGGTACAACCAATAATGATTGGTTTAGTGTTGCAATATGTTTGTCTAGTTTAATAATAAATGTGAAACTGAAATATACTGGAATTAATAATATTGTTCAGAGGACTTACTATATTTGCTTTATATTTTCCATGAAAATGTCTCGGAACAGAAAGACTGCCGCTTATGTATTTCCTTTACAATGATTCATAGGACAAAATGTTAAGGCCAATCCTACGTATAAGACTACATTATTTAACATTACTTTAAAATGATTGGTAATATCTGACACAACGTGTAAATTCAAACATTAAACCAGATTTTTTTGTAATTTGATTGCACCATTACGCGACACTGCAGAATACTAAAATATGCTAAGGTAAATACTCTTTACCCTAGTGCAATGTGCAAAATAGAAAAGAAAAGAAAAAACACAGATATACACGTGTACATTACCCAATAAGAACGTGCGCTGTGACCTCCTATATATACACCCAGGAGACCAGCCTCAGAAATCTATAAAAAAAAACTATATGTAAGTTCCTTTTGCTTCCTCTATTTCCTTTCCTCCCTTCTTCTATTGTGGGCTTTTAACTCCTATCTCTAGACACTTTATTAGTGAACGCAAACATCTCTTTTTGCATTAGAGCCTTTGATACAATAGTGAGAGAACAGCCAAATTAATTCTACTGACAACATTATCTTAGATCACTTCTGCAATTTTATTCTCCGGATGAAAAGATTCAAGTTATGACTTAATTAAAATCTATAGATGATTGTTATATTAAACATTTAACTAAGCAAAAACGAAGGAAATACGAAAGTTAGTAAAAGAGCAATCCAAAAGTATTGTTTTCTTTCATACTTTTCTTTCACAGGCATTTCATAAAAACTACCTCGAATCCGTTTTATAAACTATAAATTTACTATAAATATCTCAACTTCATGCTGTTAAATAATGTCTTAAACGTCTTATGAATTCACACTTTTGAAATAGAGGTGCTTCACATTGCCATAGAAGAATTTTTTTTGTTTTGATGGTTCATGGAAGAACCATTAACATCTGAGAAATCTGTTTCACACATTTCACTGTGGTGAAAAAAGGATCTTTAGATTATTTTAAGGATAGAAAGGGAAAGAACATTGGACTGAACAATTCTTTGGCTTAGTTTTTAGAGTATACATTTTATTAAGCTCAACTTGATGTTTGTGTTTTTTTTGCAGAGAAAAGAAAGTCTTGTAGGTGTGAATGACGTTACAGTGGACCAAATCTGTAAAATCAATAATATGATTCTTTTTAAAGATTTTGAGAGAAGAATTACACTCATTTCTAGAGCAAAATTCACGATAGGTTGGGTGATGTGTGAATGTGTGTCTTCTTAACTTGTGGTCTGGACCAATACAGTTTTGTGCCTGATGGTGTTGAGAGGAGCTGACTCTAGCAGACACTTGCCTCAGATTAATTTTTTAGAAGTGGTTTTAGAAGTCGGCTTATACTGACAGCCAGCCTATATCCTCAGCCTAGTCTATCCCACTCATCTGTGTGTTTCTCACTGTTTGTTTAATCCAGATTAATATTATTATTTTCTTAAACTGATTGAATCAATGGTTTTAACATGGTTTGCAATACTTGTAATTTGTGCTCTGCATTTAACCCATCCAAGTGCACACACACAGTAAGTGAACACACATGCAGGCACACGCACGCACGCATGCACGCACGCACGCACGCACGCACGCACGCACACACATACACACACACAGACACACACACACACACACACACACACATACATACACACACACACACACGGTGATGAGACAACCGGAGCCGTCCAACCATCAAATCACCTTGGCTACGACTAGTCAAACAATGACAAACAAACAAATAATCTCAAGGTATTTAACAATACTGAGAAGGTCATCAGATGTTTTCGTTCCATCAAATGTTGGTATTGCCACAGTTATATTCCTCTGCTTCAGCGAAAACTGGATCTCATTATAGCATTATTAGGATGAATGAGTCTTTATAGTTCTTACTGTCTGTCAGGGAATCAATAGTTAGAAAATTGGATTTCACACAAAACAGGGCCAAAGCAAGACCATTAAAAGCTTGGTCTAGCATTTAGGAAGCACTTATTTATTTGCGACTTAGGGCTAAGGGATACTATTTATACAATCCTGATCATTCATATCACAGAATTAATTGAAAAATTTATAAACTCTTTGAGTACACCACAGTCTCTAGCTTACAGAATTTCCGAAATTAATATTTTATTTTTGGATTTTAATAATAGATTTTTCTAGTCTCGAGCCTCACGCTTTTCATGACATAAATTACAGTGTCAACAACTTTTACACAAGGTGACAGGATGCAACGGAATAAGACGGTTACGATCAGCCAAATAGAGGAGAAACAAAACAAATGTGTATCAACATGTACATTAAAAAAAATGCAATGAAAACAAATATTCCTTGTGTTTTGCTTCTTTTTCTTTCATTCACATCACACATTTACAATCACATCACCTGCATTATTTATCTCCAAAAAGCTTTAATTATGTAAACGAGGTAATGGTTTAAAATTAGTAACAGAGGTTTTGCTGGGCGTGAATTTGTGAAAAGTTGTGAAAGTTTGAAAATTGATTTAGTTAAAACATTGTGCCATTGAACGTTTGTATAAATGCAATATGGCACTCGAAGTTGTGTGATTATGCTCCAATCCTGACGAAACAATTTTTTGTTTGTATAACCAAGAAATATGCCCATAGAGAGACTCTTGTAGTGGGTAGTTAAATAGACATATTTAGACAGTGTTTGTTTTCAGCCCGGTGGGCTAGATCCACTTAATATGAAGACAGTCTGTGTTCTCTGTTTGTTATCTGTGTTCTCATGGCTGTAGAATGATGTTTGTGCTGCAGGCCAAAATTTCTGGCAAAGATAAAGGTTGCCATGTTTATGTAAAATGTCTTGCAATTTAACTTTTTGGGCCAAAACACACTTTTTGACAGAATCTTTAACATTTATAACTAACATGAGATAGGTTCACGTTCACTCTGCTGCACCTTAGCATATTTCTATGCACATCTTGTTAACATTAAGTGTTTAGTGTTTAATATTTAGTGCTTAATGTATGTATGTACACACAGCGTTGAATGTTTCGACTGTGTTTGTCCAATAGTACACTGTGTGTACTGATTATATGTATGTGCTTATTGCTTATTGCACACTGTCTTATGTTGAAGTCTGTTTTATATGTTACATGTCATATGTTAACTGTACTGCAATTTTTTTCTGGAGCAAGCTCTCAAGAAATTCACTCACCAGGACACATGTGCCGTGGAGATGTGACAATATAAGTGAATTGAATTGAGTTGGTTGGTCTGACATGAGAGATGTCTGAACAACAGGAGTCAACTATAGTAATCCAGCTTCAATAGATCATCGTACTGGATTTACATTTACATTTAGGCATTTAGCAGACGCTTTTATTGAAAGCGACTTACAAATAGTCGAGGAGACAATGAAGCGGTAAATAGCCGATACAGCAATAGGTGAACAAGTGCTACAACAATGTTACCAAGTTACACAAAGCGAGATTTTTTTTTTGATAGAGTGAGTAAGTTAGAAAAGAAGGTACTTCTAGTGAGTTAGGTGTACCCAGAAAAGATGAGTTTTTAGGTGTTTTTCAAAGATAGTGACCGAGTCCGCCAAGCTTGAAGCAGGAGGCAGATCGTGGAACCGATGCATAGAACGGACGAGAGAGAGATTTCTTACCCTTTTAGATGGCACCACAAGTCGTAGCTCGTTTGCGGAGCGCAGAGCTCTGAAGTAGCTATACCTTTGAATTAGTGAGTTAAGGTATCTGGGTGCTGAACCGCTGATGATCACATTGGTTACATGGGTCCTTTTTGGTTCCTTGAACACCACTCTTGCCGCTGCATTCTGTATCATCTGCAGAGGTTTAGTTGTGCACATCGGGAGTCCAGAAAGCAGTGCATTGCAGTAGTCCAGCCTGTACAGGATCAGATCCTGAACCAGGATTTGTGTGGAATTTTGTGTGGATTTACAGTTATGTGGGTGTATAAAAAGATGAAAAGCAAGCTTTAAAAGACTTTACAGAACCAACACACATGTTAAAATCATACATATTTCACAGTAAAAATTGAATTCAATTATCTCTCTCTCTCTCTCTCTCTCTCTCCTCTCTCTCTCTCTCTCTCTCTCTCTCTCTCTCTCTCTCTCTCTCTCTCTCTCTCTCTCTCTCTCTCTCTCTCTCTCTCTCTCTCTCTCTCTCTTCTCTCTCTTCTCTTCTCTTCTCTTCTCTTCTCTTCTCTTCTCTCTCTTCTCCTCTCTTCTCTCTCTCTCTCTCTCTCCTCTCTCCCCTCTCCCCTCTCCCCTCTCCCCTCTCCCCTCTCCCCTCTCCCCTCTCCCCTCTCCCCTCTCTCTCTCCTCTCTCTCTCCTCTCTCTCTCCTCTCTCTCTCTCTCCTCTCTCACTCCTCTCTCTCTTCCTCTCTCTCTCTCTCTCTCTCTCTCTCTCTCTCTCTCTCTCTCTCTCTCTCTCTCTCTCCCCTCTCTCTCTCTCTCTCTCTCTCTCTCTCTCTCTATGCTTCAAGTCTTCTGTAACAACCTGTGTTTCAGTTTACATCACAAAAGATAGTACGTGGCTTCTCTATCTGTCCTCATAATACATTCTACATCTCTCGTGCTAATTTACCTTATGTCCTATCTAAAGTCCAATTTAGACCGTTCACTGTTCTTCTGACTCAATAATAAATACCCCCCACCTCTCATATCTTATCTCTCAAGTACCCCATGTCTGGAAATGCATTTCGGCAGTTTATTATCTCTGTGCCCTCAGTCTGATCCCTCACGGCTGAACTTTCATGCTAACCTTCATATGAGCAACGCCTTTCTGATTTATTTCTTATGTCCACATAATACATTTCTTTCACTATTAACAGTTTATTCTTATTTTTACAGTGATTGGATACACACTAACTCAAACCTGATGGTTTTCAAAAGCAGCTGAAATTGAAAGCTGGTCATGATAACATACACTCTCAGACAGATCAAACTTTGGGGGTTAAACATATATTGAGCAATTAACATTTCATCTAGTTATCAGATGTGCATCCACATTTAGCCTTTTTGTGCCAATTGACTGGGGAATAAACCCTGTACCAAGCTGCTCTTCACAGCCTCTGGTCACATCCTTGAAGAAGGTTTAGAAGCACACATCTGCATTGACTTATGCTTTAGGACTCATTCCATATGTCTTTCCTGCAATTCTCAGAGAACACATCAAAGCTTAAGATCAGGTCTGTGTGGGTTGAGAAGTGGGTGGCTTCTATTAGAAAGAACACATTTCTATTCAGCATTACTCCGTCTTGTGATTTGCTTGGGTGGTGTGCTCCTGCCCTATTTGTCCTGTATTTTTATTACAAAGCTTCAAAAACCAAAAGCTTCTGGTAACCTCCACCATCGGTTGTCTCTCAAGCGACATGGTGCTGTTCACCTCCGCTGGGCTGCACTGCTGATAAAAATACTCCCTTGCAACTGATCTTTGGAGCTGTCACTTCTCTACTTTCTCTAGCGGCAGGATATATGTCTTTTATCATTACGCACTTACTGTCTGTGTGCTGTTCTGCAACAGAAAACAGCTATTTACAGTAAGTGATATTAATGAGTGTTAAATTACTGTGTGACAGTTGCTGTTACTATAACTATATGTCAAATATTGTAATTAGTTGCTGTTTAAAGTTGATTAATAGGAATTATAAGTTATTTTTTTCTTTAACAATGTGTTTTTGGGCCACAGGGTTTCAATGTTATTACACAAAGCTTGCAGTAGATGTTCAATGTTTTTGTCAGTGTCATTTCCTTGAAACATATTTAATTTTTCCACGTTTAAATACATAATTGTGATTTAAATTTCTTATGTATGAAGGGATAATTCATCCAAAAGTGAAAATTCTATTATGAACGTCTCCCTCTCTTGTATTTCCCATTCTGTATAAATTTCAAAAGTTTGGTCACAAAGGAATATATTTTCGACAAATGCTTGTACGATGCTAACATAGTAGGCAAATTTACCCCAAAAAACTTTGAATTTTGAACGTAAAAGAGTATTTTTAACACAGTTGCAATGTGCAATCTAACAAGCATACGGAATTTGTATTAAAACTAATTTAAACGTGTGGCACATGTAGATGAAAATATGAAGTTATTCAAACAAGTCTCTTTTAAAAAAAATTTTGTGTTAAGAAGAAAACTAGGGACGTTAACAGAACATGAGTGTCCACTAATAAGTAACTATAAAAACAGGGGCGGGCTAATAAAGGCTAATGAGAACACAATTAGCAAATGACGAAATAAACCAGGACTATGTTTTTGTTCAATTAGGATATATAGGCCCCGTTTGTGAAAGCACTGATGTGCAAAAAATATTTTACATATTTTAAGATAAAGGTAGTTGTAAAGGGTGATGGAGTTAAACTTCAGCACTTATTCAACTATTTTTATCTTTGCGATATATTGCTTCCTTGTCTCCTCAATTCTTTGTAAGTCAGTTGCAATGGAATTGTTGGAACACAAGACATGGAGTGCAGGAAATTCATTTTAAGGAGGGATGGAGTTACACTTTAGAATCTTTCATCTATAAGATCCAAATGCTATGCACAGTCCATCCATTCAAACACACATACTGTCAAAGGTGAATTTTCTGCAAAAAAAGTCCCCAACCCAAGTATCTTCAGTTAATCTAATCCATCCCGCAATGATTGCAAATGATTCTTTTACACGAATACATTTTTATGATTTATGAAGAAAACTGACCAGAGGCAGAAAAGCATGTGAGCATATGACCTTTTCCACTGACAGAGGTGATGACTAATGATTGTAATATTCTATGATGTTGCTTATATGACCTTACAAATGTCATCAAATAATATATATCAAGCTATGGAACTGAGCCTTTGTGTTTAAAACCATATTAAAAATTATGATCTTGTGGTTAGAGAGTTGGACTAGTAAGCAGAAGGTTGTGGGTTTGAATCAAAACGCCAGCAGAAAATGACTGACGTGTCCTTGAGAAATGCATCTTAGCCTTGCTCTGGAGTGATAATCGGCCATTGCATAGTACCTGAAAGTTACTTTGGACAAAAGCCTCTGCCAAATTAATAAATGCAAATGTGAATAATGCAACACATGGTAATCATGAATCGTCCTATAAATAAGAAAATATCAGTATATATCCTGGAGTTATATTTTAAGAAATTTTTCTTTTTTGATTTTTTTTAACAAATATGTTGTTCAAAACTATGTAATCTACTGTAAATGATCACGCAACATTTTACGGTTCAACAATGATTTAAGAAATTGTTTATTTGCAATGAATGAATGTTAAAAGGGGAAAAAATTCTAAAGTTAACATATATTAATTTACATTTATTTAATATAGTCTATGATCTACAAATTATATTTTTTAAATACACTATTTTTGGTGAATTCTAACAGAAATGTAATTTAGATTTATTCAATTTAAACAGCTCGTTGATATCACAGATTTGCTATGTATTTTTTAATGTACATTGTTTACCCAAAAGCATGAGTCAAATTCCAAACAAATCTGTGCAGTTCACTTTATTAAAACTATTCAGTTAACTCACTTAATAAGTCCAACAATAAATGTGCCACCATGTTGTTTTATGTTAAAGACTCAAAGGGATCTACTAAGCTTCATGTTAAGCATCAGAAAGGAGAAAAAAGACTGAACATGGCATGACAAATCTGATGTGACAAATTGCATTTTGGAAATAACAAATGTTTAATATAAAGCAAAATAAAATGTCCTAATCAAACATGGATGCTTAAACATCAATATTGCAGATATTCTAATATTGCAGGGCCTGTTTGAAGGACATTACTTTTCTGACTTGTAATGTCCGTAATAAACACATTTTTCTGAATATGAGATTTATTCTGCAGTCGTTACATTTATTCATACATTTGACAAACATCTCTTCGGATGAAAAGCATTCATCCAAAGAGACATATAGTCCATCTGCCATGTTCTAATGTTATAGCAAATAACATTATGGTAATAGCTTTATTAGATTACAGTATGATGATTGCCAGCTGGATGCATGGATGAATTGAGTGACTTTTACAGGTATATAGTGCATATATTTTAGTATAATTTATCTAAATGAGGACACTTAATGAGGATGTCATGATTCTGCCTATCTTGGTCATGTTTTTCCTGTTTTTGGCAGAGTCATGGCAGACCTGTGTTGTGTGAGTGTCACATGGTATTGTTTTCTTACATGCCATGTGCTCTCTTGTCTCGTCTCTTGACCCCGCCCCCTTGGTATCCCGTCTAGCTTCCCATCATTGTTTCATTCCCCACACCTGCCTCGTGTCGTTATCCCTTGTTATGTTTCCCTATATAAAGCCCTTGTGTTTTCTGTCCTGTGTCGCTGCATTACGTTTGCCACATGTGTTACTCGTGTTCGTGATCTGGTCCTTGATTCCCTGTTCGTGTACAGTCTTGTTCGTGTTTCATGTTCCTGTTTGGACTGTCCCTGTTTTACCTTGTTTTAGTTTTAGAAAATATTACCTTGTTTTGTGCCCCATTGTGGGAAGTCTTTTGTTTGACCCTTTTGTAGTGTTTTAGTGTTACTGTTTTCCCCATCGTGGGTTTTTGTTTTCTGTTTTTTTTGTGTATTAAAGTCTTGTCGTTCATGGTATCACGCCTGCATTTGGGTTCTCTCTCCTTTCACCCCATCCCATCCTGACAGAATGCAGCGACCAGAAATGAACCCAGCAGGTGTGTGGAAGCTGGGTCCCTGCCCGGTTCGTACCCGCCAAGCTCGCCTCCTACTTGGGCTCCGGCAGGGGAATCGGGGCATATTGGAGTTCATCCAGGAGTTTGTGGCGGCGGCGAAGGAGACAGTTTTTTCCGACAGGGAGATGTTGGGGATCCTAAACTGCTGCCTCGCCACACCCCTCAAGCCCAGCGAGGTCAGGATGCTGAGTCACCTCTATCTTGAGGACGCGGTCAGGTACGTGATCAACCGGGATGACCCGTGGCCAGCAGCTCCAACCTGGGGTTCCAGCCCGCTGGCCACGGTCCCGGAGGATTGCGTCCTGGCCACGGTCACTTTGGGGGACTCAGCTCCTCACTGCTCCAGCCCAGCCAACCCCACTCTCCCTGTCGGTCCTCCTGTCGATCCTCCTGTCTCAATCCGGGGGAGACGTCCCAGGAGGCAGTCCTGGGACTCTCCGTCCGAGTCTTCGGGGGCAGAACTGGTCCCGCCCCCTCCTGCAACCTCTACTGTCACCCGCCGCTCAAAGAAGAAGAAGCAGCGGGTCCAGGTTGCAGCGCCGGTCCCGGATCCAAGTCCTGTCCCGACGTCGGATCCAAGTCCTGTCCCGACGTCGGATCCAAGTCCTGTCCCGACGTCGGATCCAAGTCCTGTCCCGGATCCAAGTCCTGTCCCGGATCCAAGTCCTGTCCCGGATCCAAGTCCTGTCCCGGATCCAAGTCCTGTCCCGGATCCAAGTCCTGTTTCAGCGCCGGTACAGCCGGCTTTCCACGCGGCTCCTGCGCCGGTACAGCCGGCTTTCCACGCGGCTCCTGCGCCGGTACAGCCGGCTTTCCACGCGGCTCCTGCGCCGGTACAGCCGGCTTTCCACGCGGCTCCTGCGCCGGTACAGCCGGCTTTCCACGCGGCTCCTGCGCCGGTACAGCCGGCTTTCCACGCGGCTCCTGCGCCGGTACAGCCGGCTTTCCACGCGGCTCCTGCGCCGGTACAGCCGGCTTTCCACGCGGCTCCTGCGCCGGTACAGCCGGCTTTCCACGCGGCTCCTGCGCCGGTACAGCCGGCTTTCCACGCGGCTCCTGCGCCGGTACAGCCGGCTTTCCACGCGGCTCCTGCGCCGGTACAGCCGGCTTTCCACGCGGCTCCTGCGCCGGTACAGCCGGCTTTCCACGCGGCTCCTGCGCCGGTACAGCCGGCTTTCCACGCGGCTCCTGCGCCGGTACAGCCGGCTTTCCACGCGGCTCCTGCGCCGGTACAGCAGGCTTTCCACGCGGCTCCTGCGCCGGTACAGCAGGCTTTCCACGCGGCTCCTGCGCCGGTACAGCAGGCTTTCCACGCGGCTCCTGCGCCGGCACAGCTGGCTTTCCACGCGGCTCCTGCGCCGGCACAGCCGGCTTTCCACGCGGCTCCTGCGCCGGTACAGCCGGCATTCTCTGCCGCTTCAGCGCCGGTACAGCCGGCATTCTCTGCCGCTTCAGCGCCCTCGGGGGCATCAGTGCGGGCAAGAACTCGGGTGCCCAAACCCAGCCCTAAGCCTGCACGGACTCAAGCCCCTAGGACTCCCCCTGTCACACCCTTGTCTTGTCCCCCTCAGTTTGGACATTTTGTTCCCCCTCCTCCCATCCCGTCTATGTTATTTTTATTAGGTCACCCCAACCCTTTTATTGTAATGTCTGTTGTACCCATGATTTGTTCTGTTATGTGTGTGTGGTTAATGTCTTTGTCCATGTCATTGTCTGCTGTGTCCCCTAATACATGTTCCCCTTAGGGTCGCCAGGTGGCGCTCCCTAAGGGTGGGTATTGTCATGATCTGGTTCTTCTTGTGAAATATCCTGTAGTCTTGTGGACCGGATCATGACAATACCATGTCCGTGTGTTTTGTTTTGTCGGTATGCCCTTTGTTTTTGTTTTTCTTGTAATGTGTTCTGGTCTTGTCATGGTCTTTGTCTGTTGTGTCCCCTTCAGGGTTGCTATGTGTTCCCTGGGGGGGGGGTGCTGTCATGATCTGGTTCTTCTTGTCATGTATTCTCTAGTTTGGTGGACCAGGTCGTGACAGCATCAGGTCCGTGTGCTGGTTGTGTTTATGTCCTGTTCTGTTTGTCGGCTCCCTTGAGGAACGCCAGGATGTCGTTCCTTAAGGGGGGGGTTCTGTCATGATTCTGCCTATCTTGGTCATGTTTTTCCTGTTTTTGGCAGAGTCATGGCAGACCTGTGTTGTGTGAGTGTCACATGGTATTGTTTTCTTACATGCCATGTGCTCTCTTGTCTCGTCTCTTGACCCCGCCCCCTTGGTATCCCGTCTAGCTTCCCATCATTGTTTCATTCCCCACACCTGCCTCGTGTCGTTATCCCTTGTTATGTTTCCCTATATAAAGCCCTTGTGTTTTCTGTCCTGTGTCGCTGCATTACGTTTGCCACATGTGTAACTCGTGTTCGTGATCTGGTCCTTGATTCCCTGTTCGTGTACAGTCTTGTTCGTGTTTCATGTTCCTGTTTGGACTGTCCCTGTTTTACCTTGTTTTAGTTTTAGAAAATATTACCTTGTTTTGTGCCCCATTGTGGGAAGTCTTTTGTTTGACCCTTTTGTAGTGTTTTAGTGTTACTGTTTTCCCCATCGTGGGTTTTTGTGTTCTGTTTTTTTTGTGTATTAAAGTCTTGTCGTTCATGGTATCACGCCTGCATTTGGGTTCTCTCTCCTTTCACCCCATCCCATCCTGACAGAGGAGATATCCTTAGTTCCTCAAGAATATTTATAGTATAACATTTGTTAAGGGACTGAGCTCTGCATTAGCCTCATGCTCTGTGTCATTAAGGTGAAGCCCTGTTATTCAATATAGCACAGTCAGGTTACAACTCATTACAGAACTTTTTCTTGAACTGTGTCAGAAACAAACCCTACTTTAGCTCGCATTGAATTCAAATGTCTTCTCATCGCTTACAAGACCACCAGCGGTTCAGCACCCAGATACCTTAACTCACTAATTCAAAGGTATAGCCCCTTCAGAGCTCTGCGCTCCGCAAACGAGCAATATCTTGTGGTGCCATCTCAAAAGGGTAAGAAATCTCTCTCTTGACATTCTCTGCATCAGTTCCCCGATGGTGGAACGATCTGCCTCTGGCTTCACGCTTGGCGGACTCGGTCTCTATCTTTAAAAAACACCTAAAAACTCATCTTTTCCGGCTACACCTTACTCACTAGGAGTACCTTCTTTTCTAACCTACTCACTCTGTCTTAAAAAAATACTTTAAACTTGGTAACATTGTTGTAGCACTTGTACCCCTATTGATGTATTGGCTATTTTATCGGCTTCAATGTCTCCTCGACTCTTTGTAAATCGCTTTGGATAAAAGCGTCTGCTAAATGCCTAATGTAAATGTAAATGTAGACTACCTCTCAATATGTAGTGCAAAAAGTTACTCTTCTTAAAATTAAATCTTTTGCCATCATTTAATTTATTCATGAGGTAGTTCGAATCCATATACATTTCTTTGAACTATCTGGAAAACATATGGAGATCTTTTGAAGAATGTTACTGCTCTTTGTATATGCACAATGGAAGTGAATGGAAAATTAAATCACTGACAACCACAGCTTCTTTGCATTATACAGAGAAAAAAAAGTGTTAGAATAAAGACAGAATGTTCACTTCTGAGTGAACTATCCATTTATAATAAAAAAATTATATCTTAAATAATTTTGATAGGTCTTTACAACATGCCCTCGATGATTTGCAATGAAATAATTTTCCAGAAACCAATATGTAAGCCAAAACATCGTTAACGGCATCTTACAAAGCCTGTAGCTGTTTAAGGGATAGGGAGTCTAAATATTCAGCTCATGGAAATCAAACTCAAGAAAATCTATTTCCCTTCAATTTATGTTGAAGAATTGTGCAGAAGCCCAGATTGAGGTTGAAATAGAAAGCACCCATGTAGCTCCAGGGGAATCTGAGTCCAGGTTGCTTCTGAAAGTATGACCTGAAGTCACACACTAATAAGCAAAGGTTTGGATTACTGGCTTAACTCAGAATCTGTAAGAAATATTTAAGTCTTTTTTGATCAATTCAAAAGCACATGGTACAGCTATTGAAAAAGCTTGTAGTGGACTAAAATTATGATAAATCGCTTTACACAGGCATTGTTAAAATCACAATACCATCAGTTATTCATGAACTGTTTTCTAGCTTGAAATATCAAAAAAATAATGATGCTTCACGATGCCATAGAATGGTAAAATGGTTCCATAAAGAACCTTTAACATGCAAATAACTTTTTTAGTCTCAGAAAAGACTTATTATGGTGAATTAATGTTATACAGATCATGAAAATATAAGAAAGACTGAATGATTCTTTGTGGAACCAAAAATGACAAAACTTTGAGGAACCTTTAGGCAACTTTTTATTTAATAGGTTTCAAGGGGTCCTATTTTGCCTAGGTCCTTATTATTTAATTATTTTTATTATTATTTATTATGATTTACTTAATAATTGGTGTTTATGATTCATTTTTTTTAATAAATGCTGTCAAAACGATTAATCGCATCCAGAATAAAAGCTTGTGTTTACATAATTTATGTCTGTTTATTGTTTTTAATTTTTTTTATAAATACATAAATAAACATATATGCATTTAAGGAAATTAAAACTCGTATAAACGTCTATATGTATAATTGAATTCTTTTAATTGCAAAAATACATCTGATTACTACATGTATTTATAAATAAGTGAATACGTTCTTAACCCAGACATATATATATATATAGAGTCATTTGGGTTAGTCATTTGGATTTAAATCATATTTAACCGTCTGAAAAAATCAACTTGCACATTTTATAACGAGGTTTCAGTTGGTGAGATAATTTGGATGAGTTATTAAAACTGTACTTAAGAGACTTGTTGGGCATATAATTTAAACAGGGCACAGGAAATGTTAGAGGCAGATACCAAGGACACACAAGTGCTATATATACGTTTTAAAATGTTCTTAAATGAAGCAGACAAGGTGTTGTTGTTGCAAGAATACCAAAACTGCTTTCTCTTATTACAATTAATGTACTGTCTGAAAAGTGTGTCTAGACAGAGTTTAAATTCAGATTTATTTTTGATAAGGTTGCCATAGAAGGGTGACTCTCCCATCAGTCTGTTGGACCTTTGCGCCCTATTCTCACCAGCACTGAAGACAGACCTGGGAAGATGAGGAGCAATACTGCCTCTCTGTGGAAAAGTTCAATTACAGAATAAAGTAATGCCCTATGTAGCACATGTGTGCATGCTGACCACCACTCAAAAGGTAAAAAGTCAACGGATTAAACCACAATAAACGTAATTCTGTCATGAATAATATGAGAAATCTAGACAGAATGGGAACTCAATAAACTCTGTATCTCATTTGCCTGGAGGATGAATACAAGGGATTGATTGTCGTTTACAATTAGATAAACAAACAAACAAACAAATGAAAAAATCAAAAATCATTGCCCCAATTAATATGGAAGCAAAGTATGATGCATATCATCTTTCTATTTCAGAGCTAAATGAATCTTTATTAAAGTGAACTACTTAGAGCTTCTTTTCAAAACTGATAGGGCCAAAATGAACTGAGATTTCAAGTTCCCGTTAAATTAAAGAAAACATTTTCAATAAGTAAAGCATAAAAAAATCCCATCAAGATTAATGTCAGTTATATTTAACCTCTGTGTCTGAGTACCACATATTCTGGTACAGCAGATCGCGCAGCCAATGTTTAGTCTGTAGGGAAGATTTGTTTTCGTGCAGCAATCTGAGCTCAAGAAAAATTAAGAGCCGGGAGGACTTTAAATGGCATTTGCTTTATTAGGTGGTATATCTGCAACAGATCTGTGAATTTGAGATTTGACAAATTTTACTGTTTTCGGTTATTCCTCCTGCATTTAGAAAACTGAGTACATTTACATGACAATTTGTTCCAATTGTAGTTCTGTTAAATTATTTACTGTGTTTTCGTGTATTGAGTTCTATTTACCAATGTCTCAAGCAACTGTTTATATCTGTAGCAGATATATTTGATATATTTCAACAAAATATTTTAATTTCTTTCATTACTTTTGCTTTCTACATTGCCTGTTTCTCATATGTATCTGTTCATTAAAAAATGAAACTGAGAGTGCATCACCAAAAAAGAATGTCATCATTTCCTCACCCTCTTGTTATTTAGAACCTGTATGCATTACTCTCTCCTACAGAACAACAAAAGGAGATATTTTAAAGGATGCTAGTAAAAAAAGTGAGTCACCATTGCATTGGTGCTTTAACCAATACAATAAAATTCGATGAAGAACAATAGATTTTGTTTACCAATATTCTCCGAAATATCTTTTGTGTTCTGCAGAAGAAAGTAAGTCATACAGGTTTGAAATGCCAAGAGGATGAATAAATCATGACAAATTTTCATTGTTCAGTGAAGTATTGCTTAACTCCATTCCACTCATTACACCCCCAAAAAAACATTTGACCGTGTCTGCACATTTCCCTGTAAAATAAGTGCAGACAAAGCAAGTCGGCAGACTGCATTTGTTTCAAATTTACAATTATCCACCGCAATTTGATGGTGGCAGGAGTCACTTTGCTCGTTTTTGAATTTTAATCCAAATCCCCTTCTCAGGACGCAGTATGAGCTCCCCCAGCGGTCTCAGTTCCTCTCGGCTCTGACATGACTCTACCTCAAAGTGACGTAAGATCGTGGCTAGAACAACCTTCTCCTCCATCAATGCGAAGCGCTGACCTGTAAGAAATAGATCGTCAGAAAACAAGAACAGCAGTGAAACACTTATCAAATACATTTCTGTCTTTTATAATGAAGCTTTATTCCTTGAAGGCAGTGGACATGACTTAAGATGTTTGAAGGTGTGTGGGTATCTCGTTTTGTTAGAAGCTGGTGTTTGTGCTCCTGCAAGGAAATGCTGACCCACAATCTATTTTGTTATTTTATATTTGGACAGATCCCCAAACACTATTGTGTGGGAGCATAGCACATTATCTCTCATCAGCCAGGCATGCTAAACAAGCTTACTGAAGTAAGAGTTCCTGGAAGCACAATGATTGACACCCCCTCATAGTTTAAATGATGTCATATTTTTGTAGTTTGTCATGTTTACTATTTTGTGACAGTGAATATAGTTGTTCTTTAGTGATCTAACTTGGCCCCTACAAACGTTTACTTTTTTCTTACCAATGCAGTTTCTCGGCCCTGCAGAAAAAGGGATGTACGCATAGGGATGTCTCTCTTTGCTGTTTTCTGGCAGAAATCTCTCCGGTCTGAATTCCTCAGGTTCTGGAAAGTAACGCGGGTCCCGGTGAAGAGCATATGGTATTATAACAGCATTCACCCCTTTTGGGACTTTAAACCCATCTGCAACCGCATTCACCCCTTTTGGGACTTTAAACCCATCTGCAACCAAAGCAAATATAGAATTGTAATAAAACTTGTGATATGATATCAAATTTAGAATGTAATGGAATAGAGCACCACACACAACTTTCACATTCTTAAAATGTAGGCTACTCTTTCATTTTGGGTAATTGCTTGTCTTGAACAGAATAAAATACTCTTCATTTGCTTAATTTTTGACAATGGAGGATCGAATGAAAAATGGTGCTAAGTGAGATTGCAAACTGCTAACACATACTGATGTGACAGGCTTCGCAAATGCTGCGTGCAAACAGAGGCACTGCGGGGAAGATGCGCAGACTCTCCTTGATGACGCACTCCAGGTAGCGCAGCCTTTTCAGGTCCTCTACTTCCACGTGTCGCTCTGATGAACCTTCCAATTAAAATCCTCATTACGGAACATTATATGTGTTAGATATTATGTTTATTTGATCACATAATTAAATGAAACGAAAAATAGGAAAATGTAAAAAACTATTCAGAAAATATGTATAATAATATAATAATTATAAATACCAAACACTTCCTGTAGTTCGGCCTGCACGGCCTTCTGTACTTCAGGATGAGAACCGATCAGATGTAAGGCCCAGTTCATTGATGCTGCTGTGGTGTCATGACCCTGTCATTGCAAAGGCATTATGTTTTAAATGTGGGTTCTGCTTAAAGCTAGGTCACTCTTCATATACTCATTATTTACTCACCCTCCTGTCATTTCAAACCTGAAAAACTGCTGAACACAAAAAAAGATGAATTGAAAAATGTTGGTAAACCAACCCAACTTTATATGGAAACAAAAGTCCTGCAAGTGAATGGGTACCAGTTCATAAAAAAATTGTTCAATGCGGAAGAAAGTCATTTCAATTTGAAATGACAAGAGGGTTTACTTATGGAGGTGGTAAACACAAAACTGCTTTATTATTTCTTTACCTTTTGCAAGTGAACTTGATTTAAAGGGATAGTTCAAAAATGAAAATGATTTCATAAATGACTCTAGTTATTCCGTATATTATTTTGTCTGGTCTAACACATAGAAAGATATTTCGAAAAACTGCAACAATTTTTGGAACTTATAGTAGAATTCACAATTGCAGTCATTCTGTATTCAACAGAATTCAATACATGTATATAGCATTGTAACAAATGACATTTGATTAAATTATATAAAACAATTTTGGGTGAACAATCCCTTTAAAGTGAGTTTATTAATTTGGTTTTGTAAAATGTACTTTTGAACTGCATATTTAATATCTCTAATACCTATAGCTTGTATTTGAAGTAATAAAGCCGCACATATAACTTTTTCCTTGTAAGGGTTTACGGAAACTTTTATTCTGTACCTCGAACATAAATGTGTCCACTTCCTCTTGAATGTCCTCGTGACTTAGTTTCTTGTCATTCTCGTCAGTAGTTTTTAACAGCATGTCCAGAAATGCTTGTCTTTTCTTCGGCTTTTGCTCAGAATCACTGTCACAATCAGAGGTCATTAACTTCGCTCTCTCCTTGATAACCTTCAAAAAAAAAAAAGATTATTTAGTCCGCATTACACTGATGCTAAGCTGCTTTTTAATGGTTTAAGTAAATCATAGATGGTTTAACCTTAAAAGTCATGGGTCTCAAAATGTTTGACTTCAAGGCTCACTATTGTATTGAAAGGCCCCCATCCCACTCACAAAACCTCAAAATAAAACATTTTAGAGCTTTAACTGGAAATTGCTCATAAATTATAAAAATAATGAGAAATATCTCTTTTATGTATTTAAATGCACTTTTGAGAACCACCGTTCCAAATGTTTTAAGGAAACTGGTTGCCCAGTAAATGACTCAGAACACTTGTTAAAACCAACTTTGACAAAAGATTACTCACACTTGAGGTAAAGGAGTGAAGAATCCTCAGTCTTCTGGAGTGTTCTTTGCCCTCTTCCAGCATACTGTAGATCCAGTCAAGCCAAAGCCATGGTGCTCTCTGTCTTCTGGTGATGATGTCACTCATTCTGCAACACAAATATTAACACTGCCAGTTTTTGGAGAGAGTAACAAGGCTGCCATGTTTATTACCCCAAAACTTCAACTTTTGCTTCAAAAAAGAACTTGACTTACTTATATACACTTTGGACATACTCAGAGTCAGCATTGCTCTGTGCGTAGATCTTCTTTCCCATTGCAGTTTCTGTTAATAACAAACACATCTTGAATGTCTTATCAATAGAATGCCCAATAAATAAATTAACCATTAAGAAAGCATGGATGTAGAACTCACCACATATGATGTCCAAAGCACATAATGTTACATAACTAAAGCAGTTAAATGGCTCCCCTCCTCTATGTTCTTTCATCTTCTCTATCAAAGTATCAGTTTGTTCATTCATCACCTCCAGAAAGTCAGAAAGAATGGAGAAGTGGAAGGTTGGGGTCAGCATCTTACGCCGGTTGCGCCATTTCTCACCTGTGCTGTTTTTAATAGAAAGAAAAATATCACATATGACTTAAATAACACATGATTATTGTGTTCATGGGGACAATTTGACGTTTAGTTCCTTTGCTAGGACTGCACTGTGTTTAGGCAGATGGCCAGTGACCTAGTGTCCAGACAAACCACTGTGCTTTTGATAGACTTTGTTCTGTGCAGTGGTCCAAGCTTCTCTGGATATGAGATGATAGATCTGCCAGTTTGGCAGGTGGTTGCCTGCATGTGAAACTTTTCTGTTTAGCTCCAAACAGCACTATAATTGTGATAATCTGGGCTCTTTAGAGAATTTTACTCTGTTGATAACTAAAATGTCATTTGTTCGACAGATATATCAGCAATAATTATTCATTTTGTTTATTTTGTTTTGTGATCAGCTGGAATAAAGAAAATTCTGATGGTGGCTTTGACCACTAACCTGATAACACTAACTTTAAAGTTCAATTTAACCACTAGTGATTGAGGAAAAAAATATAAGACAATTTTTATGATTAACATGATAAGATATCATGTAATCACAGTGTTTTGTTATCATAGCGAGTTCACAGACAGGCCAGAAATTAGGTCATGGGTATTGTAGCCCGTCGGAAAAACCTTTTTCACTACATATTAACATTGGAGAGGTTAAGGTATATTAAAAAAATAATTGAAGAGTTAAAAAAACACTATTTAGCAGAAAACACATAAGAATTGATCCAACTACAGGTAAGCATGCAAAAAGGTTGATTGGAATTTTATTTTATTAGAGAAAATTCAAATTCTTGCATGTACCTGGTAAGCAAGCCTGTGCCAAGCCAAGGTTGCAGAAACCTGTATGAATATGACTTGTCAAGATGCTTAGAATTACTAAGAACCACCTGAAAGACAACATGCACAGATTTCATTATAAACTAGTGATAAAAACACAATGAAAAAGGCACAATATTGAAAAAAACACAGTATGAAATGGAGAACAACAAACACCTCAATATTCTCTGCATGATATAGGACCAGAAAAGGAACTGGACCCACCCACACCTTTGCTAGAGGAAGGTGTCTGTTTTGATTTGTGCCCTCAATAATCTGGTTGAAAAATTCTTTAAAAGAAACAAACTAACGTTATGTAGAAATATCACATTTGTCAAAAAATGACATGTAATAAAAATTTTTTTTAAACTCTTACCGCCTGCATTGGTTTTAAACTGCAGTGCGTTGCCAATAATGGGATAACCGCCCGCCATTCCCGGGATCGGTCTCATTTCATTCCATTTTTCCAAGTAACGTTTAAGAGGATAAAATGTTGTAGATGCCAAAAGTAGTATAAGAACGGTTGTAAATATAACGCTCAAAACATATAAACTAAAAAAGATGCCCATTTCGTGTGACGGAAACTAAGCTGAAGCTGTAAGTAAAGCACACAGGTTTAACTTAAGACTTGCTCAGTGCAAACAACACTGGACTGATCAAACAGATGGAGTTATAATACATAACCTGGATAATACGGGTTATCTGTGGGTGAAGTGCCTCCCGCTGAAACATTAACCGAAGGTGGATGTCACTCAGAAATAGATAATGCTTTGTTTGTGTGAGTCTGTTTGTGTTGTGCATTGCCCTGCACAATTCAGCCTTACTTACATAACACTGGGCTGCCAAGATTTTTATTTAAGACAAAGTGCAGTACATTGGGTTTCAGGAAATATCATTGCAAGAGAATAAGACTCTTGACATCAAGAGGTGTATAACATCAAAAGTTACACAAGAGTGAGAAAATACAAATCAGTTTACTGTAAAAAAAAAAGAACACGATCATGAGAACTTTTATATAGTGTTCTACCAGTGGATTATCGTCTGTCTGTTTTTGTTGCTAGACTGAAAGGCCAAATTTGATGTGTTTGAATAAAAAACAAATACATATCCAGTGTTTGGTATCACACAGAAAAATGCATGTCTGTAATTATTTTGGCCACAAGATATTTTGTATGTTCAAAATAAATGTACAATATATTAACAAAATGTGTTTGGCATTTAATAAAGCTTGCTACACCCCAATATATCCATTCATTGTTCCTGTTTGCTGCATGTTTTGATGGGAAAACGAATCCACAAATAATAGGCACCGGTGGATGACTGTCTAAAATTGACAAATGGTAGCAAAAACCAATACAGGCAGTAAACAATACAATATCTGACGTTATCAATGCGATGTTGAATTTGTAATATCTGTCTAGTTATAATAAGCTGTGTGTTGGTAGATTGTAATACATGAAGCATTATCCAATTATAAAATGAATTGCTTTGTTATGGCATGACTGGCTGAAATTTCTTTCTCACATGCACAGGAAACCGGCTTAGTTGTTTCCGATGATTCTGGCCACCTGAAAGTAGATTTTATTGATGATTAATGCTGGAATTTTTTTGTTTTAATTTGTCTTTTTCCTTTAGCACTTTGCCTTATTAAAAGTGGTAATTAATCCCTTGTGCTCCAAAGTCGGAACAATTCCCATTTCTTATAAATCTCCACTTTATTTCCCCGGATCATTATTTGTTGAATCTACATAGGCTAACTTGAGGAATTCTTTAGAAAATATACAAAAGCAGTGCCCTCATCTACTTTTGTGCTGTATATATACACTATATTTGTGTATTATCTGAAATAATATTTATGAATATTTTTAGATGAAAAAGTAATAAACCTGCAGTACATACCTATAGAGCTGAGCAAAGGCATGTTTCCTCCCTCCCCATCAGTACAGTAAGAGATGGGTAAACGTCTCCTACTGGGTGTGAAACACTCCAGGAATCCACTCGCTGTAGAAGAAGTGATACTCATACTGAAGCCCGTCACTCCCATAGATGTGCTATCACCTAAGAAACATGCAGACAAATCTATCAGCAACTACCAAAAGAAGAGTTAAAAAACACATTTATAACACTCAACAGTCAGTCCACGGATTTTGTATTTTGTACTGTACACTCAGCAAACTCACCACTTTGGATCTTTATTAATTGTAAACTTTTAAAATAAGTAGTGTTTTGGTGTTGAGGCTTTTAAATAAACTGCAGTTTTCCTTATCATGTCTCAAAGGGATAGTTCAGTCAAAAAAACAAAAAATATGTCATCAGTTCCTCAAATTTATACTTTTCCTTTTTTTTATGAATGCATATTTTGAAAGATATTTGGATGAATGTTTCTGACCAAACAGTTATTGGAATCCTTTGACAACCATTGTAGAAAATTATAATTTGTTTTGTTGAGATATTTTTAAAAATCTGTGTCACTTTTGACTCCATTGTCATTTTTTTCGACAATGGTAAGCAATAGGATCCAAGATCAGTTTGGTTACAAGTATTCGTCAAAAAACTTTCGAACAACTAAAATGTGAGTAATTCATACATTTTAATTACATAATTTTTACTGTGCCTTTTATAAAGTATGCTTGACCCACCCTTCACAGAACCCCGACTTGTCCTTATGTTACAGGCAAAATCCATAGGAGTGAAGGATCTTTTCATTGGTGTGTCTGACTAAAAAATCAAAAATATGACAGGGGACGGTTAACAACAGACTCCAACATTCTCACATCAGGAGCATCAAAATACAACATGTTAGTTTCGACTAGATATAAAGATTGTTTTAAAGCTTTTTTGATAAAGGAACAAATTATATGAATTTTAAATTTATTTGATCACCCGCATGTTGTTCCATGCTTATATGCAGTTCCAATAGGCTTTAAAGACTGTTTTTATATGACAAAAGCTGTTCTACAATATGAATACTACAACTGTGTGTAGAATGAATCAAGGGTGAGTAAATTACGACAAAAATGTTATGTTTGCAGTTTAACTGTACATCGTAAAGCAGTATTACTCTGAATGTGTTTGTAGTATTGGGCCGGGACAGGGACTCCAGCATCAGGATGGGTTCTCTTAACGGTGGGAGGTTGTTAACCTGGTTCTTTGTACTAGTTGCTCCACCTCTCATGATCCTTCCTCTGTGCTAAAAGACACAGATAAGTATCATACTTCTTATCTCATAAGATAAAATATCAAACAAACTTTTAATGAAAATTCGAATAGACGTACTGGTTTAGCACATGCTTTCTTATTCTGATAAAACAAAACAATATTAGTTTGAAGTATCTTAAAATAACCCTACAAAAGAGCAAAGGGCATTTATGTTTTATTGTCATGTTGACCAGGGTTTGTAGACCCCTAGTCCCTTTAACCCATTTCAAAACAGCAGCTATCTCTGTTTACAGTGGTCAAAGTCTACGCAACCAATTTGTGTGTCAAGACATGCTGATACAACTTTGTGTCAGTGAGTTTAAAACAAATCCTCATCTAATGACAGAATGCCCTCCTTTTAATGTTTATTGTTTAATTTTTTAAGGTTAAGTCAACCAGGGTGTATGAGGATATGAACAAATTAAAGTGAGCTGACTGAGACAAATTTGCAACCTGTGTGACTGTAATACTTTCGTAATGAATTATGAATATAATGAATACGAATGAAAAAATGGATTTGTTCCATTCAAAAAATAATGCATATTTAAAGTAAAATTTAATTTTTAATTTAATTTAATTTAATTTAATTTAATTTAATTTAATTTAATTTAATTTAATTTAATTTAATTTAATTTAATTTAATGAATCTGACTTATATTACTTTACTTAAGTTAAACATTTTTATATTCCATAACTTCCGATCTCCAGACACCCACACACAAGAAATCTACACAGTTTGATCCTGTACATGTACTGCCCTTAATATCTTTCAACTTCTTTTGCGAAGGCTGTATTTTCAAGAATAGTCTGTTAGTGTGTGTCTGGATTCAAGAAAATGAAGACAGCCTTTCAATATTGGCATAACTAGCATATAAGACAATTTTAAACCAAAATTATGACTGCAGTGACACTGTTGACTGTTACCTGCAGAAGTCGTGAAACAGGAGCAGTGTATTCTTGCTCTGGAGTCTCGGAGTGAATGTGAGGAAGTCTTTGGTTCTGAATTGCACTCACAGGTGGAGATGACAAGCTTTCGTTCACAGTAGACCTGCAAGAAAAAGTGTTACGATTAATAAGGTGAAATGCAGCGTCAGGGACCAATTCAACAAGAGTTTTTAAGAAGGAGTCTTAGTTTCCAAAGATGGCCTTTGGAAGGTTTTAACAGGACCCCAGAAGACGCTGCATTTAATCTGCAGCTACTAATCTTCAATAGTTGCATCATACATTAAGATCTAATGCTGCAAGAGAAATGATAGTGTTAAGACTACAAATTAAAATAATGTATGAGGCATTTATAACCTGTTAATTTCTAAACAATATTTATTTTATATAAATAATAAATAATATTCAGTTTAATTAATGATGTTAAAGAGAAATTTTAAAGAAGATTATTAAGAAAGATTATTTGATTATTATAAATTTTTTGAAGAGTGTGTGTAACTAAACAACACTGTCCCCATTTACTTTCATTGTTACTTGTTAACCACATGAGGGTGAATATGACAGAATTGTTTCGTAAGGGGTGGGGTTAAACTAACCATTTAACCAAAATCATGCATGTTGTGTTGCAGCTCACAGTTTAGTTCCTCGTTGGCTTCCATTTCCTGTTAGATTTTGGTACATTCGAACCCTGCTGTTGAGTCTAGGGAGTCTGCGCTGTGGTGTAAGTTTTTGTGTCAGTGTACTGGAACCTCTCAGAGCTGGAGTCTTCACACACATTAACACGCTTGGTCCATCATCTGGGTCATACCTTAAGGGAAGCCAAGACAGATCACTCTCTTCATTTGTTGATTTATCTAGAGTCAAACCCCAATTGTTTTCATGATGAAACTGACCCCAATGAATTGAGAAATACAAACACACTAGGAATGCTTTATACTTTGTTTATATGAAAGTTGGTTAGTGTATCAACATAATGAAACAATTTCAATAGTTTTTTTTATATAAAGAAACAAACTTTTTAAAATCAAGAAGACTTACGGGGATCTCTCCCCGAATCCCTGATATCTTTGCTGCAGAGGCTTGGCTTGGATTGTCATAACACCCTTCAAATTATTCTTGAAGGGACTTGAGTCCTGAAAGAAGAAGTGAGATGGCGAATTCATAACTCTAAAACATGAGATGTAACATTCTAGTCTTCATATTTTTTTCGCAAACTGATCACCTGTATATGATCTGCGCCGGTTGACAGGAACGTGGTTCTACTGCTGGAGCCTCTAGACACCAGGATGGGATATCCTTTAACCGGAAGGCAAGAGCAAGGTTCTTGGCTGAAGTCCCCTAACAATTTCTTCTGTGTAGTTTTATCTGATGCTAAAAAGAACGTAAGAGGAAACCTCCCACAGTTCAGTTAAATGCTTGAACATGAACAACTCATAATTTCATTTTATAACTGTAAGATGGCACAGATATTTTAGTAATTTAATTTTAATAAAAAACAGTTGGACAAAGTTCACCATTCTGAAGCCTTTAATATATCCTTATAGGATATCTATCATAAATACTTAAACCCTAAGTTGTACAGAACCTGTATACATTTCTTTGTCCTCCTGAACACAAAGAGAGCTATGTCGAAGGATGTTTGAATCTGAGATTTCTTAAACAGCTTTCCTAAATCGATTTTTAAAATATCTACTTTTGTGTTGAACAGAAAACGACATTTACAGTTTTTCTCTGTTATGGTGGTCAGTTGTTCCACTGAACTGTCAGTTGCTAAAATTCTTCCAAACACTTTTCTTTGTTTTCAGTCGAACAAGGAAGTTTATTCAGGTTTGAAACAACTTGAGTGGAAGTTATTTATGACAGAATGTGTTTATATTTGGTTGACATATTTTTTCCATTTAAAAAGCTTTTAAAATTCATTGACAAATGTTGTTTTCATTTCTTTGTTGATGAGTTTTTAAGCATCCAAATGTTGTGTTCTTCACTTGTTGACACACCTGGGATATGTTTTTCGCAGTACTTGTGTAAGAGCTCATCCAGTAGACCCACCACCCCCTTCCAGACATCATCAAACAGCTCATCTTTTACTGCATCACGGATGCATGCGTTAGGGGACACCGGGGGGACTCCACTCTTTGTGGCTCTGGAGGTTCTCTGATTCACCTCTTCATCTTCTCTACAGTCAATAGAATGAGACAAAAGATTTAATATTCCCGTATCTCATTGACACTCCTAGGATGGATATACACATCATAGTGTACTTTAGAGACTTTATAAATGGTGTTAAACAGTTATTTTATAAATCATAAGTTACTTGCTCTTTACAATAATAATAATAATAATTGAAGTTATTATTCATTCAAAATGTAATCCTTGATAGAAATGAAACTGGAACAAAGCAAGAACTTACATACTGTACTGTAGAAGAGTTGGAAACTTTATTCTCTAAGGTCTTCCCTATGTGCACACTATAATAAATACTTTTGTCGGCCGCAGATACAGTAAAACATCAGGTGACCTACATTTCTCTTCCATCATAAGCCAGAAACTCCTCTATACTGCCCTCTGCCTCATACACCTCCTCTGAACATTCAGAGAGCAGAGAACTGAGACTCAGGATGGACTGTTCAGACCAAAGGCCCGGGTCCAGACCGTGGCCTGCTACATACAGCCTGCAGGCATATAAAGAGAGATAAATAGACACAGAAAGAACATAAAAGATGAGCGAGAAAGCAAATTTTACCATAGCTAGGCCAGACTGACAAATGCATAGCCCGGGGCATTTTCATTGCTTTAACTTCCCATTGCTCCAAATAACATGTTGCATATATTTATTCAGGTAAGAGGCTTCATCCTTGAGGGTCCGTCTTACGTGTTATATCAAACTTATAATGGATGATAGGATTCAGTAGATATATCATAACAATAGATAAGTGCAGTCAAGTGAAAAGAAAAAGGCCACAAAGCAATCAATAGAGCTCATTCATCAAGAGATAAAAACCAACGTGTAAGATAAGACTGACCTTAAAAAGTTAAAAAGTAAGTTTGGTAAACTAAAACCACCCCGATTTAGTAACAGTGTGAATTATATTTTATTTCCTAAAATAAATCTGATTGTTTTCTATAATGTTTTTAATACAGTACTGTGGAAAAGTCTTAGGCACATCTGCATTTTCAACACAATGAATGTTTTTAAGTCAGTTATTAACATTATATAGAGTAGTGTTTCATTGCATAGTGAGTTTACATTTTTTAAACCATTATTTTGCATGCACAAGATGTCTCACAATAGCCAGTGCTCCACAAAGAAATATGGTGTCATCTATTTTATCTTTTATTGCATTATATAAAGAGAGGGAAATACTTGAACAGATATAGTCCAGAAAACCTGTTTTAATGTCTTCAAGACCCTTCAAGACCCGCAAGGTATCAGGACTGTGAGGTCTCTTTGCACTGCGTAGTAAAATTCACATTGGATTATTGCAAATAAAGACAAAATAATTGAAAAATGAAAATGTCAGCCTAAAGTATATTTTTAAAACACTACAACAAACATTGTGAATACTGGCTCATACCATTCAAGCATTTAAAGTACAGAAGTGCCTTAATCTGTTGCACAGTACTGTATGTTGTATGTATAATGTTTTAAGAAGATTTTCAATTAAATGTTTTAAATCACACTATTTTGATCAAATGATCAAGGCTGTTCATAAACAAACCCCTAAGCTTTCTATCCCTGCCTATACAAGCCTTTGAAAGAATCTTTGCTGGCCCTGAGTCAGCCAAACCTCCACTGCTCACAGTTTCAAGTAGAGACTTACATTTTTTATCAACGCTTCAATGCTTTCAAATCAAACTTTCTTATTTGAAAGAACACTGATTATACATGAATGCTTCTCAGAAAAAAAACGTTTAATCACAAAACAAAATCAAAACAACAAATCTTCATGCATATTGCAAAATGGAAAAACAATACATAATCTATTCCATGTTTTTGGTTGTACTGATTGCTGGGAATGAGAATGGTCTGGCAGCTGAGATGCTTACTCGCTGTGATCCTCTCTCTTGTCCTGGCAGGAGGTTAAAGGGACGTTTGAAGTTCTGGCACTGTTATCTTCCCTGCATATGTATTGAACCCCTTCCTGTTTCGGCGGCTCCAGCTGGTTGCCTAAAATTCTGAGTTCATGAACGCAACTTTAAGTTAAACATAATTATCAGAAAATGAATAGAACTTCCTGTGCCAATGTCTGTGAGACCTGAGATGCGGGGTGCGACTGTTCCACTCCTCGCACTCGTCCTGCAGGGCCTCTGAGCGTCTGCTTACTCTTCCCTCGTAAAGAAGCTCATCCACGGAGTTAAACAGCTGACGCACTCGCTGAGTGCTCGCCCGCTCAAAATCCTAAAACCACACACATGCAACTAAAATAAGAACGTTGGAAGATGGTTGAACTGCCACCAATGCTACAGTGTGGTTTTTGTTGAATTGAATTGAATTTAATATTACAGCTTGAACTCATTGTCAAGAGAGTCTACAATGTTTCTAAAACATGAGGGGAAAAAGCCGAACAACAATGACATAGAAACCTAAACAGAAAGGCCTACACAACATCTGGAATGAAGCAGTGTGTACAGAGAAGCATTACATCATATCTCCAGGAGCAGATGGAGCTGTGCTCTGTGGAGAGACCAGGACCAGTTGCTGGGCTGCCAGAGCGGGATGGGAGGTGACTCATTGGAACAATGCCACCAGCACATGAATGAGCACATGATGAGATGCTACACCTGTACAAATGAAACAATATTACACGCTACAAGGAGGTCGCATTTATTTTTAATGTTTGATTAAATGTTACATGAGGCCACTGGACTGTGTCCTGATGATGCTTTTGGTAAATGATGCAGGCACTGAACTAAGGCTTTTTTCAGGCTCCTTCAGCTTTTTCCTTAAGTACAATACAGAGAAACATAAGAGGTTATGAAAGAAGGCTCTGAAACATTAAGGTCTTACGAAAAACACACAAAAAATTAACATTGATTTTTCACTGAAACAATTTAAACTTTAAATGAAAATTTTTAATGAACAAAACATGTATGACATTTTAAATTATTTTAAAATACTGTAAAAATGTTTATATAAGTTAAGAAAAATCTGATTAACTCAGAAATTTTACAGTAGTGTATATTTACAAATAAATACATAAATACAGTTACATAAATACTTTTTTCATTACATAAATTGTACATTTTAGAGGAATGAACTGCTATATTAAAAAAAACAATTTTTAAATATTTTCAGTGAAAATATCTATTTATTGTTTTTGTGATATTTGCTTATCCAAATGAAATATTTTTACAGTATAACAAACATTTTTCAAAATATCTTCTTTTGTGAATTGCAGAAACCAGTTAGTCATGCAGGTTTGAAATAAAATGATGGTGAGTAATTGTAAATGCTGTTTGCAAATGTTTGCAGTATGATGTTTTGAGTTAACAGTATTGAAAATCAATTGTTGTACCAAAGACAATACATATAATTCTCATTATTAGCTTTGTAGATAGGGCTTTTCAACTCATAGGTGTAAAGGAAACAAAAATGTAAAGACTGTAAAAACTGAAGGGCAGAATTATTAGACTTTATTGATACATAAAATCTTTTTTTGTCTTGCATTAACAGAGCATATCCAGATGCAGATATTTGACTATCACCTCCAAGCTTTCACTGTTTGTCTCAAACTGTCTCTAATTCAGTTGCCAATTATGTCATGAATAATTTAGACTGTACAAGATCAAAGTACAATAAAGAGGCATGCTGGAGTGTCACATATATCACTATGACGACAAGAAAACGAGCTAGTTAAATCGATCAGAAAGAAAGCAGAATTCTATTAATGTCCTAAAACAACAACTTCGTTTGGTGTAGTTGGTTTGACATTGTTTTGTATAATTTCAAGCTCTCTCTAAGTCTTTGAAGTCAAAATCTTATAAATATATCAACTATATGTGACACAAGAATTAAAGATATATTTAATAAATTTAAACCTGCACTTATTCATAACAATGGCATTTACAGAATTAGAACTTCTAGAGCTAAATATATACCCAATATATTTGATACGTGTTTAGATTATTCCTTAAAAAATGAGCCAAAATGTCATAACTTACCCAATTACAATAAGTGAAGGATATTTATGACGGCATGCTGCCCTGTGGCTCTCTGGGTAGTAAGTGAGAACAGGAGGTAGGGTGGGCAAAGATGAGACCCATCCAAAGCCCAATACACTGTGCATGGGTATTCTGTTATCAGTGATGCCCCGGCTCCAATTTGTTCCTGTCGCTCTATCAAAGGAGTGTTATGACACGCTACAGTGTCACATCACAGGTAACAGGTAACTCCCCACCCTCCGTTGGATGACTCACATGCACAAACAATTGACCCAAGTCATATAGAATAAGTCTGTACTATATACTGAAATATTCCTCCAAAGCAATTAGGATAACGTAAACATTGTGTTAAAAGTTGTTTTATTTGTATAATTATTACTTGGTCTTCAAAACAGAAGAGGTTAAAAGGGGTTAAATGATGCGTAAGGTCTTTGCAATTTATAATTAAACTGAATTATAAAGAGCTTTATTGGCAAGTACACTTGCTCATACAAGGAATTTGTTCTTGTGACAAGCTTCCAGTGCACACAGACAATAGAAAGATACAATTTGGACACCAAAAAAAGAAAAAGAATTTACAAAAAGATTGAAAAAAAAAAAAAATACATTGAGATGCAGGGATGTTAATAAATCCAAGGTTAAAAAGCCATACATGTTTGAAATGAGATGATGGCGTGTAAAATAATGATGGTATTTCAATTGAATGTGAACTTTAGCCTTTATGTTATGACAAAGTATGAAGAGTGACCTACTCTTGTTCTCTACTGAAATACATATGAGAATGCAATTAGCATATGTATTTTGTGCATATATTATCTTTGTGTCATTATTATATAAAGTAGGCCTAAAGCAAAACTTTTGTGAAAACCATACACATCCAAGGATTATGTATAAGCAAGCAACTCCACCTTCTGGTCAAATTGTGTAACATGTCCTTTTTCTAAGCAGTGCTTTTTTAATAAATGGAAAACAGGAAAACATGTTATTATGTAAAAAAGGCCATATGAGTAAAAAGAAAAATGGGACAAGTGAAAGAAAGAAACTCTTTGAAACCATTATGGCCACACAAGACGTAGCAGAGAGAAAAGGGAAAACTAATTAGTGAGGGCTTCAGCGGCTGGCAAAGGTCAAAGAGGAAGCTCAGCATCAGTGGTGGCTCATGTGTCACTCACCGAGCAAACAGCAAATAATTTCAGCAGGTTGCCCGCCAGGCCCTAATAAAACATGCATGAGCAGCATGGCAGCAGAAAGGCTCGTATGACTGACAAGCATTCTTTCTAGTGTCTGTCTTTTAGCAGCAGCATGACGGGACACTGATTTCACTCAGCTACAAGCTTGTCACATTTATTCTATTCCCAGCAGAAGCATTAAACAAACAATAAAAAAAATCTAATTTAATGATCTTGAAGAAAAAAATATTTAGTAAATTGTACATTGAATATATGTCAATAATATTAGCCTAGGAGATGTTCCAAGCTGGTCGCGCGAAAGAAAATCTTCAGTTTATGCTAAAAGTACAATATAGCATTTAAATTTTTTGTAATTCCAGGCAAATATCTCCACCACATATGGCACTGGTTCCTTTTTAGTGGCCCACATGTAATAGTGGTTTCTCGTGAACTGATATGGCAAAAAAAAAAACAAAGGGTATTGATTGTACACCAGAAATCCGCTTATGACATGTTTACCGTATATAGTGTAATTCTGTCATGAATTACTCACTCTCCATAGTTCCCAGTCTGTAAAAATGTGATAGTTCTGGTGAACACAGAGAAAGAGATTTCGTGCTGGACCCTATTGACTACCATATTTTTTAAATAAAAAGGTAGTCAAAATTACCCAAGAACTTATTGCTGTCCGACATTCTTAAAAATATACATATGTGTTTAACAGAGCAAAAATAATTTTTTTTACTGTGGTAGTCAAGGGTGACCAAGAACTGTATTTTTACAAGCATTCCTCCAAATATATTTCTCTGTGTTCACCAGAACAACAAAAAAATGTACAAATGTAAAGAATAAAAATGTAAGTATTTTCCATCCTTTTAATTGTAGGCTGCGGGAGTGCATTTAAAGTAAAAAGTACTCACTATATCTTAAAAAAATTTAATTAAATTAAAAATAAAATAAAAAATTTCTACCTACAGGTTTTTATCTCGCTTTGTGTAACTTGGTAACCTTGTTGTAGCACTTGTACACCTAATGTTGTATCGGCTATTTACCGCTTCATTGTCTCCTCCACTATTTGTAAGTTGATTTGGATAAAAGCGTCTGCTAAATGCCTAAATGTAAATGTAAATGTAAAAACATTTATTTTTAAAGATCAAAAAGTTACTTCACTCGTAACTAAATGCAGGTGTAGATGGGCCATTAGATATGCGTGTGCCAAGGGAAAGACTATACCCTGATTCTATGACATTAGTCTTGTATTAATTAGTTATCCAAGTGTGCATCACCGAGCACTTTTCAATTAAATATTGAAGGTCTTACCTGCAATGAAAGAACCTGGCTTTCAATGCATCCTTAATTTAATTTTAAAGGATTTAAACATATAAAGTATATCACATACCAATAAACGTTTTTCAACCTTATGGCTTAAGGGCATGTTGTAGGCTATTTTTAATAAACAATTTATTAGCAATATTATAACTGAGCAATTCACACCACAAGTAGCCAATTATGTACCTTAGTCACAGGTAACACACACATTTCTTTTGGAGAAAATAATCAGGCTGCTGTTCTCTCAAACTTTAATAGAAATGAGGCTTACTTCAAAGTATCTTCCCTCTGCCGGCCCGGGCTCATATTGTCCTGAGCTTGTCTTATCTTCCATTTGGGTGTCCTGTATGAGTCCAGCGGATACTGATCGAAACAAAAGGGACAACTTTTGTCCAAGAAGTCATATTGATACTTTGCTGTCGGCTGTGGATTTCCTACTGTCACCTGCATTAATAAATGTGGTTGACTGCTTCACCAGATGATGGGAGCTCCGCATCGTGTGCCGGTGACGATCTGTCACTCAATGACAGGACAGCCACTATATCTGTCTATGAGAGATCCTGTTCCCAACACTGCTTTAACATCTTTAGTAACACATCACCAGGCTAAAGCAACATTAAGAATCATGTGGTTTCACTGAAAACACAAACCAAATTTAAGGTCTTAATTCAATAGAAATGTTTAAGTTTATCTGTTTTTTTCTGAGCAGTAATCCTTCACATTTCAGTGTTAAAATTTATATTTTAAACATGTTTGACTCTCTGTCTTCTGCACATGAAGTTATTAATAAGAATATTGTTCACTTGCATTGGTTTTGTCCCCTTAAAATAGAAGTAAGGGTGCTTGAATACCTGCCCCTTTAGCCCTTATAGTGAGTAAAAAGCCCTTTTTTATATATTTAAAAATAAACAACATACAACAAAAAAAAGAATCATGATGGCCTGTCCAATCTAATTCTAAGTCAAATTAATTAATAATATATTAGGTGTAAGAATGACCCCGATATGACCTTTCACCTGGCGACCTCTTTCAGAGGTTAGGGACAATAAGATCATGTTTGGCATAGACACCATTCGCAGTTTACAGGTAAGGCTTTTCTCGAGCAAAGTGATGTGTTTGTGTTCATATCTGTTATTATATTGATAAGAACATCCATTTTCTCATGCATCAATCTTTTTTTTCTGTGTTGTGTGTTAAAAAATTCAGGAAAGACTGCTAAAAAGTCTTAACTGTAATTTGCAGTACACTTTTTACAATGCAACAGCGTCCCCCAATGTCAAAAGAAGTGCAGTGGAGAAGAGAATAAAAGATCTTGGAGAGATGACCAAGTTGTATGATAGATAAGTTCAAGTCATCAGCAAAACGCTTCACTGTGTAAGTTGCTAAACACTCAATTCTTGAATTTATTACTTTAATATCATCACTGCCTTTTGGCTAAGATCAAATGTTGTATCTGTTCTTATCAGTTTAATATCTGATCATGTTTGGGGAAGTCATGGCCTAGTGGTTAAGAGTTTGACTCCTAAACCCAGGGTTGTGTTTCCAAGCTCGGGCAACCAATTTCATGACTTTGGTAAACTTTACCAAGGTACCAAACCCCCTACGGAGCTCTGGGCGCCGCAACATAAATGTCTGCCCACTGCTCCGGGTGTGTATTCACGGTCTGTGTGTGTGTGTCCCCTGCTTTGTGTATGCACTTTGAAAGGGTAAAATGTAGGGCACGAATTCGGAAAATGGGTTACTTGGCTGTATGCCCATTCTTCCGCACTTCACTTAACGATAGACATATCAAACGATTGATATGATATTTACTGGCACAAACCGAAAACGCTATTTTAAATGAGAAATATATCAATATATTATCTGATTCATATTTTAGGGAGGAGTAGGACTAGACAGTTATAAAGCATATGATATAATCATTAACAAAATAGTTAATGCATTATTTAACATTACATTTTTTTGGTCTGGTGTCCAAATTTAAAGACACAGCTCAGCTTAAATTAAACAAGCCAGTCTTCCTTTAGCAATCCTCCGCCCCATAGACCTTGAGGACACATCTGTAAGAGGTTTATGATTTAGAATGGATGTACAACAGCACTTTCTAAGATATTAAGCCGTTGATTTAACAGCAGATGTTGTCCAGATCTCCCAATCTTCAGCAGACCTCTTACAGACGTACATGTGCTTTCTGAGTTATTATTGTTTGTATGGAGAGGAGGAAACCTTTGCTTTGGCTTTGACAGCTGAATATGCAGACATGTTTGTATAGTTATTATTAGGTCCAAGTTGATGTTTTATAATTTATGAACATTAAGGTGGTCTTTTATGTTCCATTGCTTTCTCAAAGCTGCTTGCATTGGTAACTATGTCACTACTGATGCCTTTATATTGAATGAGAGGAATGTATGGAATGTGTCACAACAGACAGTGTTTCTACATCAATGTTTTGAGCACATCCCTATTAAATGCCATGTTCAAAATAAAGTGAAGGCACTTTCACAGTGTAGCAAATCCCAAATAAAACACCAGATGGAGACATGAAACAGCAAATTATGGCTTGTGTTGTTGTTTGGCACCTTTAGACAGGTACACGACAGTAACTTTAAATACATGTTGTATTGTTGCATATTGTTGCATATTGTTGCGTAGCGGTATTGTCTCTTTTTACCATATAAAAATCGTATCTAGAAAATAAATAAACAAACGTGATTACCAAAACACCGTAATATCACATTTCTTTAATGAGAGATATGACCGAATTCTGTCGTTAGAAAGTAATATTTTTAAAAGAATCTTCAACCATGATAGTTTCAATTTACTGATTCCCAGTGTCACATCACATGAGTGCAGTTGCTTTGAGCCCTGCTTATGGTGCTTCAGCGGCAAGTGTATTTATGAAAAGTGTGTATAAATAGTGCAAGAGGATACTGAGTGGTCAGGGTCAGCAGGTCGGGGGGCTGTGAATCCTGGGAGGTGGAGAGATGAATAGCTGGCGTCGTCTTGGGAGGGCCAGTGATGAGAGGAACTGAAAGGTCATGTTGAAAGTGATACACCCATAACTCAAGCACCCCGGTCACCCTCCATTCACACTGTGCTTTTGCTTAAGGTGCCGCCAGCCCCAGCATTACGTCTTTGTTAATACTTTTCAGTAGCCACAGGAGGAATGTCTACAGTCCACTAAGACCTGACAGATTCGCTTTCCATCTATGCATGTTTAGGTGTTGATGACACAAATAGGCGTCACTGTGATTCATGTAGTTGAAGTACATGCTGTCTCTTTAAGAGTAAGGTATTTAAAGTAAATAAATGTATTCAATTGCAAAACAGACAACCTTTTTGTTTACATTGTCTTCTTTATTATTACTTTTGATGAAATTTTATTGATGTAATTTTTGAAAATGTTTTTGGCAAACTAACTTCATATATAATGTTTATTTAGTTGACAAATGAATGTGATTGTGTTTCCTTGGGACATCACAAAATATAGAAAAACTGTATATGATTGATTTAGTTTTACTATAAAATATGATTGTGGACATTATTTTATAATAATAAATATTATTAATAATGTGTCATTAATAATAATAAATAATAATTATTATTATTATTGTTGTTGTTGTTGTTGTTGTTGTTGTTTTTGTCTTAATCATTACACATTTGATTAAATATACTTTATATAAATAAATATTTGATTTGATTAAATATACTAAATCTTATTTACTAATATATATCAATATATTTCAATATATATATATATATATATATATATATATATACATATATGACTGGATGTCATTGGTCAAGTCTTAAAAATAAACTGCATCAGAAATAAACTTAAGAGGGCAGATATTAATGCTAAAGACACTGAAGCCAACTCTTGGTAAAATGGATTAATCCCACTAGTAGCTACTGAGGAGCTCACTACCACTGTTAATAACCTGTCCTCATGCATTCAGTCATCCCCATCTGCTTTGATTTAATGCAGATTACCCAGCCTCCTCTCTAGCTTCTGAGCTCTTATTGGTGCAATGACGTGCTAAATCCAGTAGCTTATAGTATTTGTAAAACCTGAGACACAAAGAATGCTTTTTCCATTCCTGGATGTGCGTGTATGTTTACCTGGACAAACAGGAGCTCTGGCTGAGGATGTACCTTAGGGCCATGGAAACCAAGCGCACCTTTCAGAGCAGACTCAGATGAATCTGAGGCATCCTGTGGAATCTACATCTTACCTTTGGCTGCTAAAGAGAGACAATTTGCACAGGCAAGTGATTTGGATTTGATAGTCGGCACTCAGAACAACCTGGGGAACAAGTGAAAATCTCAACCACTATGGCTTGCTTTATAAACCAACTGGGGACGATATGAGTGGACAAAAGCTTTGTTAATGAGATTTATCTTATACACTGCTAAGCAGAGCTAAAATGCCATCAGTTGAAGGTAATGTGACTTATATTTTCGAACCAACTTAAACATGTTAGAATTTAAGTAGTTGATAGAGATATAAAGACCAAAAACTCTCATTTTCTTTAGGTACATAAGGATTACACAGTGTTGCTAAAGCTGAAAACTTTACATTTAAGACACATTTAACCAAACATTAATTACTTGTCTTAAAAAAACGCTCACAACAATCACAAGACGTGCTAGTTAAGCTATTATAACACAGATTTCATTAGGTTATCAGCGACAAAGAACCAATCCAATCATCTGATTTATCAGATCTGCTTTGCTGAACCACCCTTACATAACACCCTGTAAAACTCTTACATGTGTATTCATTGAAAATCCCTTTGACCTAATCCGTTTCTGATATTTAACAGGACTAATTTGCAATCATAACATACAAATTAAAACATTTGAAACATTTTGAGGTTAATTAAAATTAAACGTAATAAAAAACTAATCAAATTAAGTATAAACCAAAATCTAAAGTTTCTAAATTTATTAATTGGAAAAAATATCTTTTGAATGCTTAAGTAAATACATTACTATTAAAATGATAAACACAAAACAAAATTAAGTTATTTATACTAAACTGTACACAAAAACCGAAAAAATAAGCCAATTTAAGTCATTAAAACTTTTTAAAAAACGATTGAAACTGTTTGTATAAAGATTCTTTCACATGATAAAAACGTGCGTGTTCATCTTAAAATGACCATCAATGGTTGAAACAATAATATCCCCAAGGAAGCCAATATGGATCTGAATACAAGAAGTGTTTAAAATAGCATTTCCTTTCATCATAGAAAGGTTATTTTGAAGTTTCCAGAAATTTTGTGAAACCTGCTATTAAGTCTCTTTACTTGTGGAATGCTCAGCAGTTACGTGTCGGTGAAACCGAAGAACCTCATGGTATTCCATTACAGGAGATTTCATTTGCTTTAGTTTCCTGTGAACTCAAGGCCTTGGTGGGGTTAGTGGGTATTGTGTATAGGTGTGTATGCAGGTATGACCTGCTTTTCCCAGCCTGTGGCTCCAGAGAAGTCCCTCACCCCTCTTGAGTCATTGTGTTGGGCCAGATTTTAATTACAGCCCGGGTGGGTGTGCGAGCAAGGCAACAAAGGAAGAGCAACATGGAAGCATCTATAAGTAGACAGAGGATTCTCTGTTCAGAGGTAAAACTATCCTTTTGGGGACCGACTACAATCACATGGCTACATGAGCTCTGTTAAATGGGGGGAAGGGGTCATTTCTTACACTGCTGATGAGGGAACCTTTATTTAGAAGACCATCTCAAGAACAATGAAAGGAATCCTGATGGATATGTTTACTGATAAGCCAGTGTTGTAGCTTGTACTACTTTTCGTGAATCTCTGGGTTACTTTAACTTTTGGGTTATGTTCATGAGAACTATCCTCATGAGAGATATTTTCAAAGAAATGAAAGATCGTTTTGACATTTTGATCATCCTTTGGGATTTGATAACTCTTCTCTTTCCCTGCCACAAAATGTAAACAGAACAGTTATGGTGTGAATATGCTTAGAATTATAAACCTATTAGAGTGATTTATGTCATTTGGATTGCACTACTGTTGTTGAATTGATTTCAACTCGTCTACTGACAAGATGTAAACACATCATTTATTTATAGGAGAGAAGATGTTAGAATCGGAGGGGATGGATAAATACAGAAAATATCCTCAAGCTTGATTCGGTTCTTTAGAATAATTAATCTATAAAGTTTGGCAAACTGGATTCTGCTCAAGAGGCACAGAAACATTCCCAGCCAAATACTTTTTGTGACTACAAACATTTCTGAGGCCGATCAAGTGACAAATGCAGAGGAAAAAATTTCGATACGTTGCGCTGAAAAATAAAGTCTCTTAAAGAGCCTCATGAGCAATAATGTATAGTGGTGTGTCTGTGGTGGTGGGGCTTATTTCTCTTATTTTCAAACCCCAATATTGACAGGTGTAGTATGGACACAAAAGCAGGGAAAGTAAAAGGGATCAGACATTTTTTAAAATATCTAAAAAAAGTCACACAGCTCTTAAATGACAAGAGTAAATGATGACAGAGTTTTTATTTTGGGGGAACTATCACTTTTAGGCTGGATGGGCCTTGAGAATTGGTTGTTAGACATATTTCACCAGTAGGGGACAGTGTCATTTCTTCTCAAAATCTCATTTGTATGTTTCAGGTCTAAATAAAACAGATAGATGGGCTATTTATCTCAGGTTTCAGCTCCTCTACCATATTGTTATTACCGTATAAAAGATTAATTGTGTCATAAATCCTTAATCCATCCTTGTCACATATATTATTTGTATAATAGATTATTAATGGTTACTATGGAGCACTGCATAACAATATTTAGTTTAATATTTTGCATACTATTTATGTATTGTAAATTTGTGTGCTTTGATTAGATTTACCCCGGCCTAAATTAAGCAGAAAGGATATAGATGGGAGCAATAATGTGCAAAATTGCACCTCCGTGCCAATGTTTCGGCCTTTTGATGTGTCCTATTTTTCTCCACCTCCTGCTAAAGTTCCTTATAAAACCCAAAAAAGAAATTAAATGTTTCCACGTGAGAAAGATTAACAGAAGAGGAATGTCAGCAATCCTTAAGAGCCAAAATAAAGCCACTGAGTTGTTTTCTGCACATGTAATTGACAGTCTGTGACCTACAGCGTGTCGAAACATAAAGTGTATAATCGATTGGTTAATCGATTATTTTATGATGTGACTGTAATTTGATATGTTCATCACATTTTGTACATCACACTTTCCTATCAAGCCTGGTCTGGTCCCTTGAAGGTGACAAAGTGAAACATTCAGTTGCAGTTGACAGTTTGCTGGTTAAATTTAGATGTGTGAGCGAATGTCTGACAGGCAACCCTAGCAGGGACAAGGAACCCCGAAATGGTACTTGATGAAATATGTGGCATGTCTACAAGGTGATCTGCTTGATGCAATCAGAGTATCGTAATGTTATCGGACATATCAGTTCAATTTCTGTAAGTTGTCAGACAATGACTGAAGTGTCCTTAAGCGAGACCCCTGTTTGCACTGAAGTGATGATTCGCCGTTGCACAATACTTGTAAGTCGCTTTGGATAGAAGCATCTGCCAAAAGACAACAAATTATTTGTGTGATAAAATTAATATACAATATAATACAGAAAAATGATTAGACAATAAAATATTAATAGAAATAAAAATACATACACATATACTAGTTATTTCAGCAAGTAGTCACAGAAATGAACACAGACTAAAAGTTAACTTCGACCCAGGCATGCGCTTACAATAAAAGATGAATACATATACATCCAAATGTGTTTAAAAACTAGTAGCAGGTGCCAAAGTTGATGTTTAAAGATCCACAGAAGCGTCTTAAAAAGTGGGACTTTATTCAATTTTTTGATATATTTTACACACAGAATGCAGCCTTCCTCTTATAAATATCCAAAAGTATATCATTAATTCACAATCTGGATGCTGAAATCCCTGTTTATCAGTATTGTATGATACTCGCGTGTTATCAGTGTTTGGAGTTCCCTTCATCAATCATCAAACCCAAAATTTGATTTCATGGGGATTTTAATTTCCTAAATCCCGACAAGCACCCGTGACCAAGTGCAACATCAAAGTGAGGTTTTCTGATTGGATTTGTTTACACCATGTCATTTTCTTACACATTGAGCCGAAGCAAAGTGTCATTCACAGAAAATGTCATTCTATCACTGAAGGCACTGAAAGGTCCATTGTCATTTGCATCACCCCACAGAGTCAAGTAAGTGTGCACCTCCAGGACACATTCCTCAGTATATCCACCGCAAGGGAGGGGTACTGCGCTATTCATCACCGTCCCAGGATAGAGCGTGCTCTCTGTTGGCTGTTGCTATGACAACCACGATCTCCGTCAGACCAATGAGAGTGCCGAAACAAGTGAGAGAGGGGAGGGGGGGGGTCGGCATGCCTCATCATTGATCCGTGTGTTCATCTCCCGGGTTAAGAAAGCGGGGATATTGAGACCGGTCGCCATAGCAACGCGCTGTTCCTGCTTGTTGTTATTGCGCAGCTGAGCACACATTCATGTTTTGGGCACAAACACGCGCGTTTTATTTCGCTTCGTGGGACTGTGACGTGTTGGGACATTTCAAGTCTTCGAGAAATAAGAGGTGGGTGAAAAAATAAGAATTAAAATGATAAAAATGCACGTGCTCGCCTTTATTCAGTCAGGTTTATCAAATCACGTGTTTTGAGGGGAACCTTGCTAACACAATGCTGTATGTTGAGATTTAATTACAAAACATGCACTTTAATGTATTAATGTTAGTAAATATGCATAATAGTATCTATTTAAATGTATTATGGTCTTAACGTCTTATCAAAAATGATATAAATGTGTTGTGTTATCATGTTGGTAACGTTCACTGGCGCGTGAGCCCTCTGTCAGCGGTTGCTATGCGACTGTCATGAATACGTCACACGAGTTGATGTGCTACAGCAGTCGCAAGGTCAGTGAGGTCATCACAGATGTGCACACGTCATACAATCGATGAGCTACGTAAGAATGCGCTTTTTTGTCATCCGATAATGCTCAGCTGTCTTTTAATGGTATAACGTTACATTCTATGGTTATGGGGTTTAATATGAGTATAAATATGATCATGCAAATTAATATTACATTTTTTATTTAATTGATAGTTCAGCCCAATTAATATTCTGTCAGTGTTCACATTCTGCTCAGTCTCACTCATCATGATGTCAGGGTTCTGTGTTCCTGTTGTGACTGTTTTCCCTTTGGACTCCAACTCCCATGATCCTCCACGCTGCCTCACCTGTCCATGTTTTGTAATCTCTTCACCTGCCAGCAATCCCCTCATCATCTATTTCATCCCATTGTGTTTCTTTGTTCCTCTTTCTGTTCTTGGCTTACTAAAGTGTGTGTTTTGTGTCAGTGCTGCAGTTCCAGAGTTTCCTGATCTTTGTGTTTATTAAAATATTGAGTTTATTGTTGGCTCCTTCCTTGTGGAAGCACATGGCCGATGAAGACAGAGAAAGATATTTAGGAGTGCTTGTGACAAAACCCTCATTCGCTACGTTGACTACCATAGTAGGAGACTATAAATTACTTTGTTTTTTTTTGCTCTGTTGAACAAAGAATCCAGGACAACAGAAAAGTTATAAGCATTTTGCTGGATGCGTGTCTCTTGTTTTCAAGGAACCAAAGTAATTTATACTCAAGAGTAACTCGTAAAATCATTTTTAGTTTTGGCTGAACTTTCACTTTAAAATTGCATTTATGACTTTATTTCTATCATGAAAGCGTACAAATTGTATTGCTGATCTTTTTTAAATACAATAATCCTGACCCTGTAAGGCAGTTTGATATCGTCACGATACGTGGATGGATGGTCAAGCGCTTGATGGTTCACAGTTTGCAATGATTCAGACATAAATTCAACCTCCATAACCACACAAACTGAATCGAACGTTTCCTGGCTGTCCAAAGGTCCACCAACTTGTTATAAGTTAACAAGAACTATTACTGGATGTTTGACTCTGTCTTTGTCAAAGACCTAATTTAAACATTTTCTTGAAGTAGGGCTTCTGCTGGAATGTACATGCTGATGCTTTGCTCTTCTGTACTCTATGATTGGTGCGTGGATGGGATTTTAGGGGAGAATGGCCATTAAATAGCTTGTAACCTTATGACAGTGATGGGTTGAATATTTTAAAAAAAAAACTTTGGCTGTAGGAAGGATGTGTGTTGAAAACTGGAATACAACCTCATATGTCTAACTCGGTTTTTAAGAAATGGACAGTGTTGAACATAAGACTGTTCAAATAAGGCTATGAATCCTTAAAATCATTCATTCATAAAAATTCACGTGACCTTTCGTCCTGCATTGTTTAAAAAAGGCTATTTCTGAAAACCTTGAAATTCTGAAAAAAGCTGAATTCATTAAAATCTTAAGAACTATTTATTATAGAACTGCAAACATTAATGTGGTTCATACATCACTGTAAATAAACCTGCACATAACATCTTGCAGGGATTATATTTTTTATCTGGACATTCTAGCTGTTGCTATTCATTTATTCTTTCATTTCCCTGAACATGGATTTCCTTGGATAGGATCCTAGAGTTCTCGCTGACAACATCGTCTAGCAGGATTTTCCTGTTATTCCTAATGTGAAATAATAGGAAAAACAAGGCATTGTCATACAGTGGGAGTTTAGAGGGGAAGTAGAACACATGCACAAAATTAAAGGTGCTTTACCTAGCTGTAGAAAAACTATTGTCCAAAAGGTTTCATAAAGATCCTTTAGTATTGGTCAATATAAAGAGTAACTTTTTTGACCTTTCAAATATATACAGAGTTTCTTTATATTTCAGCGTTTTTTTAACCATGCATTCAACCATAATACGTCATCAAAAGAGGAAATTGAAAATTATTAAGATAAAATATATATTTTTTTAAGTAATGAAAATATTCAATGTATGTAATAACAAATGTAAGTAATGTCTGGCTATTATAACGTACATGCATACACGTCATAGCTGAGGATTCAAGATTTTAAAACAACATCAGTTTTATCTGTGCAAAAAAACTTTACTATTGATTAGAAATGTTTTCATTTGGGAGAAATACTGTCTGTAATAAAATGATTATCTTAAGAAATGGTAATTGCAAATTTTTTTAAAAATGTACAATGGATCGTGATTTGGTTGTAAATTCGAAAGTTGTAATTAAAAAAATCTTAAATTTGCTTTTAGCTGTAAACACCCTAGATATTGAATTATATTTCTTAATGTTGGATACTACGGGGACATACCTGGATAAATAAAAAGGAGAACGTGTTTGTTAATCCCTGCCTCTAGACCTGATACCTTTCTCTACAGATAGAGTTTAAAGGCAGTTGATGTAATGCCCAAGACATCTCAGGCAAGGGCGTAGGAGTGATGTTAGGTTCATTGGGGGGTTTTCTTTGGCTTAGGTTTGTGCTGACATCTTCAGTCTCTGCACATTTTCTAAACTCCCGGGTGACGGCATCTCTCGTGGACAGAGGGGCTGCTCAGTGAAACAGGTTAGAAGGTGTCAGACATTCAGTATTGCTGTCACTTACTTGCTGTTAGAAATAAAAGAGAGTATCGGTACAAAAAGTCTTTGCTGGGAGTGTGAAATTTGTCCCAATGTGGGCTTTAATTTTTGTGACAAAAGGGTGCAGGAATAACAATACATGGCTTTAGAAGTGCAAGAAAGAAATTCCGTTGCTACTTCTTTTGTCACCTTGAGGAATTAACACAGTTCATTTGTTTCATGTTAAACCGATTGGTTCATTTGTCTTCCTAATGAATTCACAATAACTCACTTCACTCTAAACTTTCAGTTTGGACAGACTGATAAATGAGAACTGCCATCAGCAGAAAGCCACAGAGACGAAAATAGTGGCAGCATCATGGCTTGAATGACCAAAATGTTTATCTTAAGTGTGCTTGGAAGTGAGAACGATGCAACTGTTAATGTGTGCATGAACAATACTAAAAACATGTAATAAAAATGTACTTAGAAGAAATATTTTTATCTTAAACATCAGCACTTAAAATTGTAATTGCACAAAGGTTAATGTAAAACCTTCCACTTAACATGGGCTGTCCTGGCATAGCCAAGGTGTTTGGCCACTCGTGTGGATCTTTATTTTCACAGTTTTGTATATGTTGTCACTTTCCCCCAGAGGCGTGGAGTAAGTTTCCAGCCCACAGACTTGCATGTCTCCATCTGAAAATAGATTGAACTGCAGCACTTGCTCAGAGAGGGGGCTTGTCTCTGACTTTCTTGCATCTTTTACCTCCAGAAACCGAATACAGTCTGGGACTTTAGCTCTGAATCGCAGTGGATTCTCTGGCCTGAAAACAGAAGTTTGGACGTTTGCTGACTGCAGCTAGGACCCACCACCTGCCTTCAGTCCTAATGCCTGGTGAGGATATGTTTCAAGCTTTTAAAAAGTTTGTTTTGGATTATTGTATTTTATGTTGTTTTTGCAGTGCTACTGTATTAACAGACAGAAAATAGTAGCAAGGAATAAGTTTTGTCAGCATTATTCAAAATATTTTGATTAATAGTATTACATTTTATTTATTTAATTTAGTTTTTTATTTACCTGTATGTGGTTCAAAACTTCAATTTTTTTGTGGAACACAAAAGAAGATTATCTAATATTTGTCTCGGCGCTCATTTTGTCTATCTTACAAATCCTTAACAAATTTCTGATACATTTTCCTTTTATTTTATGTAATTTAGTGCAGTGAAAAATGTAAAATAAAGGTAAAACAACTTTTAAAAAATGTATAAGAAAAATTCCTTATTTTAACACAGTACATAGTGCCTTATTCTTTTGTTGACAAACCATCAAGCTTCTAAAGCATCATTTAGGTAATAACAGGTCAGGAGCAGTTTTGTTTCACATTTGGTTCACTTGAACATTATAAATTTGTCTACATTATACCAATGTTGTTTAAAATACAGTCAGAGTCACTGTACTGCATACTGTAAGTAACAATATCATCATTCTTATGTTGGAGTTCCTCATTAAAAGTTTGTATTAAGACCTTTTTGTAAAACCTAAAAAGAGCCTTTGTTACATTCTGCCATCAGTCTGACAACATTTATTAATTTCAGCTACATTGCATTTCACCCTGTAATGTAAGGCATTTATTGATTAACTGTCCATCATGCCACTGCAAACCTTTCAGCGTGACCTTATGTTCTTTCAGTTCATAAAATGGCACACTTCTATTAGTTTTTTGGGCTTTAGTGACTTTAATTGTAGCAGATATAAGAGGTTGTGATATTAGGTCCGATATTTCTACAGTAGCCAACATGCTTCCATTAAGAAGTCTTACAGGAGGCAGCCAGGCAGACTCTACAGCTCCCTTTTTGTTACAGGGGAGGGTTCTTTTGTGACTGCTGTATTTTTAACTTTGTAGGATAAAGGAGTGCCAGACCCTGTTTCCTGAAACTATACCCTTGTCTTTAACTCCCCAGTAAACTGTAAAACCTGTTGAATAGGAGTGTTGTTGAATGGCGTGAATCAAAATCCATAATCCCTTTAGATCTTCTCAGAAATTTATTGTGAGTTAATTTGTTGTTTAACTCTGTTTGAAGAATGGTGAAACACAGGATTTTCTTGTAAAATCCAAGGCTCAGTTAAACTCTCTTTGATATCAGGTGCCTGTGCTAATCTGATTTTTTTTAATTATGTGTCGATGTCTTTGATTCCATACACATGGCGGCATCATGCCAGAGATGTTCTCTTAGCCTGGTACATCACGTATTCTTAGCAGACTGACACTTTGGTAGCCTCGGGAGGTTAAACACCTAATTAGCGGATGGATCTTCTTGCCCAGGGGAGTGCTTCTGTTGGAGGAATGAGTCCAACTTGCTTGGTTAATGTCAGGCCATTTAGATATTTGTCAGATTGCAATTGGAAGAAGGTCCTGGCACGCTGAGTGCTGGATGCTTATCTTGGCTCAATATTTCAGGTGTCTGTCTCAGTGGCATGACATGGTATGTGTATGTAATGAGGCTCTCTTAAATCATTTCATTTGGAGGATGGAGCTTGTTGCCTGTAAAATTTTAAGTTTAAGGACCTGTTATGTGTCCTGTAGAGTAGTTTGTAAATGTAGGGCAACTGTAGAAACATGGCGAACAATTCCATGTATGAAGATGTCTGTGAATGTACCTCAATGTAATGAAAATATAATGGTATGTTTTTTTTAGGCTACTCTGAAGACATAGTCATGTACTGTATGTTATATTTCGTTTCTGTCAAAATAACCTCCAAAAAATTACACATTACACCAGATTGGTCTACTGCTGTTTTAAAATAGTCTTATCATGAAGGCTGTGATATTTTTGTCTGTAGGTATCAGCTCCTGTGTGCTCCATCAAACCACACGTTTAAAAAAGATAAAGATTGCCACAGGTGTCAACTTTACCAAATAAGGAAGTGGGACGATGTTCCCTGACGCTTCACTCCATGTGATAAAATTGACATAAGACAAAACATTTATGCTCATCTATATCTCAGTGAATTAATAATTTCTTGTTGTTTGTCACATCATTGGCGGACTTTTAAGGTCGCTGGCATTCCTCTGCAGGTCTTTGGGACTATACGCTTGGATACTGGTGATTTAAAATTTGCATTGGATAACTAAGTTTCTTTCTTGGCCCCTCCAAAAATAACCAGCTGATAAGAAATTTAAAATACAACATGTGTATCCAAATCTGTATTACATATTAAATATTAAACTGTCGAGTAAATTACAGAAAACTGTCAAAATTATTCACACAATAAACTATGAGAATATATTTGCCCAACATAGAGACTATAATATGCAGGAAGTAAATAGCTATAATGTAGGGTTTTGGTATTATTTAAAGAGTATTAAATTAGATGGCACTTTGTTTTCAAGTGTTTTACCATTTAATAGGAATAGGAGTCTTTTAGGTCTTTTATAATGTCTTTAATATATTTTATATATGTCTTTTATATATAAAAAATATGAAATCCGTTTTAAACTGTAATGTTTGTACAGCATTTGTTGTTGTTGTTGTTGTTGTTGTTGTTGTTGTTGTTGTTGTTGTTTTTTTTGATGGTCTGATTGTCTGCACAAAGAGGTTCTGAAATGCTATGGCTAAGTTATAGGCTCCATTCAAAGAATCTTATCTGAAATTTTACTTTAGTCAAAGCTTATTTTCAAAACTTGCCATCCCATAAATTCTAGACAGGAAGAAAAAAAAACAGCTCTTGCCAAATATGTATTATCCGGGGAAGCTCTTAAACTCTTTGTGTGGCTATTAAAGATCGTTATGCCAGAGGTGGATGGAGCCCTCCAAGTCAAGCTTTTTGTTTGATTGAAAAAGACATTGCCAAAGATGGGTTTGTCACATGACCACCCAGGAGCACCTGCTGATTGTAGAATCTGGGAGACACGAGTGACCCTCAAGTTTTTGAAAATTCTTTCAATATTCTTTGCCCAGCTGGGGCAGATATCAAAGATGTCGTACCTTCATGTGGGTGCTGGGAAAGTTTATTGGCATGAGCGTACTGAATCACAGGGGAGTCTTTTAACTCAATCCCTTGTCTTGTGATAAGATCATGTGCTGTGCACTTTACACAGTCATTTAACCTCATTGGAGAACATGTAGACTTGCAGTCCCCGATCAGGAATGGCCTGTGCCGTATTTGGATTGTGACACTCTCTTAGATCCCAGAACAAGAAGATCTACTAACATATTAGAAATAGAAATTGTTACAGGATTGAAGTGGTCGGTAATATTGATGAAAATTAATTGGATTATATACTATTAAAGCAGAATAAGTGGATTTCGTTGTCGATATTTTTAAATTAATTATATTAAATTGGACAATGGCTAGTTTTTAGCTAATTTCTGGAAATTATTTTTCTTTCCTATTCCCTTTTTGGTCAATTTTATATATTTTTTTCAGATTATACACAACATTTTAATGGTCCACAGTATGATTATCCTGAAAGGATAACTTAAACTTAAGCAGTTATCTGTGGGTCTAGAAAATGTGTGTGGCACATGTTAAATGAAACAGAATGCACAGCAACTTTCTTTTGCACATTTCTTGATAAAATTTGGATTCAGATGTTCACTTTTTGGAGAACATAGAGCCTGTTTTGTCCTGCCCTAAATGCTCATAAATAGCCTGTTTGGAAATCCCAGATGAAAAGCAACAGATTCTTCCTTTTTTGGCAAGAAGCATGTCCAGTATATTAGTGTTTTTTCTTTGGGGGTTATTTCGATGTTATGGTTTTTACCAGGAAGGCAGGATCCGTAATGTTGTCAAACAATAGTTATTTTATGGAAACCAATAATACATTTGTACCTAAGACTTTAAATTGTGTAACTATTATTGCATTTTGTTTGTTATTCTATAGTTGCAAAAGTAAAAGATATATCATACGAGTGTCTTGATAGATGAATGAATGTTGTGAGATTTCTTGTAATTGTTTTCATATTTGCAAAAATTGCAGAAATAATTCAAAAACAATTTATGGATAGTTGCAAACACTTTTAGTAATGAAAAGTCTCTCGGAAATATTATGCCTGCAGTAAAAAACTAAATCTACACATCCCGGATAGAATTCAGCATTATGTTTTTGTATATCTAAATAATCTCTGCATAAACAGTGCATAATAGTGTGCACAGAGACACCTTGAAGAAAGCAAATTATAGCCTCTAAAACATCACCGTGCTGTATTCTTAATTCAACTGAATACATTAAAACATTGAGTTCTTTGTTTTCTTTATGTTAAGAGCATAGCTGTTCACATCACTGGCAACTGGCATTTAAGCCTAAGAGGTGAGAATGGCGTCTCTCCAATTCTAACAAGTCTGACAAATCACACTATAAATAAGCCATCAAAAACAAAACAACACTGATCACCATGGGGCTGTGTATGTATTAACAGTACAAATGTGTTCTTTTAAATCAATTAATGTTTAGAATGTGCTTTAAACAGGATTGTTTTTTGTTTGTAAAAAATACTAAATGTTTACTGCCCCTTCCTCTCTAAAAAATATATATAAGGGATCAGTCACCAAAAGGAAATTATGTCATGAAAACTCACTCTACGGTTTTTGTCAAACCTGTAATTTGTATGGTTAAAAACAGAGAAAAATATTTGGAAAAATGCCTTAAACTAAACAGTCTAGTAGTAGCCAAATTACCCCAGAACTTTTTGTTGTGCTACATTTTTCAATTTTGTGTTCAACAGAAAACTAAAAAAAAAATATTTTTTTTTGGATGTTAATATCCCTTTGAATTTACCCATTACTGTACATCAATAATTGGTATTTTAATTGCTTAATAATGGAAGCATTAACAGTTTGTAAATTTATTAGTTTCACAAAAATACAACACAAACATGTCTCATGTGACTGGAACACATGTAATATCAAAGCAAATTGTGAAGTTAATATTAAACCTTCGTTGTTATCAATCTGTTATACACAGTTTCAAAGATGCTAAATGTTTTGTTGTTTTTAGTTTACAGAAGCTTTGTGTTTACTGTATGTTTTACTTTACTCCTCACAGCACATTCATTGTGGAACTATTCATTTGATGATCAGATTGAATTATTGATGGTATGGTAATGAGTTTGGCCAATTGGCTTGGCTGTCCACGACATTCCCCCCGACAGAAGTGTAAGCCCAGGTCATGAATATAAATGGGTAGCTATGACCGCTGCTTAGGCGAAAGTCCAGCTCTTGTCCTTCCAGCTGTTCTGTCGCCGCAAGTCTGCACCCTTGAAATTTAATATCATAATCTTTTGCTCATTTACTGCTGACAGGTCATTACAACCTTTGATTTACCAATGTCCAGTGGTGTCACAGGCCCCTGTGTTTTTTAACCAGATTTACTGACCATGGTGTCTGAAGATTTATTTTGGTTGATGACCTCAGTCACAGCAGGGAGCAGTAGTATTTGATCCAATGTTTTATTAAGGGATGAGGATTAAAATACATTGACTAAATATACATTACCGGTGATAGTATGTTAGTAAACAACATTTCTTGTGCATCGTTTTTTTTACATTATGAATTTCCTTAATCTGTATTGAATTCTGTGTTTATTTACTTTTAGTTTTTAAGCTCAAAAACGTTCTTTCTTTTGTGCAATACGTTCAGCCCTAATTCTTGCTTTTGACATTTTAAACCTATATGACTTTTTTTCATGCAAAACACACGATATGTGATTTACCTAGCATCCATTCACTTGTGAACCATTGGTTTTGTGTCCACACTATAGTAGTGTTGATGTTCACTTTTTTCAGAATATCTTCTTTTGTGGTCTGCAGAAGAAAGAAAACATTTAAGAAACATGTCAATTAACATATCAGGATTTTTAATTTACTCGCATTAATGCTCACAAAATCCCCACATCTCACTTGTCATGACCTGTACATTCATGGCATGCCATGGTCTCAGGTAATACGTGCTTTGCTATTCGAATGACAGGGTGAACTATACATAAAAAGAAACACACGTGCCTGCCATGACACTCTGAAATCTAGACATGGGTCTTGGACATGAACACACTCATGAGGTCTCCTATCTTACATATTTGCAACGCCCCGCTACTTCCACCACATTGAGTAATGTAATAATGTAATTAAATGACTGAGTTCCTATCATAGACCATTCTTGAAATATTCAGCTCGCGCTAAAATAAGTGAGATATTTTGAGAATAGGGTCACATGGGCTGTTAATCCATCACTGAAAAATGAGTAATCTAGGTCAAAGTAAATGGGGTTTAATTTGTTACATTACCTCCCAACACTGTGTGAACGCAGTACATTGCATGCAAAAAGCTGTTAAGCTTTAACACACCAAATGTGGTAATGTATAAGACATAAGAATGTGCGTGAATATGTGTATGTATGGGGTGTATTTTGATACCATGCTGCGTGAAACGCCAAGCTTGTATCACCTTTCACACCAGGGCCTCATATCCCGAGAGGGATGTTAACCAGCCGCATTAGACACTCGCCAGCATGCTATCGTACCGTGAAGAGATGGGACGCCAATACCACACTATCTGCTTAGTGCGTACTCATAAATCAGTGTTTATTCACCCAGGGACTGATTGATGACTGATTCTAAATTTTTTGCTATTACAGGACTGTGTGACATCAAGACACCACAAGAAACCGAGATCTTCAACATGAACACTGGTGAGGTTGAATTTTTAATGTACATGACTTAAAAAAGTGTCTTGACAATAAAAATCTAGCCATTAGTATCTAGTATCTAGGCATAATAGAATTACAGTTACATCTATGAAATATATGTCTTTATTTATGTTTCACCTTATATTCATTTATATTTTATTTTAATCATAATGAATATACATAGGTATGAAAATTTATTGTAATCTGTATTGTTAGTAGGCGATTAGTTAATAAAACACATGGCTTTCCTGTAGCAACATGTTCTTCTAAGCAAACATCTTAAGGAACAGTGCCACCAAGCAAAACACAATTAATAACGTACACAAAACTGAATTTAAACAAGTTTTACGAGACTGAAGAATCAGTGATTAAGTGATTTTCTCTTTTACTCTGTCATTCGTGCAGACTTGTTTATGTCGCACAGAGAATGTGATTTTGTATTCATCTCAGGGATTCTGGGAAAAGCTGTGCAGGGGGTGTTTCTGTTTCTTGGCTGACTTTCGCTGAAAACTCTGGAAGTCTGACAAACACTAATGTCTAAACTGCCTTATTGACAACCAAGTATAGCAGTTAAGTGACTTATTAGGAAACCTGTCAGGTTATGTTTGGCTGTATCGGCATTGCACCCTGTATTGAATGCCAAACCTTCTTAGAAATTCTTGTGTGACTTCGAATACACATGGATCTTATCACTAAGAAAATGGTTTTTAAAAGGACACTTTATATTATTCTAATAATAATATTCCATGGACTAGAAAATCAGCTGTTACAAATTTTTTATCTAGATACTTGCATACCTGCATGCAGAATGATTACAGTATACATTTTTGCACTGCTATTCATGTTTGCTCTTGTGTTGCATGTGTCACACTATTACAGTCATCATACCAAGCAGCTGTGCTGATGCATGTGCATTTGTGTGTCAGAATGTGCAACTGTGCTTTTCACAGATAGTGGTGGATACATCCGCAAAAGCACCTCACTTTCACTCACTCTAACTCCCATGAAGAGAGTCCAGAGCTCACCCAACCTATACACACTCGCAGGTATTAAACCCATACGGTGAACATGAATCTTTTCAGACATTAAAGTGTGATACAAAACCAATCACTACAACATTTTTTAAATAAGTGACCCTGCCTATAAATAGCTAGCTAAAGTATTTTTTTGTGATTTACTATTTTCTACATACATTTAATGTTGTGTTAAGGACATTCTGTGAAAATATTGATTGATTTAATATTGACAGAGTAAGGCCAAGTCAGAGATTTAAAATTATAATGCAGTCAATGGCCTAAATCAAACTTTGATGCTCATTATCTTAGAATTTATAATTTCTGACTTAAGCCTGGTTTTAAAGGCACACATAGTATTGTGATATTTTAAGATTTTTACATTTTAATTTATTATAGGTGGTTTTTCCAAAGATTTTTTTTTGATTTTGACACAGTTGAATATTTTTTGAGAATTATTTTAAATTAGATTTTTAAATAATTAATTATCAGATATGACCAAATGTGTATTACTTGACCAAATGATTGCTGATTAAAGCTATATATTTTTTTCTATTATCTTCAGGTAAACCTTTAGTAGAGAAAGCAATACATATCAAAAATAGTAACCAATTTTTGTATAAATTGCATATTGAAATATTTATTATGGATCTATACAAACTGAGGATCACGCCATTGACCCATTTATGTTTTGTTGTTTGAACATTTCATTTAAGTATTGAAGCATTTGGGCTAATATAAAGATATTGCTGTTGGTTTTCAGCACGACAGTGTATTGACTCATACACTACAGACAGGAATTCCTCTTCACTGCACTCAACGTTCCACATCTGTATTTTATTCTGCTGCACTGTATATCCTAGCACGGCGTTCCTTTTCTCTTTTCTGTTGCGCTCTACCATTCCATACTTTGTCTGACTGAAGCAGTTCCTAACGGAATGCTGGAACTCTTTTCCTTTGCTTAAAAGGGAAAAAGCAGCTCATAGTGGCCAGATTGTTGCCATAGTTGTGCACTGCCATGGCAACAATTGTATACTTGAGGCTTTTCCCCCTCCAACTCCTCTCGGCACTGTTTCCTCTGGGGTGACCCTTTTTGTTTGAGCGGTCTCTTGGACTATGACCTCACACACACATATTCTCCATTGTTTAATTACACAGCAGGCGGGCGAGGTGTGAGCAAAACGAACAAACACTTCCCATTGAAGATGGAAGTTAAAGCACAGTTCATTTGCTACTGCTGTTAATGAGCAAAGCTTGTTGAACAAACTTGAAATTATTCACAAAAGAAGGGATCAGGACTGATGCTTGACTTGTGTCAAGTGTTAATTTAAGGCCATTTTTAATTTTCTTTAGTTTTCTTTGACTATCACTTTTCTCTTTTACTTAAAAATATTGTCTAGTATATTGTCTCTATAAATTCAGCACTCTTTATATATATGTTTCTATTTCCATTCATATCTGGCTTTAACCGGTGAGGCAGTGGTTTGGAATAAATCAAGAATGAAAAAATGTTCACACTCCAAAAAGTTTAATTAACATTAATAAGTAGCTTCTGAGATTCAAAAACTCAAAAAGATCCATCCAGGAATCATGTGACTTTTGCTTAAAAAATGTTATACTTGCATGCATTTTGATTTGCATTGAGTACACCGCACGAATAAAGCCCTTGCTACTTTTTAACAAATTTCTGTCCCTTTTCACCCCTGCATAGACTCTGAATCACAGCAAAAAGATTCAGGTAAGAAATAGCAATTGGAAAATGTATATTTGTGTAAAATGGTTATTGAATGTATCAGTAAAGAGAATGCTATTAATTGTTTTAAAATAACTATATACAGTAACAAAATGCAAGATTAAATTCTGATAGGTTCTCTAGTCTCTTGATTGTCCTTTTCTCCCGTATAATATAACAATTAAAAGTTAATAAAACTTAATACAAAGCATAATGTAAACTCAATCAATAATTAGAACCGAGTCGCGTAGCAAAAAACTGAACTATTTTAAAGAGAGCTAATTCGTTTGAATTTGTATGATCTCATTATTTAATTTCATCACTTTTTGCTTATGCACAAGGGATGTTAGATTTAGGGTGGGCTTCAGTATTGTTTTTTAACTACTTATCAAACATTTTTATATTGAACAATTTTCAACATATCTCATAAAGGTCATGAAAATTATAAATAGTTTGAATTTCTGTGGGGTCAGGTTGGTTACTACAAAATAAACCAATCACATGATGTTTGGTTTCTTCTGTTGAAATGACTGTACATTATCCCATACTTAACTAAAAAAGATGATATTAATAGCTATGCTGAAGTGATGAAAAATTACTTTCACCACTTGCACTATTGAATGACTTTCTTGTTTTCTTCCGAACAGAAAAAAATTGGATATTTTGAAGGATGTTGGTAACCATACAAGAGTGGCATCCTTTCACATCTATTGAATAAACACAAAACCAATGCATGTGAATGGTTGCCAGTTAACACTGTGAATTAAAATAATTTCTATTGCGTTCTGCAGACGAAAGTTAAAGGATCAGTAAATTACAATTTTGTTATTTGTGGGTTAACTATCAATAACATTTTCATATAAATGAATAAGAAAAATGTTTTCAGGATTTACATCATGTGTTTGGTTTATGTTTTGTTAGATTTGTGGAAGTCCAGCAGTACCAGTGATGGTCTGAGAAACGGTGACCTGTATTCTTCCTCTCTGGCAGCTAAAGGCTACAGAAGCGTCAGACTCAATTTTCAGGATAAAAAGTCTCCCACGCCGGTACGTTCTGAATTGTTTACTTCACACATTTGTTGTTCCTTTATGTTTATGGAGCTTTTCCTTCCACAGGAAAGCCTGTGGAATTCCATCTGACAGGTTTTATTAATGACAGTTTTAACCGTCACACCCTTTTCTAACAGATGGGTGAGCATTAGAGCTATGCAGTTCTCTGTTCAATTTTAAAGACATTAATGCATTAACGTCATTTTAGATTTTAATTGAAGTTTTTCTTTCCTTTCTACTTTTTGTTTTGTTTAACCATGCTCCTTAAAATTACCTTTAAGTTAAACAAGTTGATGATGGTAATACAGCTAAATATTGCAACCTTAATCAACCCACAACATCATGGCCGACTACTTTTTTCTGGAATGTCATTCTTAAAGACCGCAGATCCATACACTTACTGATTGCTCCATTGCAGGAACTGTATAAATACCGGTTCTCTGTTTAACCCCAAAACCAACTTTTCCTATTCAGGCACAAGAGAATAATGTCCATTCTCTCAGACTGATGTCCACAGAGGAACAAACCTCACGCTCTTCACATGCACAGCAGATCTACCTGCACTCTCCATCTAGGCACCCGGGGGTACACGTAGCTTCCCTCTCCATGCGCTTTAACCCCAGGACTCAAGTGTCTGGACGACACACGCAGGCACTGTCTTTAAGAACCCCCACCCCACCTAAAAGGATGGAGCTCCTGGTTAGCAGATCCCTCCCCTGTCCTTCACTGCCATCTGCAGCCCCATCAGTGGTACATATTATGATTTCATAATCACACGTGCATTATCGTAATAACACCACTGCGATTCCATGCTGTCCTTTAGAAACATAACTAATCCTGTTTCCTCATTTTGCTAATGAACACCCATGTTCTCAAGGTCAAGTTTGCAATAAAAGCTTTTTTCATTCCTAGTTTTAGACTGGTTGGAAAATACTCATCATTCTTTTTTGAAAATTTGATGCAGTCAGAGAGAACTGCATCAATGCTACCGATAAATATAAAAAAAGGAAGATGCTGTGTTAGAAGAGGCCACTGTGGGCCTTATATAACACATAAATATAAAAAATAACAGTCTTCTTCATATATTACATATAAAAATATTCAGGCTTCATCATCCACACAAGCATACCTGGGGCCTCATTTATAAAGCTTGCATACGCACAAAACGGAGCTGAAAACATGCGTACGCCAGTTCCTGCGCAAAAGTTGGGATTTATAAAGATAAACTTGACGTGAAAACATGCGCACCTTCACGCAAACTCTGACCCATGCGTACGCACATTTTGAAGACAAAGCAGTTTGGCGACACTGATGGGGATTTGAGGAACTGACTCGGATGAAGGGAATTACCCCTTTGAATTAATTTACTTTAACATATTTCAATATTTACCAGTTGCTCATAGGTCCCGGTTACAACAAAAAATACAAATAACATTTAATCACCATTATGGGTCCTAAAGAAACCCATATGCATGTTTAGTTTAAAGACATAAAAGGAAATATATGCTGAAAGTACGTAAATGTAATTTCTTTCACTTTCATTCTTAAAAGGATGTACGCCTATCACTCATTATGTGATTAATGTGATAAGTTGTAAATGATTAAATATGATCACTGAAACATAAGTAGTTTACTGCAGCAACACTTCAATGCATATTGTGTGATGGATGAGCTGGCACTGCTGGCAGATTATGCTAATGGCAGGGACCCGGAGGGACCCACAAAACCAGCATGAAGAGCCTGACCCACAACACCAGCATGAAGAGCCTGACCCCCCTACCCCCCCCCCCCCAACAAGAAGGACATCATCAGAGAGCAAGACTCCGTCAGGGAGTAATGCGCCGTTTGTGAAGAACAACAGTGCAAAGTCTCATTTTTAAACAAGATCCTTTAATGTAGATGCAATATCACCGCACAACCCTTATTTGCTTAAGCTCATCTGCGGTGACAGTAATTGCATTAATGGAGTCTGCAGAACAGCCTCGGTCAGCACCCGTCAACTCCCAGCCGTGCGTATGGCACGGGACTCCCGCACTTGTGCTGGGGACCTCGAGAAACTCCAGAGCCCCGCAGACTCTGCGCTGCAAGAATAAGAACTGAACCAATTGTGTGATTTATTTTATTTAATTGAGCACGCAAGCATTAAAGTTATTTACCAGGTTCCCCTGTATCAGCACATGTGTGTGTCTCTCTCTCAGACACAATGCCACACACACTGGGTTGGCAGAGAATCGGGGTCACCTTTGCCCTCACCAGTCACCCACACATTCTGTCGGTGAGAGGCAAACCGTTTCTTTATTCCCATCTTAAGATCGGACCACTTCTCTTTTATATCTGGATCGGTTCTGTTTACCGCAGCAGTGATGTGTCCACTCTGAATATTATTTTTATTAGTAATTCCACCAAACAATATAACCTTTCTCTCATCCACCTAATTCAATAGAATCTCTATTTCTGCCTTGCTCTCCATTTCTGTCATGATTTTGTTTTAAAAACACATATTTTTATATTTCCTTGCTCTCTTTAATATGCATGGCCACTGAGCTCATTTGCATTGACTATATATGGTTAAATGTGGGCGGATAGAGGGCGGTACAAGAGATTTTTTTGCATGCGCAGATTATCAACTAGGTTGTGATTTATAAAGTGAAAATTGCGTGCAGGTGTGCGTACGCTTGGTTTTATAAATCTGAATATTTTTTTGCGTACGCTCTTTTTGGCTTTTGTGCATACGTAAAGTTTTAGTAAGGATCCTACGCACAATTTTATAAATGAGGATCGTTTATATAACGGGATCTGCTAAAACTTTTTTTAATGCGCATGCTAAAATGTATTCTGCAAATGCATTTGGGATAAAAGTTTATCCTTCTCAGTTTTGGTCATGGTTATTTATGTTAATTTTAAAAATGTAGGCACATTTTGTTGTTTACATCCAAGTCAGAGAAATAAACATTTATAGAATTAAAGTAAAATTATTATAATGTTTATTTAAATATTTTATGAGAACATGAAGCCAAGTAAAGTTATGTAATCTGTAATATAACAAAGATGATGTACTGTGAAAAAAATATTCACTTCATTTAAAATCTGAATTTTAAAGCATGTAAAAAGACAACACACTGCTGTCAAGTTGTGACCTTTTTCTAGTTGACTTGAGTTAAGCACTTTAATGTAATTTCTGTGACATGTCCATCTCACCTCCATCCTTTTAAGACATCGCTGAGCTTTATCAACAGTACCAACTTACAAGTTTCATGATCCAATCTCTTCTTTGTCATCCAGCCTGAGGTGCCAGTGTCCCTCAAACAAAACACTTCTGGAACATCTGAGTCGCTTCTTACTTATCCACGAGTCTCCCCTGATTTCATCAGCTGCTCAGTACCTGACCTTCAGCTCTACACCCCCTCTCCAGGACCTTCCTCTCCGAGCTCAGAGCATCTCCTGGGGCAGAGTCGCTGCTCTTCCCGGGCTCATAGTGAAACCTCCACATTGGTTCTGGAGGAGTTGAGAGCATGTGGACTTGGCACAGAGGGTTCTCGTACCCCCTCTCCAACTTTCAGCCAGATGAGTGCAACCACAGAAAACATGAGGCTTTACTGCCCTGCAACTAGTAACATTAATGTAACTATTCATCGGTTTAACATTTCTTCTCTCATTCCTCATTTCTTCTTTCTTCTCTCAGACCTTTAACTTCAAAGGGGACATATTTTTTATTAAAGGCATGGTTAACACAAAAATGAAAAATCTGTAAATAATAACTTATTCCAGTTGTTTTAAATCCATATTTTTCTTTGTATGGTAGCACGCAGAGAAACTATTTAGAAAAATATTGGCATTAAATTAAAAATGGAAGTCAAAAAGAACCCCAGAACTTTTTGCTGTCTTAAATCTTCAAAAATCTCATTTTGTGTTGAACAGTATTTTTTCTACTATGGTAGTCAATGGAATCTAAGAATTGTTTGTTTGAAATAATTGTTTTTTTTTTAAATATCTTTCTCTGTTTTCATCAGAACAAACAAATGTTTACAGATTTAGAACAATTTGTAGGCACGTAAAGTAAGACAGAATTATAATTTTTGGGATAAATGTGTTACCTGAATGTAAACTGAATGGGTTACCCAAATATTTCATGTGCAAAGCTAGGTCTATAAGCATGTCCAATTTTATATATGATCCATTGTGACAATTAAAAATCATAATATTCCATAAATATTTTTAAAGATTATAGAGTAATACATCCTGATAATATGATATGTACCCTTTAATAATAGAAATTCTTTCTTCCTCTTGACACGCTCTTACAGGATTTATCTGCTTGCTTTCTGCATTCTTTAGCTCTCCTCTCTGTCATTATTTTGGTATCAGTTTTTGGTGCATATTTCTGTGTCTGGATGAACAGACTCTGGTGTAACTTATTATTCGTTTTTCCCAGCATCACAATTCCTTTGCTGTGGAGCATCAGGAATAGCAACACTAACATTCCCTCTGCTCTAGATTCTTGACTATTCTGCAGGGCATCCAGGGCTCTTCAACATTAGTTTTTTTTGTGCCAGTGCCAGTGCCAAACTTTTACTTTTAACACACTTTATTTGACAAAACTTTGAGTAAAATATAGAATGTGGACAGTTTTGCTTGTTTTAATTGTCTATTTTTATCCTCTCTCTTTCTATGTCACAATAACCCAGTCTCAACTTGCATTAATTACCTTGACTAAAGCTGTAACACTTCTTTTTTATGCTACACAGACACAGATGACTGTAAACGGGGGACTAAGTGTACCTGCAAGTCCTCATAGTCACCTTCAAAGACCGTTTTCCCCCTCAACTTACCCCCCACCTCCTTCACTGAGCCCTAGTATCACAGCAATTCAACAGACCAGAAGCACTGGTGAGTACTGATGCTTATCCTGTGCTGCCATTCTCATTTTATAGTGTTTTTTATTTTTCATTAGGTCACACAGAACAACAAAATAAATATGCTCAATTTGGAACTAATATAAACATAGCCACAGGCTACATGAACCTTTAATGCGATAATAACACTTTCCGTTATAAAAAAGGCCAATACAGCTCGATAGCAGAGTTAAATAATTAAACAAAATTAAATACTCTAGCACTTCCATTTATCAGTCCAGGCGATATTGATGTTTATGTCAATGATGTTTCTTACCATTCAGTTCCATGGGGTCCTCTATACTACAGCTTGAAAGACTCATAGTGCTGTTCTGGTTCCTCACAGATCTCAGATATGCATCTAGCTGTAATAAAGCATTATTGAGAATGAAAGCATGGCAACACCTCAGTGTTTTAAGCCATGTGACGCTACATGTGTTTCCCCACCCGTCGGCTCTGACTGTGCATAAAGCAATTTCTCTAATTCCAAGTGGCAAGTGCGGGAGATTAAACCCAAATCTGATTCACAGAGCGGTCGGGGGTGAGGGAGGAGCTGAGCGACTTGGATTAGAGTGTCTGTGCACGCGCGTAAGGTTGGCCTTTGTTGCGCAGTTACAGACCATTTTGCTGTTTTCGGGAAAAAGACCTGTACAGTACATGCAGCTGTTGATTCTTTTTTTCCGCCATACCTCTGATGAGATTATTTATGCATGCTTCTCAATGGAGTCAAAGCTCTATCCCTGACCTGGCCGTATTTCCCAGCAACTGACATGGGAATGTTGGGTACTGACAGGGGAATTACTGAAAACTGTCGCACCCCAACCTGACCCTTGTTTCCTTCCTTCAGCCTCTGAATCCAGCACTCCCGTCTACACCAACGTGGAACCCACTTTCCCTGCCCGAACTCCACGGACTGACAGGATAGGAATAACAGGGAAAGCTCCGATCTTTACTGGAATTGGACCTGTGGATGAATCCGGGATACGCGTTGCAGTACGATCAGTAAGTTACTGCTCTTATAGGATTATACACATTTATTATTCTTATTATAACTAATGAATATTAGGCTTTTGTATTTTTTCATCATATCATATTTTTTAATCTGTTATACACGAATTTTAATGCATATTACTCTATAGTGAGAAGGAGTGAATAATATAAGCGATTTATTTAAATTCTGTGTGAAATATAATACTTTGGTATAAATAATTACAAGAAAATTACTTTGGGGGTTTTTTTGTTAGGAAAAAACAAAATCTATACATAAAAACCAAAAAAAATTATAATGAACATAGTTTTGATATGTTTTCCTATATACTTAAAGGTAGAAAAAGTAAACAATACAAGCATTGGTTTTATATTGCTTTATTTTATACCAATTTTTTTATTTATTAAAGTGTGTATATAAGATTTTGTATATAAAAAGTGATTTAGACAAGTACTAAAATCTACTTAGTCTTAATCTACAGATGTTTTTTCCAAATAGCAGATTTCAAAAATAGGTGATTGGAACAGCCATTTCTGACCATGTGACATTTTTAACATGACCACAAAGAGGTACAAAAGAATGAAAGAAATGTAACTTGCATATTATCCATTACACATAACTGTATTTCTACAGGCGTGTCTTTCTCAAAGTGAATCAACAGTATAAAAAATGTTTTATGTATACAGTATATATATATATTTTACGATGTCTATCTGTTTTTTATTGCATAGGACACATCGTGGGAAGCACATTACCGTGTGGGCAGTTAATGGGCAGTTCTAGAATTAATCTTCAATCAGTCTTAGTCACATGGGACTGGCTGTTTTGATTTGTGCTGTATATTGCAGTTTCCCACACTGGGTTTTATTTAGCCTCAGGGAAACAAGGGCAGCTGTGCTCAGCATCATTGATGGGCCAGTAGACAGTGATGTGTCTCAGTTTAACATAGTGAGGCATAGTGATTGCATTTTCTGTTTGTGTGTCGATTAGACTGTTGACAGGCCAAAGGACTGGTACAAGACCATGTTTAAACAGATTCACGTGGTGCCTAAACCAGGTAAGAGGGAGTCTTTTCTATTTGCCATCTATCATTTTTTTTTCTGTTAATTGTGTACATGTGCATTTGTGTTTAAAGAGATTATAAAAGAGCTTTTGTAGAAAAACTATTGAAATATTTAAAATTTTTTCCTCATTCAGATTTAGGTTTATTGCCTTTGATTTAAGGTGATTGCAGCCTGTAATACAAAATAAAATATCAATTCAAAAGTCAGGCAAATAAAGAGCTTTCATTTTCTCTGTGGTTATAGATGTCTGGAAGGGGATAGATCTTTGCAGAGAAGGGAACTTAGAGCTGTTTAAAGGGGGGTAGCCAAAATGAATACTCAGCAGGCTGTGGATTACAGCCACATCATAACTGTAAAAAAGACTGTCTAGGGGAGCATACAAGATTACAATTGTCAAAGGCTCAACAACATTTATAATAATGTTGCCACTGCACTTTGCTAACAGAGTATTTGTTTTATGCAGAGAGTTTTGTAGGAGAGTTGTGTGGGTCTCGTACTGCTACTGATGCTGTTCAAAATACTGGTACAACTACTCATTTCAGTTTGTTTCACATTATAAAGTGCTAAAGCAATATTATGTAACCAGTTAAAATTATTATTATCAAATGATTATTAGTCCAACCAAAAACCAGTTATCAATACAAATCTTAACATAACTAACATGATTACTTAATTTCCTTACATGCTAAAATATAAAAAAAAATTGAAAGTTGTATAATATTATATTACACTTTTCAGATAAACATGGCCCATCTAATCCTGTAAAGGCCCATCCTGCACCGAAAACCAGTACATACCGCCCGATCACCAAGAGTGTCTCTGATAACGGCATATACGCCTTCAGAATGCCTGTGGCCTCTCCCATGCCTACTTCAACATCAACACAGCACCAAGCCAAAGACAGAGACACAAACAGAGGCAGAAGCACACCTGACATGTAAGAACCATCTATTCAAATTTAAAGGGGTATTTCAACTAATGAAAATTTTCTGATGAATTACATCCTCCCGAGTTGTTCCAAAGTTTTATAAATTTATTTGGTTAAACACAAAAAAATATTTGGGCAAATGCTTGTAAATGAGAAGTTCTTGAACCCCACTGACTTCGATAGTAGATCAAATGAAAATGGTTGACAAAAGTGCCCAATAACTATAAGAACTAACATTCTTTAAAAATTATTAAACAGAACAAAATAATATATATAGTTTTGTTATACTATGATAGTCAACAGGGTTCGAACTGTTTGGTCATCAGTATTCTTTCAAATATTTTTCCCAGTGTTCACAAAAAAAAAACTAAAAGGTAAGAAAATGATGATAGAATGTTTATATTGGGTGAGCTATATTTCTGCAGCAGGATGTATTCTTAAAAATTTAAGTAAATGGGTTACCAACATTTTTTAAAATATCTTAATTTGTGTTCTGCAGAAGAAAGAAAGACATTTCTTTTATTTATTACAAGAGTGTCAGGAAATGAGGACAGAATTTTATAGCACTTTAAGCAGAGCTCGAAATTAACAGTACAAACGTCTGTATAAGTATATTTAAATATTAATTTAATTTTGGTTTAAATTCTTCTATTACTGTTTTTATATATATATATTGTTTCTTTCAGGAATGAGTGGGGGCCTCCGGACAGAAAGGTTGACACACGGAAATACAGAGCAGAGCCCAGGAGTATCTTTGACTATGAGCCTGGGAAGTCTTCAGTTTTGGAGCAGGAGAGAGTGGTGAGTTTAGGGTTTTGGTTTGTTTAAATTTTTTGACAAAGACAGAATAACAGTAAGATAGTGTGTCATTAAATATAAGTTTTAGCTGACTGAAAAGTTTAGCTTTAAAACAAGACTAAAAAGGAGAAGTTTAAGCAATATTACATGAAGTTTATTCTTGCACTGTGTGTGAATTCTGAATTTAATGCCAAATATTGATTTTAGAATTAATGCCCCATGACCTTAGGGGTATAGAAGCGTTACTAATGTATTACTGTCAGTTGCAGAGAACATGCTTGACATAAACTGTGTAAGTGCACCGGCTGTGATGTTTGTCTATATGGAAACGTATTTATAATTTACATGACAACACAAGTTGTGTCTGATTGAGGTTGGTTGTCTGTATTTTGATAGAATCACACTACGATGCAACAAATTTTTCCTGAAATGGGTCTGTAAAGCTTCAGCAATATGAATAGGTGCTTAGGGAGAGAGGACAAATACATTGATAATCTTTAACAGTGTAATGTGGTCAAGGGCACTAATAAGGATACAGAAACCAATTTCCTTTGCTGCAGCCGTCCATCTTTTTGGATGAAGGATGTTTAGTGCTTTCCTGCCCTCTGCTGGATAGAAGAGAATCATGTATCAACAATAATAGGAGTCCATAACATTCTTGTTATCTAAAGATCTTGTTGTATTACTATAGCTGCCAACGCTTCAACCTATTTTTTTCACCAATTTTCATTCCCTTTACCAGATCAGTAACTTAGGACCCGAGGATTTAGATTTAGAGAATGAGCCATGGTATAAGTTCTTTGCTGAGCTGGAGTTTGGGCGCCCGGTAAGTTTGGTTAGTTGTGTGTTTGATTTGGTGCATTAGCATGCCGCCTGTGATTGGTGTGAAGTTGGAAAGGTCAGATAGGTGAAGTACGTGCCATCGGCTCATGGTGCACACGTCTGAAATGATTGATTTGAATGAGCGTACGTGTGTTTCAGGCCATGTAACACACATGGGACAGTTTGATGAATAACCAATCTCAGGTTCTGTGAAAATGAGCTTTGCTCCCTTCCACCAGTATTTTAGCACTGTGCTTGTTTTAACACTGCTGACATTGTGGTAATGTATTGATTTAGATCTTAGATGTGTTGTGGGATAATTTCACTATTATTTGCATGACTGATGTAGTTGCACTTTTTGGGAATTTCCTATACTTGTGCAATGTCTTTGAATTTCCAGCGACTGTATAATGAGCAATAATCGAGCTTGGAGTGTTTAAGGATGTGCTACAAAACTGCAGTGTGTGGTGTTTAACTTTAGTTAGTAGCCTTTCCAACATTTCTTTCCTCAGTGAAGTGACTTTATTTCTCCCTCCATTTCTGCTCCACCTCCTGCTCTATCCCACTTCTGAATGAAGCCTCCAAAAAAGCGTCTTGATTATGATCCAGAGAGCTCTCCTCAAACCCCAATGGAGGTAATTAGAAAAAGGCTACTGATAAGATTTTTTCTAAGGACAGAATATTTGTTTCCATTGGCGACATCATGCACTGACAAAATTGTTGTTTTTTACAAATAGTTGAGAATTTCTGCAAAAATGTAAAAAGAATCTTTATAAAATGCAAGCTTTTTTAAAGCTTGATAACCAATTTGAGAAGTTCAACCTGCTTTTATTTATGGTATGACTGTATCGAAGACTTGTATTATTATATTACATTCTCGACTTAAAGGGATAGATACCCCAACATTTTTAATTCTGTTCTTAATTCTGTCATTTATTCAAATTCTTGCCATTTTAAACCTATGACTTTTACCTCCTCTGCAAATCACAAAAAAGATATTTTGAAGAATGCTGCTAACCAGTTCCATTCACTCTGGGTTGTGTCCGTAAAATACAAGTGAATGGGTGCCACAGCTGTTCGGTTAAAAAACATTCTTCAAAATATCTTCCTTTGTGTACTGCAAGAATTAAGGCTATAAATGCACTTTCAGTAGTTGCAGCATTGCATCATTCATCTAGACCTCAACACTGAAAACATTAAAATTACAAATTATTTAACCTGATTTAATAGAGGCAAAAGCTAACAATAACAACAGCATACAATAAATATTAACCACAACATTTAATATGCTTAAATGCATGCTGGGATATTTCAAACTGTCCAGTAAACAAAGAAAATGTTTGCAAAATAATTATGCTCCCTCATGTATATTTAAAATAACACACTTACTACTTTAACAGCTGTTTTTGTTGTTGTTTAGTGTTTGTGATCAAAACATGTACATCTCTTATGGATTTTTTTTAGCTCTGTTCCCTTATATATTTAATGTATCACCTTATCGGATAATCCTTTTGTTTGATGCATCTGTTTGTTTTAATGCATTGTATATTTCATCCTGAGACAGTACACACTTCTTCTGTCACACTGGAGATATCTGTTTGTAGTAGATGAAGGATCTATGGACATCTACAGTCTATCAGTGTCACATTACGTGTCCCGTTTCACCCGGGAGCTTTTTTCTGGCGTTGTAAATATAGCTAAATGACACTTTGACAGATCATCATTCTTATTGCCTTTCTTGAAATACTCAAAATCACTACTGACAGTTACTTTGTTTGTATTAATTCCTTACCATGTCCACGGCATGCTGCGACTGTCAGAATACAGCAAACTATTTCTCTCTTAGTTGCCTTTAATAAATGCATGAGCTGAAAAAGAAAGTTTTTAATAGATTCCTCACAAGAACTTGACAACAGACCTGTGAAAGGAAATAACTTTCCTCATTAGGTTTTCCAGTTAATTTGATAAATGATGTTAATCCAAACTGAGAAATTATTAGTCTTTGCTGCTCAACTCAGAGTTGTATTTATGTTTTCTGTAAATGTGTCACACTGGGATGGTATTCATTCCTGGTCCTGCATGCTTGGGCTACTTTTAAAGAGGGTTAAAAAAATGCTAGGGGCGTTTGCTGCTGCTCCGAAGAGCTGCTCCACATAACACTGCTCACAGCTTTAACAAACAGAAAGATGATTATCTTCTCAAGCCATGCGTACAAGGAATTCCCTGCTTTGTTCGACATAGAAACACTTGTAAGTGGTCTGTCACATCTAGATGTCTTGGGAATGGCCGGGCTGTCAGTGCCACGGCATCCAGGATTTTCGCAGATATTGGACCGTTGTTGGATATGAGAAGGGAGAAATGGGAATGCTGAAGATGTCAGCTGTTAACCAGAGGACTTTAAGAAAGATCTTCACTATTCTTTGTTTTTCATTTGTTTCAGACCTCCATTTATCAGCCATCCTCAGAGAGGAACCTTGAAAGGCCATCAAGGTACAGTAGGTTAACCCACCCACATTATATACTGTATGTTTATGAACACTCACCACAAAAAAACATATATAGATATGCTTTACTCAGAAACATACATACGCAACATCTGCTAGAAAACTGCAGATTTTTGTCTCAGATCAAATTTTTGCTGATTGCATGAAACCAACTGGTCTCAAGGTCAATTTTAGTAAATGAATTTTAGTAAATGACACTGCTTTTGGGGTGACCACTATTGTAGTTCATTAGATATACTTCAAATATATACTTTGACCACTATAACCCAAAAGGGAATTTAATGTATTAATCTAATCTAGTGAATTGATCTATATTTTTGGTCTTTGTTTCAATATGTTTTTTGTATTGATATTTTTAAAGCTTATGTAGGATTAGGATGAAATAGATAAATTCTTTTGAAGTAGAAATAATTTCTCTCACCCTTTTCACTGACCTTTTAGTTCAGTTTGCCCATGCCCACATTTCAGTCTGGATGCTTATGCATTCCTGTAGTTCCGCTGGTGAAGCATGAGACAGACTTGACAAAGGTCAGCGGTTTGAATTAGAAAAAATACATATTCAGTGCTTTGGATTTAAGCAGGTTCCAAAGACTACAATTTTAACGTTTAGGAACACTTTAACTTTCTATATTTTTACTCATTTAAAAGCATTACAAATGAATTAATTGTGTCCTTGGCCTAGAATTTTCAAAATGATATGCTTGGCATCCAGCTTATTGGGGTTTTAACCTTGAAGGCTTTTTAAGCAGTGTTGAAGGAGTTTCCATCTGTGTTGGACTCCAATGGGTTGTTTTTATTTTGTCTAATTTTGTAAATAATCTTAACTTTGTTTAAATTAACATGGGCATCAACACTTTTGGTAAAATTATATTTGTAAATATTTTTGTTTGCTGTTCTTTCAAACATTGAAACATACCTATAAAGATTAAGAGATGAAATGACTTTAAAATTATGAGACTAGTGTAAAAAAGTCACACAATCTTTTTAAAAGGGTCTAACCTGGTCCTTTAAGTTGCATTATGTTTTATAAGGAAAACTGTCAGGTTATAAATAACCGTAGGTATCATACCAACTTAAAGTGCAACTTAAATCATCCACTTTTATTCACAGCTATCAGTATCCCAAAAAAACCCAGATATAAATATACTTTTTTAGTTACCCAGAATATTATGCCAATTACTTCACATTGATAGCTTCTATCTGTAGACTCCTTTCTGGTAATGTACACAGGAAAACTCAGTCTTCATTTTTCCAGCTCTGCAAGTGATATTAAGAGAAGACGACAGTCTGAACCTGTATCCTCTCATCCCAAGACCCTGAGTAATGTGGGCACAACACAGAATTCTGTCAAACCCTCAGAGCCGTTCAGGAGCAGCAGTATCCAGAGGACACCCCTCACCAGCCCCAGCTCCCCCGCCTCCACCAAGACTAAAGGTAGACAAGCAGACATACTTTATATTATTTAAAGAATGGCAACAGGGGAAGATTTACAGACATTTTTTGTTTCTCTCCTCAAGCTTAGTCAGAATTTTAAGAAGGTTGTCTTTTACATGACTAAAGTTGTATGAATTATTTAGTGTTTACAATTGCACCTCTGTGTAGAGTACTATTTCAATTGCTGCCGCTTTATGCAGAGAGGGCTTGGTGATCATGATAAATTCCACAGTGTCTTCCATGGCTTCTTAGTATAAACATCCTGACTTTTTTCTCCTCTGTGGATCAATTACCCTTTAATGTCTTCTCATGTCTCTCTTTTAACATGCTGCTTGTGCTGGATATCTAAGGTGGGGATGTAAGCAATATGCACTCAGCACATATAAATTGTCAAAGTCCAAACCATACTACCTCAGAATCCACATATCAAAACCAAGAGCGAAACAAAGAACATTTCACAGCATTCCCTGTCTCAGAGGGCTTCTCCAGCCTTCCAGATGGCTGGCGAACTGTTCACGAGAACTCCAAAGAATGGATAAGCACTGAAGAAGCATCTCCCAAGCTCAAATCCTGGAGCTGTGATGATCTCTTGTCTGAAAGTCCAGGAAGAGAACATTTCCAGACTCGTTCGGAGAGCACGGGGTCACTTTTGCCTAATGGAGAACTTGAGAAATGCAAAGACACCAGAGAGCCAGAGGAGCTCAGAGAGAGGACCATGCACCGCTCGGCCCATGATGCACCAGGATTTCTCAAACTCTACAAGAAGATGCATCATATTAACCGGCAAGAGCTGATTAACTCCAACGTGATCTATTCTGTCAAAGCCAGGATTCATAAATACGAGAGTGAACATCGTAGGGTGAAATGTTTTGGTTCTAAAGACTGCAACGAAGAGGTGCCTAGGGACATGGTGCACAACAGGATTTCTCAATTTGAGAGTATAATCCAGAAATCCAAATCCATGCCAAATCTTGGGGGCGAGTGCCTGACCACGTGTTCTTCTAAAAAAACTTACAGTCCCAAGCGTAGCATCTCGATTGAGTCATTACTGGATGAAGAACCACCTGCAAGGAATCCTCCTGAAGGGCGACCACAATACCCCAAGATTAACACCTATGTGCCAATCCACATTGAAGTCACCAGTGACCACCTAAAAAACTCTGCCGTGCAGTACGACTACTCGGATAGCGAACAGGATGCAGTTGTGTCTGACCTCAACGACTTCATCCAAATAGAAGGCTCTTCTTATTGCAGTGAGAGGGACTTTGATCTCTGTTCATTCGCCTCCTCAGAGAGCATCTGTGGAACAGGGCACCACCATCATTTTCAAAGGCAGCTTGTGAGCTCCTGCAAGGGTCGATGCCCGGCGTCCTACACACGCTTCACCACCATGATTAAGCACGAGAGGGCCAGGCAAAACCGAAGGCAAGAACTTGAATCTGAGTTTGGACTTAGCAAACTTGCCTTCCTGGTCAGCCCAGTGCCTTTCCGTCGGAAGTCACCTTTTTCCCATAATAGCTGCGTGTACGAGGCTTTAGATTCAGCCCTCAGAGACATATATGACCACATCCGTGCTGAGAAGCACAGAGGTAGCCTGCCGGATAACAGCATCTTACATAGATTGATGGCGGAGTTGCTTCCCGACATTCCTGAACGGAATTCCTCCCTGTACGCTCTGGGTACAAGCAGCCCTACTGCTCACTCATACCACCCACAGCCTGATGGCATGCCCAGTGAGAGTGTCCATGTACCGGAGTATTCGCCGCTATCCCATTGTGCTTCCTCCCACCAGACAGACCCCAACAACAACCAGAGGAGCCAGAACTCTGAATACTGCTATGCAGGTGGAACATCACGCCCATCTCTGGTGTCCAAATATACCGCTCTCCCCTGTGTTTGAGTTCTTTCTTATCTACCCTCCATCAGCTTAACTTCCATTGCTCTTTTCCATCAGTGTTTGTGGATGTGTGTACATTGTGTGGAATGTCAAAGATGTGTCATCCTTTGCTGTATCAGTTTTTTTATTTTGATTCGTCCCAATGCTTGTTCACTACGCCACATCATTTTTACAAAGATTTGTTGTGTAGATTTTGTTTTGGTTGTACAAGCTTTTAGCCGGGTGTGGAAAGAGGGAACTTTGTGAAGTTTCTGTCTACATAAATAGCTTGGACATATGACATGGGCAGCTGAAGCAAAGAGTCTAAAAACAGATTTCACATTTTATTGGTTTGGGCAGAAACAAAGTCTCTTATGAGCGCTAATACAGTTTTCTCTCTCAAACTTGACAGGTGCAGTACCTGTGGCTTTTGCTTATTTGTTTGAGCGAAGGAAATCTTTCCATTGTGATATATTTAGTCATTTCACAGCTTGTGTCAAATGCATACTTCTGTATGTCTTTGCATAGCTCACTTAGTTTATAAAGGAAGAACCTTGTGAGGGCTTGCCCGCGGTTGGCACAAAAGCCAGTTCACTATTTGAGGTCTAATATAAATACACTGATGCTAAAAAGGGATCTGTGTATGAAGGGTGGGTATAGTGTAACATAATACTGAGGTTTTAAAGACAGGTATAAGTTATAGTAGGGCAGGGTGATTAATCGAAAAGAATTTGATATCGACATTCCGAACCTATAAGCGATACATTTTTCCCAGGTTGATTATTTAGATTACTTTCCCTTTAAAAACACTTCCACGTGTGGAAGTCATGTGACCTTGCTCCATAACGTAAGGTACTGTACGTTCACACCGCTGGTGTGAAAAATTTTTTTATTTATCGTAATAGAGTTAAAATATTCAATCGCCCAGCCCTAAGTTAAAGCTACTTTATGTTTGAAAAAATGCTTGTGTTAAATAATTGGTTTATTATTTTAATTTATTTTGTTGTGCTTCTTCATCAATCCTATCAATGTTCCTGCGCATGAAATGGTGTCTGATCCTTTATTTCTATCAGGCATGTGGGTGAATTTTTCAATTGTCTTTTTTCCAGACCAGGACACGATAAGAGGATTTTGTTATCCTGAGTTTAGCCGCCATACACCACAAAGTAGAAGCAAGACCCCGGACATCAGAGAGGTGATGGCTCTGTTTTAAAACACTCAAATTTGATCTATACTCAAACCAGTTGGTAAACAAATTAAATAACATACTGAAATGAAAAGTTTGATTTCTCTTTTATTTACTTGACAGAAACTGCCAGCAAGAGCGATATATGACTTCAAAGCACAGACAGCAAAGTATGAACAGCTCTGGGAAAATCTGTCAACATTTTCTTGTTACACTTTTCTTATTGAGTAATTTTGTTGATAAAAAAGTATGCCCTATTTTTCTTTATATAGAGAGCTGACGTTTAAAAAAGGGGAGACTGTCTACATAACGCGGCAGGTAGATAATAACTGGTATGAAGGAGAGCACCGTGGACATGTGGGCATCTTTCCCATCTCTTATGTGGAGGTGTGTACTCTTTAACCCTTAGATAAAGTTGACCATTTTAGCAACAACACTACAGTTAAAAAGTTGAGCCACTTAACCATTCTAATAGAGAATAGGTAATCTCCACATTTTATAAATACCTGTACAATAAACTAATTGAACGCAATATCATAATTGTAACTAAAGGAATTATGAAAAAAGCTATGATATATCAATAAGTACACTACATGCCTGAAGGTTTGCAATTTTGGCTCCTTTTTATTCATTGTTTGGTCCTTTTTCAGGCATTTAAAAAAAAATATAAAGATACATTTTTTAAGTAATAAAATAATTGACAGTGTTTACTGAATTATATTTGTGTGTACGAAATAATTCCTAAACATTGAAGCATACACTCTCAGATAAGAATAAGAAGTAATGTTTTTCAAGTGATGTACAACATTGAACAGTAGGGTATTGTTTATATTAACTGTTGTCTTTATATTCTTTTTGGTTAGGCTTTTCGTCTTTGTTCTTTTTCACTTGTTTGTTTATCTCTAGAAAATCTCTCCTATGGAAAGACATCAGCCAGCCAGACCGCCTCCTCCAACGCAGAGCAAAGAAATCGGAGAGGCAATCGCCCGATACAACTTTAATGCTGACACTAATGTGGAGCTTTCATTAAGAAAAGTAAACGTCTTGTTTTGTCAGTAATTGCTTAGTATAATTTTGTCACTGTGCTGTGTACACATATATTCAATACTTTCTGGATGAAGAATAGGATTTTTTCATGTTGTACCTGGGCAATTCTGTGAAAATGTCAACCTTACCATGAAATACACAGCACATATGCCATATTTTTGTTGTTCAAATGCCATGTAAGGTTTCTCTAAAAACATTTAGAGCATTTATATTTTTAGTACATGATTTATAGTCAAGTAAGGCCTTTCCTGGATTGTCACAATCCATAACGCTACATTTGGCTAAAAACCAGACACATAAAAATAATGTATTCTATGTTCTATAAAGAGCTATCCCTTGGCCATTTGTTGGATATTTTTGATAAGTTTATTGTCTCCCAAAAACCTTTTTTGTCAAGTCTTAAGCGCAGGTTTAATTTATCTTTCTTTAAAATAGAAAATGTGTGCATAGACTGTTACTTTTCTCATTTTTAAATGCTATAAACAAGGGTTTTGTATAATATAAACAGTTGGTTCAGTTTACTGGTAGCAATTACATATCAATAGTGTTTTTTATGTCCATATTGCAAAATGCCACGTCCATAATGCTGGAATTGCCCACCTATTATGACTTCTTGTGTAATGTCAGTGTTAATTGTTCATGGTGTGTTTTCCAGGGTGAGCACGTTGTCCTATTGCGGCAGGTGGATTCAAACTGGTATGAGGGCAAGATCCTGGGTACAAACAAACAAGGGATTTTTCCTGTGTCCTATGTGGATGTTACAAAGAAGTGTTCAGTACAAAGTACCGGTCAACCGCCTGGGCCCAGTATACCCACCAGCTACCCCAGTGACAGACTGCACAGTAGGGTACGTTTTCACAATCCCATATTAAAAAAAGTGTAAGGGTTTAAATTAAATCACATTAGTTTAAAAGTGTAAGTGTTAAACGCAAGATATAATTTCTTTATTTTGAGTAATTGAATTTCTATAGCCTATACTTTGATCTAGTATAGATCTACTGTATACTGTTCTATACTCTGACACTGATACAAGCATTTCATAGATTTTTACCCAGATTAAAAGCTTGCCACCTAACTAGATCAAATCCAGTAAAATCCTTTTATTTATGTCCCACTATTCATATAGCCAGAGGTTATTACCAAAAACGTCAGTGCCAACAAGTTGACAAAAAAAATAATTATTGCGTAGATGCCGATTGTCCAGGTGCGAAATAGATCAACTCTGTAATCTTTATTACTTATTGTATGATTAAGGCTTATCTTACACAACATAAGTAGAATAAATCAGATGCCAATTGATCTGTAAGTAAGAAGGTTGATTTCTTGGCTCACATGTGGTGTGTTTATCAAGATTAAATTAGATTAATCACATGTTCATGTCAGAATGACTTTAAATTAGTGCTTTATTTGTCCTGATAAGAATGTGAATTTATATGACACAAACTAGCGAACTCTTCTCATTGGTTTTTATAAACATGCTTTTAGCGTGTACATTGAAAGGTGTCACTACATTTAGATGGCATTGAAAAGAATAAGCATAGAACATGGTTTAAGGGTAGATGTAAAAGGCTACTATCGTGTGTGGCTTTATCTTTTCAGCCCGTTCATTTTTGCATTTATACAGACAGCAAATAATAAGTTATAATACTATGGAATGTATCACTTTAAAAAATGCCATGGTTCAAAGAGTAGTTTGTTTTCGAAAAAATGTAAGTTTTTTTTAATACCCTTAAGTCGTTTTTTCTGTTTGTCGCCTTGGATAAAAACGTCTGCTAAATGGGAATGTAAATGTTTGGTTTAACACAACAAAAGATATTTAAAAGAATGTTGGCAACTTACCGACATAGCACACTCTTAACTACCAAAGTGTTAATTAATTCATGGCAGAATTGCCATTCTAAAATTTTCATTCAAAAGATCTCTTCAAAACAGACATAAGCCTTTCATGTTTCATCACCACAGTTAACTTATTCTGCTTAACTTCTTCTCTTATGTTCCTATGGATAAAATGAAGTTATACAGGGTTTGAAACAACCCTCACTAGATGATGACAGAATTTTAATTTTTGCTTGAACTATTGCTTCAAAAACGTGATTTCTAGGGGGTATTTTCTCTGTGAAAAATGAAAAGGCCACATGTTTCATCATTTCCTCTGTCCCTTTCATTATATTCTTGTTTTCCCCAGTGTGTCTCTACTGTCACTCTGTATTTCTGTCTCCCTCTTTAAAGCCATCATCTGCACGTACCCTCTACAGCCCACCATCCCAAGCTCTCCCTCCGCTTTCATCATCCTCACCCAGCCCACAGAGAGCAGCACACCTTCAGGCCATCACCAGCGAGTGGCTGGCTCTCACTCTGGGTCTGTCTCCTTTTGAAACTCCTGCCCCCACACCTCCTCCCTTCCCCTCATACTTAAGGCTTGATTTCGAAGGGCTGGATTCTGGCATTTCACCCTCTCCTGCCTCATCCATGCTGGGCCGCTCTCCAGCTCTCACCCCCCGCATTTCCACCCCTTCACTCAAAGAGGGCCACTTTATTCCCATCTCCTGCCAAAAGTCCTACATGTCTCCTGATCCCAGCCCATCACCTCAACCTTACCTCACCTCTGCCTCCTTTACTCCTTCTCCCACCTCTCCCACATTCGACACCAGCCCCAGGTCCAGCAGTGTCATTGAAATCCTCCCCATCCTAAAATCAGATTCAGCTCTGCAGGCGCTAACAGATAGTAAAGAGCACCGTGTCTCGAGCAAAATATATTCCCCTAAACTTTGCAGTCCCCTTGACTTGGCAGTTTTTGAAGAGCATGAATCTCATAAAGACACCCTGTTTCCAAAAGACTCAGAGGATGACCTGTGCGAGGAGTTAGTGTCCATTATTAAAGCCAGCCAATCAAAAGGTGCCTTGCTAGAAGAAGAGGGATTTTATTACCAGGAACAAGAAATGACCGAAAAGCTTCCCAGGTTGTTTATAGATGAGGACACAAATGATGACAACAAGCCTCTGACATCAAACATGTTTACTCCAGTCTTACCTGACCACAATGAAGGTTCAGATATTGAGGTAGAGCTCACTGTGTGTTTATACTGCAAAAATGATAACATCTTTGGTGCGTTTCACGAATATGGTACACTTCCATGATTTTATTTTTAAAGGACAGAGAGCACAGATCCTCTTTTCCTTTATGAGAATGATTTGACAAATAGTAAAACTGTATTAAGAAAAATCAACTGTATTAAGAGGATCATAATGAAATAATTGTGAAAACATTATAAACCCTATTACTTAATTTTTTTTTAATAAAAAACGACGTGGAAAAAAATAAAGCATATATTTACAAAACTTGGGGGGGGGAATCTATAAATATAATTTATTTTTACGCTAAGTTTAAAGGAATTTTAATACATCCACATCATTGTTGATAGTTCATTTTACAATGTATTCAATATTAATTAAAAATACTCAAAATTCTTCATTAGTTGATTTAAAACCCAATAACTTGAGTCATTTATTTAATCCTACAACAATTAAGAATATTTTGTATAGTCTAATAACAGATAACAACAAAAATGATATGCAAACATTTTAAAGCACAATATAACCATAAAAACATAGCATTCCTAAAAATCAATTATTAAATTATAATCAAACAAGCTGAAGTAAAAATAAAGTAGTTTTTGAGGATCTGTGTTGTACCCTATTCCTGACAGGCACCCTTCATAATTCTAAATATTTAGCATTAGCATATGTAACACTTTTCAGCAGGCTGAAGTTAGCCCCAAATGCCTCCACATCTCTGTCCCTTCTCTTCACAGATGTCATTGCCGTTTACAATCCCCACATCAGCTAAATACTCTCCCCCCTCCCCGCATTCCACCCCTCCATTGCCTGGAGTGTCACAGTCACCCCCTCCCTCTACAAAACTGTCCACTCGACAGGATTTTCGCTCCCAAAAGGTCAAGGTAATGACAAGGTGCTTGTTAGTGACTGCACACGCCCGACTTACCCCATCTATTCTTAATACAGATACTAATGTTTTCAATTTAAGTGACCTTCACAATGTTTCTGTGGTATATTATATATTTAGTATAATTAAGACAGATTGGTTAGCATAATAAACTCATTCTGTAAAAAGTGTCCATGTGCCTGACATGTAGGTATTGTTCTGATAATATAGACCGCTAGAGTCATTTAAGCAAATATTAGTAATATTTAATCATACAATATGCGTTGCAATCCAATCCTCTCATTCATTTATACCCACAATCCTATGATCTTTTAAATGTTCTTTATAGGCTCTGACTGAGATAAGCATCTGATATCAAATATAGCTTTTAGGCTTTTTCTGAAGCATGGGAGATATTACATCACATTAAGAAAGCTTGGAATAGATGCTAGGCTGAAGAAACTTGTCTCTATGCATTAATAGTACAAAGGTAAATCTTAAGTAGTGGCAGGGTCATTCATCATGTTTATATTTTTTAATTTGGTTTTCCATAATTTTCTTGTAAGATTCTCCTGGTTTTGGTTCTTTCAGCCTTTGTTAAGGCGTGATGTCGCAGTTGTCGGTAAGCCCCCGCGTAGCCCTGTGATGTCTAGGAGGTCCTGCGGATCGCCTGTTAGAGGGCAAAACTTATCATCATCTCATAGGGTAGGGAATACGTGCACCTTGTGTGGTAATGGCTCATTGACATAGGGAAATTGTTGTTACGCTTTCCAAAGTATCCCTACACAAATCATTATGTCATCCAATGAGTTTCACCCAAAAATTCACAATGTAATTTTTCTGCAATAAAAACAGAATATCAATATTTTAGGGCATGTTACAAGGTGTTGTGTATACTTATTCTCTGCTTATTCATGAGATATGTATGAGGGATACTTAACTCTTTGTCGGCTCTGTCTGTTTGTTTTGGCACAAAGAAATACAATTTTTTGGCCTCACTCTGAATGGATTATGCATGATAAATGCGTGGTTAAAACAGTTTTGCTGCATGCATGGTTGGTTCTGGAACGGTGGATCTCTGCAGTCTTTCAGTATATTTCAATGCAATAAAGCTATGTGTTCGGCGCATGGTTTGATAACTCATGGGAGTGTCCCAATGATTTTTCCTGTGTACACAGCTTAAACTCCCCAAGGCCAGGAATACCACCAATTCCCTACATTTCCTTACAAAGAAGGGGAGTACAGTCCTCGTTTCCAGAATTTCAGGCATTCATTTCAAAGCCTATTAATCAGACATATGGGACATACTGTATGTCTCTTAATGGCTTGAAAAGACGAGAAATTAAGCCCCGGTAGTCCTGGATCTCGAACGTATTTGAACAAGTTAAAAATGCACTAATGATGTTAATGATGTTTAGGTTTGCTTGTTCAGATATACAGTTGATCCAGGTCTTGCTTGAGGCTTTCCTTAATCGCTTTTGTGAGTAGAGTGGGATTTTGGCAACTTTTGTCAGCTGGACGCACAGTGAAACTTCAAACAGAAACATTTAAAATTAGCTTTTCTGTTTTTCAGTCCCAAAGACAAGCGTATCTTCATGATCCTCAAGGTGCAGGAGAACCGTGAGTGTCTTAATTTATTAACTTTAAATAAAGTATAGAGTTTTGTAGACAACGTTACAACAAATCAACACCTTCGAATTATAAGGTTCTACATGACATTTCTGTCAAAATTTAGTTATTCACATATTCTAATTGTGAAACAAATTATTTACATTGTGCCATATTTTTCGGGTGACAGAAATTTAATTATAATTTGTTTCCAGAAGGTTCTAATTGTGAGCCAATCAGTGTGCTTTAAATGCACATAGGAAGACCAATCAGGATCAACTTTCTTTGTGACCGCACTCATTTGTGACAGAGAAATATCTAAAGAAACTGAATAACACAAAACAATGTTGCTATGCTTGAACAAGAAAAAAGCATTTTAAAATGTGAAATAAGTGTCATAAAAAACATTTATATTTCATGTAAATGTAACCTTTTTTACAACTCTTATATCATATAATTTTGTACAAGTAGATTTTTTTTTTTTTGAAAATGTATTGCTTTATTGCAGATTGAACCATATAGAATCAATTTATTATTAAAATATTTTTTGTAATCATAAAGTTCCATCTGTGTTGGACCTGTTGCAAAATCACCCTTTTCAAATATCAGAAATTGTTGATTTTTAACATTAAGAAATCATTTGGGGTCTCTACCTTTTTTAGAGATAAAAGATTTTTTCCTAATTTTGTATATATGAAATACACAAACTTTGAAGCTCAATATCTTAAAAATGTTTACAATTATAAAAGTCTATCTGCTTTCTAAGGTCACAAAACACTAGATTATTTAAATATTTTGGTATATGATATGCATTTAAGTTCTGATGATAATATAAAATGTCTTGCAGATTTCAAGCCATATATACATATACGCCACGAAATGAGGATGAGCTAGAACTGATGGAGGGGGATATTGTTGATGTCATGGAAAAGTGTGATGATGGATGGTTTGTGGGTAAGACTGGAAACTTCATACTGCCTGTTTCATTTGAGTGTTGTTCCTTTACTTTCCACTAGCTGGAGGTGTACTCCATGAAGAACATTTGGCTGGGTTTAACTCTGACTGAAAAGATGGTTAATAAACATAAAAACTTTTAGTTGTAAGTGTTTTGTAGGGTGTAGAGCATCGGGGACCCCTAAATAAAGATTTATCAACATAAACTCAATTTAAATTACACTAAATATATACAGGCATACTATGTTGGAAAATCAATATTTCTGTTGGTGGTCTTATTTTCTAAAAATTGATTGCATAAAATGTATGTTTTATAAAATGTCAAAATCTGGGGCTCCGGGATTCATCTTGCAGTTTGAAAACCACTGGGTAAACGGACTACCCTGGAAATCAGAAATAGGGTCACATTGTGTCTTAAATGTCATAAGCTAAAACTATGAACATCAAACTGTTCATGTTCTTAACATTATATAGAACAGTAAATACTTTTCCTTTCCCAATTAACATTTTTAGGGACATCCCAGAGAACCAAGTATTTTGGAACCTTTCCTGGAAACTATGTGAAGCGCCTCTAAGTCGAATCATCATCTTTAACAAATAAGTGATGGAGAAATGAAGAACGTCATGCGTGGCTACCTGTTTGGCTGTAGGACGTCTTATTCCAGTCATCAACCTGATGGATAAATGGAAGCAGAAGCCACTGACATTTAAAGGGATTACGGCACCGTGTAAATGTTTAAAATCTGGAACCGTTATGTTAAAAGGAAAGTCAGTAATGGCTTTAAAAAATTTGGTTGCCTAAAGTTAGCTTAAAACAACATTGTTTGCCTTCTACAAAAATGATGAATCAAGTGCCCTACTTATCATTTATTTATTTAAGCTTTGGAAGAGCATGATAAAGTAGGTGAGGAATATTGTACTGGTGCCCTGATGTCATCTAGATTGAACAGTATTGCAGTGTCATGTTTGTGCCAGACATTTTACAGGTATATTCTTGCTAATGTTATTGTAGTGTGATCTCATGGCTGAAGTATGGCCACCACTTTCTAAGGCTCTTAGTTCTTCCAACAGACATTCCTTTGAGCATTTGAAGGATTTTAGTGATCACAAAAATATTTTTGTATTTTTCACACAATAATTTTTAAAAGCAGTGTCCCTAACACAACGCAAATGTCGGGGTGGTTACCCTTAAACTCAAATCTACTGCCGTTATATAATTTTTGGGTGACCTTGCACATCACTCTTGGTTTACACAATGTAGTCTGGTTCTGGCCAATGAGATGAGCATGTGATGTCATTTTCTATCAACTTCCAGTTAAGGAAACGAAATAGATTGAACTATATTTTGTTTATCTGATCATTCAGCAAACTTTTTCATTATGATATACTTAATATATTTTTCCATGTTTTTGTTCATAAAACAATCATGCTTATGTTTCATGAAGTGTACATTTTCAGAATTTTGAGCACATTTATTTGAGTATAAGGACAAGATCTGTAAATGTCAGTCAATAGTAACATGAACCAATAATCTATGTAATTTAGGCAATAATAAGAAGTTGCTGTGTTGACAATATGCTGAAATGTGCATCCTGTGCATGTTATTTCATAAAGAACTTCTATGTGAACTTTCAGCTGGCCACATTTATTAATTGTGATAATTCTGTAACTAAGACAATACTTTTTGAAATCATGTGTGTAACCGAATAAGGATGGTACCCTTAAACTTGCCTTGGTCATGTCCATACAATAGAAGAGAATGGGTGCTGTGGTTGGGTTACAAACATTCTACAAACTATCAGGTTTTATGTTACCAACACGTTTGGAAACAACGAGAGGGCAAGGAGAAAAATAAAAATTTTCTCTTTTAGGTGATGTATCTATTTAATTAGGTTAGGTCCAATAGTATTTTCTAAAAAATAAAACTTAAAAAACAATAAGAGGTATAGCAAACATTGGCAAATATTTGTTTTATTGTGTTATAGCATTGCAGTTGGTTTACAGAACGATCAAGGTATACAAATAACTGTTAGTGTCAAGTTTACTGTGTACTATAATAACCAATAACAAAATTGACGCAGACAAAATTTATAAGACGTCAGGTCTAAGGTTAAACAATGAGAGACTTTGTAATGGGGTAAAAATTCTATATATTAGTTTAAAGTGCTAAAATTGTTTGATGGTTTCCTGTTGGATTGATACAGATAATTGCTGCAATAGAAGTACATAAATCAGTAAGTGTGCTTTATCACTGAAGTATGTAAAGCGTGGCAAGCTCTTCCTAGAGAGAAGAATAAGTACTAAACCAATCCTGATGTTCAACAAGTCCTTTAAACAGGTAAAAAGTCTAAATAATCCGATTAAGAAAGTAAAGGCAAGCATATGATCAATGATTCCTTTTACATTTTTGCCTTTTCTAATAAATAAATGAAGTCTGAACTAATGTTTTTAACAGACCATGGTATCAGATTATCGTCATAAAGAACACAAACACTGCAACACTCTCTAATTCATAAGATAAACATGGCTTTTAGATCACATGCTACTAGGCAAAGTAGTCCCCGTAGACTGTCCTGTCTATAAACAGAAACACTGTCATGGAGTTGTCTCTATTGAAGCTATGGAAACATAATAAACAGAGGGTCACTGCAGAGCAAGTCAGTTTCTCATCCTGTGCACTTAATGGGATGAAGGGGCTTCTCTCTAGACGCACTTTGATTTAATAGTGAATATTCTTAGTGTACAATTCATACTATACTAACCTTTAGGTGTGTTTCCACTGACTTTAAAGGGTCAGTTCATGTACATTAAAATTCCGTCGCAATGTACTCATGAACTTTTTCCTCTACAGAATACAAAAGATGATATTTTGAAGAATGATATGACTGGTCTCCACAGAGCTCTATTATGGGACACAAAACCACTAAGAAATTCCTTAAAATATCTTTGTTTGTGTTCTACCTAAGTCTACATAATCTTCAAGGTGAATAAATGGCAGAAGTTTCCATTTTTGTGAACTATCATTTTAAACATATAAGCTTAGCCTCACGCTCAATTAAAGTTAAAGTTCATGCATAAATGCTAACTTTCTAACTGTTCAAAACCTGTATGCATTTCTTTGATTGAACACAAAGATATTTGGATGAATACTTGAAACAAAACAGACTTGAACCACATTGACCACCATAGTAAAAAAAGAAATCAATAGTAGTCAAAAGTGCCCCTTTTTGCTGTGCTACACTTTCTGAACAAAAAAAGTGTTTTTCCTACAATGGTAATCATTGGGGCCCAAGAACTGTTTGGAAGCATTCTTTCAAATATATTTTACAGTGTTTATTAGAACAAAGACATTACTACTGGGGGTAATCAAAGGTGAGCAAGTTATGACACATGGTTTAAATCTTTATCCCTTTAAACCTGGGAGGGTTGAAAAAGTATTATCATATTAACATTTTCTCATATGACATGAAATAATTGGTATTTGTTTTGTATTCAAAAATATGGGAAAAATAAAAATGGATTCACAATGATCTCTTAGAGAAACATCAACAAGCGGGCGTTTGTATTTGTGTAATTTAGTATTAAATGTATAGTTCGAACCTCTCATTCAAACCTGTGTATGACAGTTTTATGTGCAACGAAAAAGATATTTTAAGAAATGTAGTTTTCTGTCCATGCCATGGATGTCAAAGGTCAGTGTTTACCAATAGTCTCTACATAATAAATGTACACAGACTAAGAACAACAAAGGATGGTAAAAAATAATGTAAGAATCATTCTTTTAATTTAACTCTTTAAGAAAATAAAAAGTCAGCTTAAGCTAAACAAGAAGTATTTTCTGGTGTCAGGATTTCTGAGCAGATCAAGACAAACAGCTGCTCATCCCAGGCACACCAAACAAGGAGCTGTTCAACCCTACAATACAAGTGCTCTCAAGCTAGAATGTTTGGCCAGTAAATCTATAAAGAGCATCCAGACCACTCCAGAACCACACACAGAATGTCTGTCTTTGTTTATGTGACTAAAAGAAGCTTATTACAGTATTATATTTACAGATTATGCACCAGCTCCTATATTAAATATGTAATGTATCTCTTAGCTTAACACATTTAGAAAACAATATAGTAAAATAGTAAAAAAATTAAATGAAATTACTTTTACCACGTTTTCTTATGTAGTTGTTCAACAGAAATGGTTTACATTCCTAAGAGATGTTTAAAAGATCAACACAAGCCAAGTTGATATGACAATACGACATCATTTGGTTCTGTTTTGGCCACGGTAAATACTTCAAAATCTGCTTACAACCATCAAAGATTGTGGCTCAACCCCCCTTCACCAGAAGTTCATGACAGGATTCTTATCCCAGGTGTTTGGCCAGACCCAAGAAATGAACAGACACCAGATAGGCCATTGAAAGGGTGATGGGGATCACCGAAGGATCATTTTGGTTATCGACATGCTAAGCCTTATGGGAAAACAGATGAATCATCAGATTGGATCTAAGCGTTCAGGACAGAAGGGAGGATGGGCATATATCAGAGTGAACCCTTGGTTCCTTAGTCTACCCTATGAGCTCACTCTTAGAGGAGTGGCATTCTGGCATCGGCTTTCTTTCATTCACTCTCCTAACCCCACACTCATGCTTAAAAGAGATTCAGAGACAGACGCTGACTTCCAATCGTGGAGTGATTCATTCAAGGGACAGAGGCATTCTGTACCTCAGTAGCTGACCAATAAAAAGACGAAACCAATATTATAACTTTGAAAAAGAGTCGAAAAAAAAGATAAAGATGCCACAGAATGTGGTGCTGGATGGTCCAGCCCCTTGGGGATTTCGGCTTTCTGGAGGCAAGGACTTCAACCAGCCGCTGACTATAACTCGGGTAGGTGAAAGCCTTTGGCTACAGACTGTATTACTTCACACATTCCACTGAAAGATAATGATGTCTGTGATGTGCTGGGTAACACAAATATGGGCATGAGAAACTAGTGGGAGGATCATTAAAGAAACCTAAAAAACATTCCCAGGACTTTACATTGGGCATGCTGGATTTCATTTAGGAAAAATTATTTTGCATATTTTGTAAGAGGGTTTTTCCACAACTTACTGCCTTAACTGTTTTATGGTCTAATTAAAGGGTGCCATTTGGCATTTTAACACTCAAGAGTATTGCATGTTTTTCTCTACAAGTAAATAATTCTATTAATGACATTGTCATGTAAATCTCATATAAAATATGTTAAAAAGAAAGATTTTAAACTTGATATTGATTACAATTGGTTCATAAGCTTTACACTCACAAAAATGTAGGTGCTTTTAGATGCCAAAAAACAATATATATATATAGCCATGATATAAATTTTCACATTGCCAACATGATAAATGATATTCACACAGTCATTTTGACAGCTGATATAAGCTAGCTCCACATTATTCAACTGACTCATCATGAACATGGATCTATATTACAACAGTTCCTAAAAGTGTATCCCATGCTTACTCCAAAGCATTCTGTTCTACTCACTAACAAGCACACAAAGACACTGAAACATAAAAGTCTAGCACACGGCTCCAGAGCGGATCCCAGCACCTGTTGTCTGAATGATCGTAAAGCTTCTGGGCCAACAGTACTTTAAACAGATAATAACATCTGTGGCTACATACATTTTCGTTAACAGGTTAAAGGTTAACTGAGCACTCACTGACATTTGAGATGAGATAAACTGAAAAAGAATCTATTTAAAAGGAATAGTCAACAATATAAAGGAGATATATTTCTTATTTGGTTATGGCTCAATCTATATGACTTTCATGTCCGGAAAGCTGTTCTGGAACGAAAGATTTTGAAACTCCTAAAAGTAGACTTGGATAAACGAATCACTCTCTCAGCAGTTCTTTGTTCTTTCATATCTTTTATTCAGGTCTGTGTAAGAATCATTTCATTGCTCATGGGAACCGCAGCATTCTAATGCATGGAATGTTCTGCTATGATTAGTGTCTCAGTTTCATCTTTGATCGGCATTACTTTGATCTTGACAATAAAGTATGTTCTTACTGGATAGCCATTCTGGCACTCACTATAAATTATTCAAAATGATGCAGAAGTAAAAGCACACATCCTCATAAAACATGTCTGTCTTACAGTCTCTTATTAAAAGCAGAACAACAGGTAACTCTGTGGTATTGCGCTGACTAAGCGGCAACTGCATTCGTATACAATGATATTTTGATGAATATGTTCAAATTCCCACATGTTCACCACATCAGAGAGAAAACATGTTAAATTGAAAAACTAGGCTTGAGGACAAACTAAATGTAATGAAGTCACTCATAATAGACCAGTAACATTCATTAAACATTCCTATCTATTTTTTACTGGAACATTCAACTGAAAATCACTATGAGAAAGATTAGATTTTAAACAAACAATTAACCCAAAAAGATAATAATTTAACTGGATAAGAATAAGTATGTTTCTTATTTTGCTGTATGTATCTGCCAGAATCTGAAAGCTACCCTTTATGTCTTCAAAAAGAGAAATACTGAAAACTAATGTTGTATAACCACCATCTGTAAGCATGTGTGTACTGATGCCAAGATTGCTCTGTTCTCACACAATCAAACCAGAGTTTCTTATTTAGATAATATTAGTCTCAGCAAATTCCATTTTTATGAGAAGACAAACCATAACAATTAAAGAGATAGTTTACCCGATAAAAAAATTCTGTTATCATTTACCCACCCTCTTGTTATTTTAAACATGTATGCCTTCCATCATTCTGAAAAACAAAAAAAGAACAAATTTTAAAATGTCTTACTGTTGGTCCCAATTAATTTGCATCACATAGATTGAAAACAATAAACATCAATAGGAATCTATAGTTTTTGGTTAACAACATTCAAAGTATCTTCTTCAGTGTTTTGCACAATTGACAAGAGGGTGAGTAATTGATGACTTTCAATTTTTGAGTAAACTACTCCTATAAATTACATGATTGAATGAAAACAGGCCTCTTTAACCAAAGCATGTTTATCAAAGGGTCAGCTTCTCATAGTTACGGGTCATGTCCTTTAACCACTATGCCCTGCAATATTTCCACCAACAACGAAACTCTCCTTTTAAACTGAGCACAGCATGCATTAGTCTATCATGTTTCTATGAAGTTGACGTATCTCGACCGATGTTGCTAACAACACTAGTGTCTGATGTTCAGCATGTCCTCACATGCTGCTCTTGTGCTAAAGAGTTTGCTGGCCCTTGTGGATTCATCTGTTTTGAAAAGCTGACATAAGAAAGTCCATAGGTTTTGCATATTTCAGAAAAAAACCTGCGTTTTGTCCGTCATGCTCATGTTTCGTTTCTTTAGCTGCTCTTTGCTTTCATGTAAGTTTATGACTTTTATTCTTTTTTTATTAGATTTTTATTGAGCCAAGCACAACCTATTTTCTTGAGCAGCATCAAGGGAACAACCTGATGTTTCTGTTCATTCACATGACACAAAGCACAGCCTTTAATTTACAACCTTAGAAATGTCCAATGATCAAAGACTTTTCCGGTCATGACAGTACATCTGATATTAACTGGAGCTTATAAAATTTGCAAAAGATAATACAGGTGGACAAATGCAATATTTCAACTGTGTACACAAAGTGAAAGAGTCCACAGGAAAGGAATTAAATGATTACAAGCTTCATGAGTCCATAAATCACAGCATTTATGAAAAACTAAACCCTTAAATAACTGGCATGACTCGACCCAGTATAAGTCTTGGCTTCTCAAGAGGCAACATTAAGTTGAGAATAAGGGTCAGTTGTGTAATGATTTATCAGGGCAGACAAGTAAGGGCCCAGGTGAAGCAGAGCCTCCACACAGGACGAGGTGATGAGATAAATGGGCTGAGGGATACCTAAGAAAATGAGTCTGCCAAGGATGAGAGGATTTAAGATGATGTCAGACTCTATAAATGAACGGAAGCCTAAAAGGAGGAAAAGGAGAGAAACACCGGGCAACAGGGTGAATGCCAGAGCGGTCACATCATCAAGCCACCAATAGACCTGACTGTGTTCTCCCGAAGGGCGATACTGCGTCCTGATTGACATCCAATGCTGCACTATTTATAGTCTACTTCAAAGTGGGCCAACATATAACTGGAAGTCTTTTCTCTATTCAAATCTCTTGCTGTTTACTATATGTCTGAAGGGGTCAATGGGTTAACATGTAATTGTTATGCCTTTTGAAGATTTAATGAATGATAGACCTCAAGAATTTAATTTTTTCTGAATTACTTAAGACGTAAATCACTGAGAAGAATAAATGGCTTTAACAATGCCCTTTGAAAAATTATGCAGAACAAATTCTTTATATATTTTTTTGTTTGAATATTTAAACAATATAAAATTAAAACAATTTTGTAACCAGTTAACATCAAAACATTATTCCCACGTTATTTCTTGGGACATTGGAGTTAGTGTTCCTTATAGCACAAAATTTAATCGACCCTTTTATTTTTAAATTAGCAAAAAATTTATTAAATAGCATGAGACTTAAATTTGTATGTCAATCATAGCAACGTTTTCAAGTTTACTATTTAATTTTGTCTAATTTCTATTTTTATGTTGCTATACAAGTTTGTCTGGTTATTATTTTCATGGTCAATTTAGTTTTAAGTTTCTATCATTTTTGTTATGTACAATTTGTATGAGTTATTTGTTTATTTTTTATATTGCTAAAGTACATTTTTAATTTCAGTTTTAGTAAAGCGTTAATATTTTAGTATGGCAATTTAAGTGCATCAACTTAAAACTTTAACAAAACAAATGTTAGAAATGTTGGCTCAGCAATAAACTTAAGTTTATTTAATTTCAATTGCCAGACTTTAATCTCAGACCCACTGCAGCGTCTGCCCTAAAAACATTCTCGCTTTCAGGTGACACCCGGCAGTAAGGCATCACTGGTCAATCTGTGCCCGGGTGACATCATCTTGGCTATCCAAGGAGCGTCGACAGAGGGTATGACTCATGCCGATGCTCAGAACAAGATTAAAGACTCCACCAATCAGCTTTTTCTGAAGATAGAGAGGTACCATACGCTTTTCTCATTAAACATGTGGATACTGTTACAAACAGCTTCTTTCAACAACTTTATATCACATGCTTTTTAAGTTACAGCCAGTGGGTAAGACTGTCAGCCTAAGTCCCATAAGAATTTGTTACCCCTTGCTATGAAAGTGTCCATCAGTGGCCACATAGTTTTATTTACAACAAAGGTGTACATGCCGAATATCCCTTTCCACAGTGATTAATATATTTTAATAAAACATCTGGCTGGTACATGCCTGGACACTGACGTTGCATTCTAGATAAGGTCATGGCACTGCTGCACAGCAATTACATAAATTATTGTTCTTTGAACTTTTGATAATTTCATGTCGAGTACATTGTGTCTGAGTGTGTATGTTATGTGTTACAGGCCAGAAACTAAACTTTGGTCACCTCAAGTTATAGAAGAGGGGAAAGCACATCCATTCAAAATCAATCTGGAGGCAGAAAAGCAAGTATGTGTTACAGAAGAAAAATTCTGAAGTGAAACAAGTGCATTGCTGTGATATTGCTTTTTATCTGCCTGATAGTAGAAGTAAGAAAATGATTACACATTTTCAGTGCACGAGGCATGGTAAAGTTTGTGCTTTGACCAAATATGGAGTTATTATGTTTCATCACAACACGTGACTTAAATAAAGCCATCTGGAGATTACTTTTTGAAATATTTTACCATGGTTTTAAATATAACCTGTTTTATGGCTAGTTTTTACTTAAAAAGGGATGGCTCCAAAAGAACAAATGTGAATTCTGGCACCATTTACTTAAGCTGTAAAACTTTACAATAAAAATGTATTCATATGTTAACTAAACTAAAAAAGAACAATACCTTAACATGATTTAAGAATCATGTTTGTCAGTTTATGGTAGATTTTAAAAGTTGTAACTGTTAACATTAGTTGACGCACCATAAACTACAATGAGATGTCATATCTGAAAACCCGATCACTTTTACTTTTTTCCCCCACTTTTCACTTGATTCCAATGACGCAAAGTCCAGAGGGAGGGCAGGAAGTAAATAAACAAAATGGAAAATATTAGAGTAAAGAATGTATAGTTGCAGATTAGACGCTAACTGTGATCAAAGGTGTTAATAGAAAATCAGCATATATGTTTGACGGAACCCTTATATTATGAAGAGGAGCGAATTAAAAATTAAATATTGGCCAGCCATCGTAGAAGTAGACATCAGGGGCTCTCATCCTTCAGATATCTTTCTGCACACACAAAAAGATGCAAGTGTATGGATTGATGACTATAATTTTTTTGTAAGTGAGTGGGTCCACGATCTTGGTACCAATGTGCTAGACAATGATAATCGATTAACTTTTGTCTGCGAGAGTGGCGTTTTTGTATTTGTCGTGTTGATTAACCTAGCAACAATCAATAAACGCTGCTGCTGGGGTTGTTAACATTATTAGGTTAACCACTCTAAAAGATCCGCTGAAAGTCCTCTAGAAACATGGATAGTTGCAAAAGACAGAGAAGTGATTGAAGCTAACTGCAATTGCATGGCGGGCCAAATTATGTACAAAGCACGTATTTGCACTGGTAAGTGTAGTGTGTTGTTACTTGTGGTATCTGCTTTAAAAATAATATCACAAAGTACGGAAAAGCTAACTTTTTATAAAGATTACACATGTTAGTTATAACAGAATGTTACCTTTGATCAAGTAGTCAAGGCACACACGAGCGTTAGGTGGCTTTACTCCACCTGACCAGAATCATAGGTTTTCAAATCCTTTTTCTACGCTTTAAAGTCAATTCCTTAACATTTGCAACTCTGTGAAAAACAACCTTTTTTTCTTGGGTTGGCTGATTTGAGCATCCATTTTACAGCTCAAAACATAAGCATCTTTGACATTCTCCTAGTTATTCCTATGGGAAACAATCACATCCTGCCCTCCAGCTGCTTTCATGCCACAGCCATGACATCATATGCAAACAACCTACTCTATTGACACAAACAGGGATAAATATGCTGAAAACTATTTTGTTTTGTAAAGTTTAGTACATTTGATCAGGGAACTCTACAATAGCACAAACAACCTTTTTAGGTAGAGGAAATGCTCATGTCACATTAAAGAATTAGAATGTCAGATGTAGAATAACAATAAATATACTTTTTTAAACAAATTGACCCTTACAAATAAAAGAAGAGTTTGATAAAAACAAATAAGTAAAGAATAATGTTTTGCATTCCAAGAAATTTCAAACAAATTGCAATCGGGTGTTTTGATTTAGTAGAAAACACAACAAAAACATAAAATACAAAGCGTGATTTTTGTCAATAATAAATACGAAACATCTGCTTTTGAAAAACTACTTTTGGTATGTTTTTACCATTTTGTCCAAAGGACAGATTTAAAAAAAAAATCTTTTAAACTTAAGCAGTTCACATTTTGATATTCTATTGTGACCGCTTCATAAGGCTTCCATGAGACAAAAAAATACTTTGGGGTGGACTTCCTTTTTAAAACCAATCATGTTGCTGCTTAAAAAACAATAAGTTAGGTCAAGTTTAAAACTGTGAGCAGTATGTCTTTATGTAATAGGGTTTGTATTTAAAGAATGCGGTATACAAAATCAGTGTGTGTGTTGCTTTAACCACAGTGTGTAGTGTGCCCATCTGTCCTACACATGCAGGAGTATAAACCTATTGGCACAGGTCATAACAGAAGAGCACAGCCCTTTGTGGCTGCCGCCAGCCTGGATAACACAAAGCAGGTGGTGAGCTCCGCTTACAACACTCCCATAGGCCTCTACTCTCCAGGTAACATCCAGGATGCCATGCAAGGACAGATCAGGGGTCTGGTGCATGAAAAGCAAGATGGGTGAGTGCCAGCTTGGATCACCCCAACAGTATAGACATGACTGAAATACATCCTTCCGCTTGCTGCTATCTGGCCACTTACAACTAACACCATCACTCAAAAAGTCCTCACAAGTAAAGCCTGCAGACTAAATACAAAATATAAACCATTTAATATAGTAACTATAAGAAACGGACTCTATAAGATTTCACAACAATACTTCAACACTAGTATAATTGCTTTGTTCCAAAGCAGAAGAAATATTAACGTTTGGGTCTGCAGTGTAAGAACTTGGAGGATTTCTGAACCTTAACCTTTCATCACTTATTGTCTATTAACACCAGCACTCTTCTGTCTTACAGGAAATCGATTACTTCGAACACAAGTTTAATGTCAGACCAAAGCCCTTCAAATCTGCAAGTCAAAGCAGGTTTATAGACAAATGCACTCAGTCAAACATCATCACATTATACTCCATTATACTGTATTAATGTCCGTAAATTAGTCTGACTGTATACGTTTCTAAACAACTTCTTTATCCTCCTGTGTCTTGTTTGTCTTTCTCCATGATCCAATTGATCATCCGCTTGGTACTTTGCCTCCTGGTTTGGTTCATCTGGCTTTTACACAAACAGCATCAATGAGAGCACATCTCAGAGGTTGATGGGAAAAGTAGTTCAGGTGCCATCAGATGGATGCAAAACAATAGCTGACCCAACCAAAAACGAGACCCTTGTACTCTCTGCTCAGTACAACTCCCCTATCGCTTTATATTCGGCAGACAATGTCTCAGAAACACTTCAGCAGGCTCAGATGTCTGCTGTAGGCAGGAAGGGATCACCCAGGTAACCAGAGCTTTGATTACACTTCCCTTACACCGTTACTTTATGTGCAGTACTGAGCATTTGAAGAATGATATACTACAACAATATTCCACCTTTACTACAAGCTAGGCGTTATATACCGACATTGTGTAAATTAGTAAAAGTGCACAATGTTTTACTTTTATATAAATGATCTTTAATAGAGGGTTTAATCAGACAAATATGCCTGATCTGAATTGAACTTGTTAATAGCTCTTTTTGAATGATCTGGCTGCAGAACACTGAACCGAGAACCGTTTCTCTGTCTGACTGAGAACCGATGAGATGATGAAACTGAGCATGCGTTATTCAACATGAATCTAATGTACAGTGTTGACAATACATCGTGTTAATTGCTACGCATACACGTGTACCAAGGACGTTAATAAGTGGAAGGTTAGAAATACATTGCATTACTTTATTCGTGGATTATATTGTTTCTAATGTACGCTGCTGAATATAAATGTGTTAACTTTATAGCTTTAAGACCTCACAGTGGCTATATTTGTGTATTTTAGATGCATTTGAGAAACTCTACAGAACATGATGATCATGATGTGTTAACTCACAGGATTTGTGATTAATGATTTTTGTTTTTCACTGTGCTGAGAGTATTTTCACTCTGGCCTAGCTCCAGATAATAGACTTGACGCATTGCTTCGCTGCGAATGACGTCATTACGCAAGGACGATAAAGAACCGATGACCGTTATTTTAAACGGTTCGTTGAAACAAACTGAAAGATCTGATTCGCCGAAAAGTGAAACCTCACATTTCTATTGGCTTTTGGTTAATCATATAACTCATACATTTATATCACATAAACAAAATTAAACAAAACTATAAACCATGTCAGAGCTAATTTAACTAAAACTATATATATTAGTTGTGTTAAAGTAAAAGTTACTCACATGTTTATGATCTCTCAGACGTGTCTTTGGCTTGAGGCAGCGGACCTAAAAGAAACCATGTTTGTCAGCGTTAAAGCGGGAACTTTATACTGCCTATTTTTCATAATCTTTATAGTGTGTTGGTTATATTTTATCTAAAATATTTAAACTAAATGCATTTCTGTCAGTATTTAACTTACAGATGTGGTTAAACTTGGACCGTTTAAATGGACGCACGCGCCCAACTCGAAGTTCACTTCCGGTTTGTCTGTTGATTGGTCTAAGTAGTGGCTAATATAAGTATGACGTTTATATTATTATTGACTTATATTAGAGTTTTATCGATAATAATTGTAATGAATAGGCACTTTGTTGAAAATGATAGTAAATAAAATTGCATTTAATGAATAAGAAATGTTCCTCTCAGTTGTTTGCGGGTGTGTACCGGAAGTGCGGTTCAGTAAAGAGCGCATGCGCAGTGGCATTGGAAGGAAACATTGAAACTAAACTATTGTAACCCAATCAAAGAAAAAATAAGAATAATTCTACTTACTAATAGTTCTTTTAGTGCATCTAACAACATTTGCTACACTATAAACCTTAGATCTGTCTTTATTTAACTAAGTAAATAATCATGACATAACATCACTTCACATACATCACATTAATGTTGTTTAATGTTGAATAAAACTTGTGCTTTAAAAATGTTATATAGTTAAATGTTATTTAAATGGATTGTTCATCAAAAATGAAAACATTTTGTCATCTTTTACTGTCATAGTTTTTTTCATCTGTAGAACACATAAGAAGATATTTTGAGAAATGTGTATAACCAAACAAGAGTGGTATGCATGTAGTTGCATTGTGTCAATGCGTACCGCCATTGTTCTGTTATCCTTCAGAATATTTACTTTCGTGTACTGCAGAAGAAAGAAATTCATACAAGTTTAAAATGTCAACAGGATGAGTAAATGATGACAAAATTGTCATCAAATCCATGAAAACAAACCCTTTTCCCCCCTTACCTTGTTCATAACATATTGATGTTGCACTCTCGAGGAATACCCATGCGACCTTGTGTCTGAATATGTTGAATAATTATGTTAGAGTCAAAACAACAAGAACTGATAGGACATAGTTAAAACTTATATTATAAATTATAATTGATGCTGTTTTATTGTCTAAATTTGATTGCTTTTACCTAATGTTCTGTTTTCAGCCCTAAACCCCTGACATCCATTGAGGAGTCTCACGTTTACCGTATGCTCCAGGAGGACATCGAGCAACCACACGAACCCCGTCAATCGGGCTCATTTAAGGCTCTGCAGGACTTTGTGGAGAGTGATGGTGAGTTGCTTTTATCATGAACACCAGAGTCTAAAATGCCGATAATATTGTGTCTACAAGACATGGAATCAGTTGAGTCTAAGATTCACATCCCCATTGGTTTTGTTTCTGCCAGGCACAAAGCCCATTGTGACTAGAAGTGTGAAGGCCCCGGTGACAAAGCCTCAAGCAGCTACAGCTTCACTACAGAAACTTCCTCTCTGTGATAAATGTGGTACCGGCATTGTGTGAGTACAACATTCAGCATCAGACCTCACAGATGATGTTTTCGAAATTGCTCTATATTGCGTTCAAACAACTCGTTTCACATTTGTCTGACAGTGGACCGGTTGTGAAAGCTCGGGACAAGTACCGTCATCCTGCCTGTTTCGTGTGCTCAGACTGCGGCTTAAACTTGAAGCAGAAGGGCTACTTCTTTGTGGAGGGACAGATGTACTGTGAAGCCCACGCTCGGATGCGAATGTGTCCACCTGAGGGACACGACCTAGTTACAGTGTATCCCACTGCTTAGATACAATTCAATTGTATTATTTACAGATAATATCTTAATATTCTTATGGTTTTGTTTTCTTTTGATTTTCCATTAATCACAGATCTGGGTAAAAGGCATATTCTAACTTTGGAGGGGATGTTAGTTTATCAGAATGCAAGACACTTTTGGAATTCCTGAAAACTTTAATCTATTTCTGGTTAAAAGCAGTAAGCTTTCACATTGTACATACTGCATTACATGTAAGGCTTCTGCACTGAAGAAAGCTTCAACAGCCTAATCCTTTTAAATTTAAATTATACAGAGTCATGTTGTTATCAAAACAGGCTGGTCTGTCAGGGCAGGTAACAAGCACAGAAATATAATTCTGCCTGCCTTCTTTCCAGAAAACATGGAATACTGATATTTGTATCTGACAAAGTTTTTAGTATGCCATCAAAGAAGATATCTGATTGTAGTTTGTGGAGTTGATGTTCCTGTAAAATAAAATAGAAAGTTTGCATTTTTAAAAAATAAACTATTTTGAAGCAACCCAAAAATGTCATTTTAATTACTTTCCTTTGCAAAACACAAAACAATAGTTGATAAGTTGATAATCCAACAGCAGTGGTACCTATTCACTTATATTGTATGGAAATAAAACAAGTGTAAGTGCCTAGGTGCCATTACCAACATTTTTCAAAATATCTTATTTGTTGTTCTGCAAAGGAACATTAGTCATGTAGGTTTTAAGTGTGTGACAGGGTGTGTAAATGATTCTCCTTTTTCATCACTATGAACAGTTATTCATAGCTTAACAACTGATTTTAATGGATATTCATGCACGTCTATTCATAAATAAATTATATTTGTGTTAATGTGTCTATTGTTTCTATACCCCCCATTTGTGTACCTATTGACATTAAGGTTGATGATGCTCTTGACAGGTGTGCTCTTTGGGCCAGGGGATGGGTTAAATATCTTTCCTTCCTTATTTGTCATCGCCGATTTGCTCTTTTTGGTGCCATAGGGCTCTGCAGAGTATGATGGGTAAGACTCAAATGTTCCTGCTTTCATACCTCCTGTCTGCAGAAAAAAAATCAGGGAAACATTCTTTCACTATAAGTAGTCATAAAAGTTTCTCAAACCTATGCTCATATAGCTTTTATTATGACTGCCATAATCACAACATACCGACATCTCTTTATGGGTACAATTACCTTTTTACTGGGAGAACTTGGTTTAAAAGGCACTGGGAAATGTTTTTTCTCCTCAGGCTTCTTTTGAGGTGGTAGAGGTTTGTCAAATTTGTAAGGATTGCCATCAAACATTTCGCTTGGGTGTAGGTTTAAACGAAAAGGTCCTCCTTTAAGTCTGGATTTATGTGTGATAATCTCACGCTGGTGAACAAATGATCTCTCTCATTAGAGGTTACACACTGCTTGTGTAGAAATACCCTGTTAGTTTCTCAAAAGCCGTTTATTTTAATGAAAGAAAATAGAATATGAAAACAAATTTAGTTTGATAGAAATAAAAAAGAATACCTTAATCATCTCTTTTGCTCGATCATACGGGTCTGAGGAATAAGAGATCATTTTGGAGAGGGTGATGTCAGGATATCTTAAGAAAACAGATACAGAGTATCAATATTATATGACTAACAGTCAAACCAAGGCACACTTGAGAATTAAAGGACAATGACAATGGCCTTACCCATAACCACTTCCCTTCTTAGGGGGATTAGTGTAGAAGTTCTTTCCAGGTGACTTGTATGGTCTCCTTGAAACCTGTAAAGCACTCATTGCTTGAATGGGACCTCCAAATGTTCCATAATAGCTGCCAATGCCAGATCTACAAATCCAAGTGAGCTAGTGTCAATGCTGTTTTACTTTTCTTGTATTTTTATGAATATATAAAATAAACAATAATGTAAAGAGGGTCTCACTAGTGTGATAAATAAATATATATTTTCGGGTTTGACCAAATTAAAACCCCAACCGATGTGTAAGTCCAATTTAGTAGCAATTTTGGGTGTCCTAATTCTATTTATAAAGCTATTAAAATGAAAAGTCCAAAAAATAATCACCATAATACAAGACTCACGTCTTTTTTTCTCCGTTGCTGGGCAGAAAGGCCTTGGATAAATTCTTTTTGGTTTGTTGTATCCGGTGTTGTCTCTCTATTTTCATAGGGTCTGACAGAGCCTCTCGCTCAAAGATCCGCTTGAACTGCGTGTCAAAGTATCCCGTCTGCAGCGCGCACTTTGTTTTAGTTCCTCCAGATAACATCTGCTTGCTTCTGTACGCCGATTCATTAAACGGGCCTATTCTCCAACAAAGGAAGTACATGATTAGACAGACATCACTTTGAGAATAATAATTGTATGATGTCATTCCCACGGTAGCTCACACTGTTGAATGGTTGGGTCGGTATATAAGTTACACTTACGGTAAGTAAATGACGTATATTTGTCCCCGATGGAGATGTAGCCCAGCTCTTTAAACAGGCCAACTCTTTCCATGTCGGATTTTCCCTCGGGAGCCATTTCTCAAAGCTTCAAGTGTTCCTAAAATAAAGCTCCAGCAAGTAGAAATGCATATGTAGATTACATGTGGTAATATCAATCCAAGCATGCAAAGCTAAAGTACCTGGCATATTGTCTCACCAGCCTCACCCAATGTGAATAACAAAGGGCAAACAATATTAATAAATATATACATACCTCAAATCATGCACTTGCTTGTATTATGCATGCAGTGAAGGACAGCATCCATGGGGTGTTTGTGTAGGCTGTGTCCGTTGCCATGGCAACCCACAACACAATTACACGCAATGGGCACACGTCAAACGTTGATCAACACGTGGGTTTAATACACGTTTTCCAACCATTATTACACATGCATTATTATTATTATTATTATTACGAATTCGTCCGCAAGTCATTCTGGGAGTGGTAGTCAAATGTTACATTATAAACGATTCATTGAACTGCTTGAACTGATACATTAACATATGAGAACGTTTGAACATCACAGACACAATGTAACACAGCAGTCCCAACTCAAGATCCAAACTCAACCCTCTTCAGATCATCCATGGTGATGATCACGACCTAAAACAGACAGGAAGGATTAGACGACTCCCATTCCTTTGATGAGAAACTGGCAATGTGACGTCATACATGTCTTACATTCTCATGACAGGGATCTGGATAGTTACAAATGTGTTTGGGGAATGCAGATCGTATCATCTGTTTGAGGTTCTCCGGGTACACATATGTGCATCTGCCACGTGTGCTGCTCCCGATCCGCTGCTGCTGCTGTTGTGCGACCACTGTTACAATCAATCCCAAATCATCACTGATGACGTAATCCACGTGGATACTTACTAACCGACGCTGGATTAAACGATACACTTTCCTCCGTTTGTCCCGGTCTGTCTTCAGGCTGGAGGCCGAATGGAGCAACGCCCCCACCCAGAGGGGCACACTTGATTTAGAGAGAGTATATCAGAGTTATAACGAGGTATTAAGCATAGAATGAATGGCAAACTAATTGAATCAGAATGACATGACTTTGTGTCATTAGGACTTGCTATTACCCGAATGATTGACAGAGATCAATATATTTGTCCATTTGTTTGCAGGTCATCTTCCTGTCCTGGAAGTTTCCAACTGTGACCTCATGAGGAGCATCAGTCTCTCAGTGTGATGCCTTTTGAAAGAGAGATGCTTTTTTGGTTGATGATTAAGGGCATGAGCTCTATCAATTTAACAGAATGTTGGACAGAATATTACAGTACAGTTGAGCTTTGTTGAGGCATACATGAAGGTTTTCTTTAAGCTCTTTTGACTGTGAAAGATTGCAGTAAACCTTCCTCTAAGCTCAAGTTTCTCCGCACTGAAACTGGTAAAATCCTTCCTGCGGTCCACCACTCCTGATGAGAGACTCGGTGACCTTGGTGTCATAACATAGAGTTCAGAAGCGCCAAGGTGATGGGTTTGTAGACCGTTTCTCAATACGACACAACGCCGTTACCTGTTGCTGTAGTGTAGTGTATCTATATTTTAATATCATTCAATTGATCCAGCATTGTTGTGCCAATTTAAATACATAAGCTTTGACTCAGCTGTCCACAGTTTGTGGGGCTTCCATAAATATGAAACGGCACATTGTTGCACCTTGCACTGTATTTATTATTTTTTATAGCCCTGCCTCCTGTGCACCTGCACACACTTTTGTACAAAATAAAGTCTTTAAGCAGTGTTGACATGATGAGACAAGAAAAGCATTGGTTTAATTCGTCAACTATAATATAACAGAGTTATCTAAACAGAAAAATTTACATCATTTTGGAGTAACAAAACATGAGGTTATATTACAAACAAAATGTTTAGTTTATATCTGATATGTTCTTATAGGTTAATAATGGAATGTCCGAGTTCCAAACGTTCTCATTTGCCCTCCTTTTCTGACCATTCCTTGTAGCCCCCAGCATAGTTACGGGCACTATAAAGAGAAAGAGAAAGGGGTGTGACGTTTTGGCAAAAGAACAGTTTGTAAAACATCTTACTGTATGATGTTCAATGGATAGTTCACCCAAACCTGTTATTGTTTCAAACCTGCATTTCTTTGTAAGGATGAACACAGAGAATGATATTTGGACGAATGCTTGTAACAGTAAGAGTAATCCATTGACTTCCATAGTAGGAAATATTACATTGGTATTCAAAATAATAAACTGATAAAGTAATTTTTCCTACTACAGTAGTGTACAGTGGGGTCCAAGAACTGTTACTGTTAATAGCATTTTACCTAATAGCCGTTCCTTGGTTCATCAGAACAAAGAAATGCATACATAAATACAGAACTCAATTGAATATAAATAATGACAGAATTTAGATTTTCAAGTGAACTATCCTTGTAAGACTTTTTACTTCTTAAAGCCCAAGCTTTTGGCTTTGTCTGTGGCAGCGGCTCCACGTCTGCCCATCTGACAGTGGAAAACCAGTTCTTTGGAGTCCAAAGATGGCTTAGTTACACCAAACTTCGACTGGAACTCAGCTGAATCCAGGGTCATGTCACTTTCAACATTTTCCACTAAAAGAAACAAAAGGAACAAAATTGTTACAATACCAATTTTATATTAAAAGAGTACGATTTGGATCATAACAATGCATTATGTAGATTAATCTCTCTGACCTGGGATGTGAATGGAACCTGGAATACGGCCTTTGTCTACCTCATCTTTGGAGCGCACATCCACAAGAAGTCCCGATCCCTTCTTCAAAAACGCTTTGAGATCACTGTAAGATATATCTACAGCAAACAGAAATGCGTATATTAGGCCAAACACGTCATAGTGACTTTTCATTAAAAATACATTTATTGACAAGTGACTTTAATAAATATATAAAGAACGCACATACTCAATTCTTGAAAATTAACACTAATTCTTTATTATTGCTGCTTACATTCATTACATTATTTGTGTTTATTTACTTTTCACTGTAAACAATTTTGAATAGTTTCTTTGTATTGCCTTTACAATAAAAATTTAATACTTTATAAAAAATATGTATCATGACCTATGTTTTGATACTGCAAGTCATGGTGACGTCACAAAGTTAAATCTCTTCATATATCACTAACAGTACACATTGTTGTTGATATATTGCATATATTTATATACACTTTAATACAAACACTTTAAAACATAAAGCAAGCAAGCAAAATATAAGCAAAGTAACGAAACACCCGGATGGTAACTACAAAAACAGACATGTTTGTTACAGGTAGAGTACACCTGGGGACCGTTGCCGTGACAACACTACAGAAAGCAACAATAACAGAATGTCCTGTTATAGAAAATACTTAATCATTTCCACATAAGCACTTCTCTTTAAGAAATCCTCTAGTGTGTTAGTTAAATAAAATAACAAACTCACCGCTGCCTGCCATGTTGAAGGTTGCAACTGTCAGATTGTTTGTGGTGTGTCGAGACTTCACTTCCTTGTCATTCAAGTTTTTCAAAGCATTTCCTATTGGCTCTCTGAAAGAGTGGGCGTGGCCGCATACGTCACTTTCTTCTGCAGCTTCAGAATAAAAGACCCTTTCAACTTAAAAGCCCACCTATGCACATTTTATAGCATAATCACTCAAATTGGGGTTATTCTTATTTAGTAAATAAATTAATAAATAATAACATGCACATAAGGCACACAATGCTTAAAAGTGCTAAAACATAGTAATATTTGATAACGAATGAAGTTGAAGATAGATAAATTGAAAGATAATTAAATAGACACAGGTAACAAAACAATAAACATACGAAGGCATTTGAAAAAAAAATCAAGAGACTTTTAGGACTCACATGAAGTAAACTATTTATTGGTAAGGTCTCAGAAGAGTCTCACTTAAGTAAGAATCGTCCCTCAATACTGATTTGGTACATCATGACATCCATAATGAGTCTCTTCACAGTGAAAAGAATCCATTTCTATGGTTTGAGTTCTAGTACAGCAATTTTCCTGCATAAAACAAAACTAACCGAACAAACAGAACATCAAACGGGGTATTGATATTACTTATATGTGGTATTTGAGTGTCACAAAATTCTAGTGTTTAATACCAGCTTCTGATTTGCACATAACAAGCCACCTTCTGTTAGAAATATAAAAGTTGATATTATGAACAATATTCTACTGTGCTGCATAAAGGTAAATCTATACACTGTACATACAGATATTTTCTGAAAAACAAGTTTCACAGTTTACTTTATTTAAAGTATAAACCATTTTAAAACGCCTTTACATAAATTATTTCTGCTTATGACTATAATTTGCTGAAGAGCAAATCAAAAGGAATACAAAAATGAAAAATTATTACATATTTTACAAAAGAAAATAAACTCAACCATCAATGTTCATTTTCGTAGCTAAAAGTGATGACTCCTTCATGATTGTCATAGAGTACTATGAATGATAAAAATAAAAACAACATAAGTCAAAATAATACATTTCTGACACTACTAACCGCTCAATCGGAACATCTTTTTTTCTGATATTTCTATACAGAAGTGCCCTGGTGAAGGTCATGTGACTCTAATGCGACTGGGACATACAAAACTATCGCATCTAAAGCACACCCCGAAGCACTTCACTGTTATCTGATACAATGTAAGCACTCTTCTATTAGTGATGAAACAAACTATGTTTGACAGCAATGTTCTCATCACCTCAGTTTTTCTTTGCCTTTTTGTAAATGAAGGGATTTGCTGCTATGGCAATTGACAGTTCAGTTATGAAGAATGTGAGGCCTGAGACTGATATTTTTCATAACAGATGTTGTTCTTCAGTTCTGAAGTTGAAACGGGCCTCTCTAGCAGCTCGTGAGACTCGCAGCATCGCTCCGCTCCGATCCGAACCCGAAGGGTACCATCTGGCACCAACATCTTCTCGGTAACCCAAAAAATATGGGTAAAAATATCTATTCCTTTTTTAAAAGGGGATTTTTCATATTTCAGCAACAGTTGCTTCTCTTGTCTTAAAGTCTATCAGTGCTTTCTTGACGTCCATTGTTGAACACAAAGTCTTTCAAATTGTTATTTTTTGCCAGAGGCAGTATTGACAAAGTTTTTCAAGACTACTGCTTTTAAAAGTCCCTGCAGCGTTCAGTGAGTTTCCCTTATTGATCAATAAACCTCTGTGGGTACAGGAGATAATGGAAACATAGAGTAAGAGAAAAGAGAGGTTGAAAGGAAAAGAAGACAGAGCAAGTGAAGTAAAAAAAATGTAAAGGTGGAGGTGAAGAAACGGGCGAAAGAAATACTAATAAAAATAGGGTCACCGAACATTTGGACTGTTACCTTTTTCCCATCTCGTTCTGTCTCAAGAACTGAATATTGAAACTACTGTCAGCGAGTTCAGGATACTGTTCGACGGGTAAAATATAGTACCCGTCGTAACCCTGAACTTTCCCTGTTGAAAGAAGCTGTTGTCTTTCTCCTTCAGTCCACAAGCGGCTTCCCTCCTTATTATCTCTGGCCCGTTGCTGCTCTCGCAGCCAGGCCCCTGATAGCGCCCGCTGACGAGCCAGCTCCAGCAGCCGGCCTCTCTCTTCATCCAGGACGTCCGTCGCCAACCCGTAACGCACGCTCAGAGACAGTGCTGGAACCCTGAACTCAACGGTGACCCCACGTCGCGAGCGACCGCTGACTGTCACGTTGAGTCCGCTTTCCAGCGCCTTACGCCCGTTGGTGAGTCCTAAAGCTAGGAGGTCGCTGTCCGGCGAGCCTATCTTCACAAAGAAATGGCAGTCACGGCTGTCCTGCGTGTAGTGCGTTCCGTCTAAATAGATGGCATTATTAAGCACCAGAGCCACCTTTCTGCTGTCATCACTGGCCATGCTTGAGACCCCTGTGACCACATGGCCTTCTTTGATCGCTAGCATCATTCCTCGTCCAATAATAGGGGTGCTTGTGCCAAACCAGTGTCCTGCTTTTTCATGTTTGTTCCTACGTTCTTTGTCGAGAAGCCGTCCTTCCAAAGCCATGAACGCTTGGTTATGCCGCTCAGCTTCCTGCTGAACTCCAGTTATTAACTACAAGAAAAAAAAATTTAATACAAATTTAGGATGATTTAATTTTAGCAGCTTGTAGTACGTTTCAGTAACATTATTATCACTTTATCTATTAAAATAGAAAATAGAAAATAATATTAGATAAATATTGTATTACACCTGAAAGATTGAGTAGAGTATAAGGGTGTAAAGAGAGAAAGATTATTGCACCATTGTAACTCTTTTGTTAAACAACTTTAAATGTATAATGAATTTTTTCTACACATACAAACTACACATACAATATTATATGTGTAGTATTTATTCTATAACTATAATCATGGTTTTTGATATCAAGGTTATTGTCAATAGCTGTATATAGTGACAGCTTTGGTTTATTTGGAAACTTTCTTAGATAATTTGTTTTAATCCCTGTCTCTCTACCTCTCATTAGTTTTTTTTTTAGTGTGATTCATTAACCAAATATAAAATAATAAAATAAAAATAAATTAAAATTGGGGTTGTCAAACAATTGGTCACAATGAATCAAATCCAGAATAAAATCTTGTGTTTTCATTTATTTATAAACAAAGGAATGTATATTTTATTTATTTTGAAAACATTCATTATATCAAAATTATTTATTATTTATTATTATAACTATATTTATTTATGTATATCACTATTTTAAATTATATAAATTCTTTATTTCTTTTAAATATGTACTTGTATACTTATGATACTTATGTATACTTACTTTATATTTATGAATACAAGATTAATTTACATAGAACACAGACATATTTCATATTTCATATATTTTATATTTCATAAAGACATATTTCAACTAGATGCGATTATTATTTTGGATTAATTTGAGTAATTTTAAACTATTTTATGTTCAAAAGGTATTGTTATTTTCATATTATAATACAGTTATTTATAAAGAATAATAAATGTCTCTCGAAGAACCTCACAAAGAAAATACTCAACCTCACCTGTCCATTTTCGCTTTCTTGACTGGCAAGCAGCTCATATGGCGGATCCACAAAATAAAGAGTGTGCCTGGGAAACCCCGGGATAATGTTGCTGAGCTGAAATCCAAACATCACCAGCCAACTCTTCACATCTGTGAATAAAATGTAGAATGGGAATTAAGGCTTTGATCATCTATTAAACAGTGATAATTAATAAGAAGGCCAAAAAGTTTTAAACTCACCTGTGACATAATTCTTCACATCCAGCATGTCACTCAGAGGGTTGTTATTCTTGAACATGTACAAGTTGAAGGGTGCCAAATCTTTGCCAATCTTCTGCCACATGGTGTAATCGGGTGATGTCCACCTGGCTGCTAAAACATCATAATCTCTCTGCGTGAAATGTACCAACTTGGTAAGGGAGTCATAAAGTCCTCCATGGAAGCCGATGACCAGCTGGAATTCAGGGTTGGAGTCATGGTACACCTCCCCATAGGCGGTGTACTGCACCTGTTTAATCATTTGCCCGTTGCTGCTAAAGACGGCCAGCGGGGTCCCTGTGTTGTCAGATGCTATGTAGTACTCTTCCCCACTACTGACCTCCATGGCAAACAGATGGCCCTGCAGGTCATAGTACAAAGAGCTGATTTCCGAGCTGGAGTGGTTGAACACATGCGTGACCCGAGTCGGGTGATTTAGGTCGGCATAAAAGAACTGGAGGTGCTGACCCAGGCTATTCTTAGAAGACACTCTGCGTCCGAGTCCATCGTAACGATACTGCACGCTCCATCCTCCGGCAATACGACTATAAGCGCGCACCAGCTGGCCTTTAGAGTTGTAGTCGAAGACATCGCCACCCCTTTGACTAAGGTAGCCGTCCTCATCCAGACGGTACTGCACGTCACCTAGGCGTGTGATGCGGTCTCTGAGGTCGTAGCGGAGAGGCATGAGTCTTGCACTGTTGCCGGGGTTAAGCAGATGCAGGTTGCCATTTAAGTCATAACTGTAGCGCCACGTGGACCAGTCGTTGACCTTAACACCACTGAGTTGACCGTCACCGTCGTACTCATAGCGATATTGGGTGGTGTTTGCATACGGGCCGATCTTTAACTCCCGCTTGATAACTCTGCCCATGTTGTCATATTGCACGGTCATCCAGTACATGAGTGAGCGGAAGATCTCATACTGCACCTCCTTGATACGTCCGTGTGCGTCGAAGTGCTTGCTGAGGGTCATCACAGCTGTGGTGATTATCTGATTTATATCATAATAAATGACTCCAAACTTTCCAAAATGCTCAATTTTACCAGAGATCTCATCATAACGGTAGAGATCCACGGGCAACGGGGTCTCGCTGATTACTGGCTTCATGCTGGCGATCCGAAAACTGTTGTCGTGGTAAGTGTAGTCGAAACGGGCATTAACCATACCTTCCTCCGAAAAGCGGTAGATCTGTTTGTCAATCAGCGGCCCCATTTTGCGATACCGAATAGTGCAAGAGAAGCCACCACTCTGTAAATTGACCATTTTTAGCACGCCGGCTGTCTCGTCATAGCCGAAGGTGATGGCCGTGCTGTCGTACAAGATCTCGGATAACTTGGCCAGCTTGCCATACTTGTAGAGGACACGACGGCCTGTACCCAGGAAGAAGGTGGCCTGGGGGCGTCCATCCTCGCTGAAGTCGTAGATGATGGATGCATTGCTCTCTGGTGGGTTGTAGGTATTGCGGATGTAGCCGATGGAGACGTGCGTGGACATGGTGTGACGGGCGACGCTTGGCATGGTGACAGCTGTGATGCGATTAGATGCGTCGAACTCGAAGATGTATTGTCTCTGACTCTGAAGAAGCAACACCATGGACTGCACAGAGAACATTTTCAGACATTACTGTTACAATTATACTCATTAGCAATAAGCAAGCTGTCACAATATGAAACAAAACCATTTATCAGGATCACTGCACTAAATATTGGGAAATTCAATTACTGGAATAGTTCTGTTAATGTAGCTGTTTTTGTTGTACATTGTTAACATTCATGGGCATTATGAATAATAACTTTGTAAAACCGCATAATTCATTATGATGTGTTTTACAAAACACATGGTAGAACCCAAAACTGAAATCATTTCCTCATCCTAACGTCAATCTGTTTGAGTTCTTTCTTCTTGAGAGCACAAAAGAAAGCATTTGGAAGAATATTTTTAACCAAACAGCACAGAACCACTTTGACTTTCACTGTATAGACACAAAATAACAGACACATTTCTTGAAATATTTTCTTTTGTAGAACATAAAACAGAGAGTCGCATAGAAGTTTTAAACCACATAAGGGTGCATAAAACACAACTGTCCACGAAATCAGAGACCTATAACCTTAACAAACTAGAAAAAGTGAAAACTGACTCACTTTGTCCAGGTAACTGTAGCTCCACACCTTTCCGTCTACAAAAGAGCGTGACAGGATTCGACCCTGCGGGTCAAACTCGGTTCTCTCACTCATACTCCCTCTGTGCAGACCCACCAGCTGGCCTGTACTGGAGTATGACACATTGACCACCGCAAGACTGCTGCTGGGCTGCCATATCGCCGGTCTGCCCTGTGCATCATATGTGATCCTCAGAGTGAACTTCCTGTGGTCGTCATAGATCTTCTCTGTCCTTGTGTTCCTGTCAAAATCTATTGACAGGAGGTTTCTCCCATGTGCCTGCGAATGACATCAGTGTTTACAAATCCTCTTCCTGCTTATGAATTCAATGTTATTTGGATCATTTTAGAGTATTTGCCTACCCTCAGCTTCCTTCCAAACACGGTGACCTTCCCCTTGCTGATTTCTTTCCGAAGCCTCCACTCAATAGAGTTCAGTCCATTGTCAGTCGGCAGGGTGATGTTTCTGCGGCCTATGGTGGGACTCACTGATCCTGCCAGGATATGCGGCTCAGTGTGGTAGCTGATGCCCATCCCATTGGCATACATGACTCTCAGTGTGCCATTGTTACACAGCTGGTAGCTGTTACGCACTTGATCTGCAGGTGGCAGCAGAGTGATATGAAATGACCATTAAATATTAAATCAGAAACAAAATATTTCATGGTAGAAAGAACTGATTTATTTTGAAGTCCTGAAAGAGCTGTAGGGCATTTATCAGCTCGAGAGCCGTATTTCTGTCTTTCTTGTAATGATAAAAGATAACAAGAGCAGCGCATTGTTTATAACAAATAATTTGAAACCTTGAATCCTTTTGTTTCAGAGCACCACATACATTCAGTATACCACCGAACATATATTATAGATAAATTACAAGCCATGAAACTAATTTGAGTAGAATGCATTCCTACAGAGTCAATAAGGATTTATAATTTATAAATAGATGCTTGTTACAGCATTAAGTTTACTGTTTATATTATAACATCCATTAATATGTCAAGGATCCATCTAAAGCTGTTGTTATCAGGCTGAGCAAAGTACATCTACGTTAAAACATCAGAGATAAACTCTCTCTAGAAGGAATTATGTGTAATTTATCCAGAGGTTGTTTGGTTGTGTTGAAGTCTGACTTTTAAGTTTAGTATGCCATGGGAGGAGAACACCAGCCATCTCTCTTTCTCTCGCTCAGACAAAATAAGCTTTGGGATGGTGGGGTTTGTGGTTGAGGGCAGATGGAAGACTATTTACATGCTGTCGGGTAATGAATTTTCTATGATCAAATGCGTCACAGCAAAACAAAATGGGGGGGCTGGGCATGGAAAAGAAAGCAAATGTTGTGGTGGACAGACTACACTAAAGTATGCATACTGTATACTTCTATTAGTCTTGCAGAAGGGCATTGGATGGTCTCATTCTCAGCAGAGTTGCCATTTATGTACACTTTACATAAATAAACAATTATATCAAGTTAACAAAATATAAAAAAATGAAGTGGAAGATATTAAGTTTTTAAAATGCAAAAAATTCCTTATTTAGCAACAATATATTTTCAACATAAACTACTGTTTTTGCTTAATATCAATAAAAGAATTTGAATTAATTTACTGAATATACATATACTGAAATTAAATAGTTTTACATAAAAACACAGTCATTTTTTGTGTACTATATATACACATTTTGAGCACTCTGTTACACACAATTTCTAATTTGAAATAACAATAAAAATATACTTTTTTCTTAAAGAGTATGTTTTTCTAACTAACTTCGCATTCAACATTCAAAAATGACTTCTGATGACATGCAGTAAACAAGGCATAAAAAGCATACTTGGCAACCCAGATTTTCGCTGTCAATGTATTTGAGCACTAAAATACAGTATAACAATTTTCAACCCTACAAGAATGACTGCAACTCATTCATATAAGTATTTTTTTTCCTTGCGGGTTAAATAAGGCTGTATTAAATGTACTCCTCAAATTACTGTCATGGGTTAATTTTTTATAGTTAATGTGTAAAAAGTAAAGCATTTAGCAGACATACCTTGCACAACAGTATAAGAGGCTTCTACTGATGAAAGGTTAGTGATAACCGTGACATCATCGTCTCTGTTGGAGCTCTCAATGTCAATGTTGATGGATTTTTCAATCTCTCTGTGCAGACTTGTAACCATTCCCGTGGGGTATGTCACATTGGTTAGTCTTCCTTCACTGTCATACCTAAAACATAATTGCAATATATGTTAGGAACTCCATTTTCGAGGTTCATAAAGGAAAAGAGTGAGAAAAATGACAGTTATTATATCTAAAAACATCTCAAGAAAGTAGACTCATATGTTATTACACTATAATTTAGACAACACATAACTGCATATTAAGTCTCACAGGTATCTCACAGGTTTCAATAATGTCTTTCTTCATATGCAGGGTCATGACCTCGAACACATAAGGAGATTTACATGATACACGTTTATAAAAAATAATGTAAAACATAGGATTATGCCTGGAAAGTCTGCTGTTGTCTCCTATAGTGATTCACTTAATATAGGTTGGTTCTGCTTTTCCTCATATCTTTCTCTCTCACATTAGGGAGCAGAACTGGAGTCTGTCACAGATCTGTCACAGTCTGTCTGTGTTGGGAATGCTCAGTTCTCAGGAGCATCCGGTTCTTAGAGATCTGCTTTCCTGCAGAGTGTTCCATCTCTAATCACACACACCTTAAAAATGTAATCAATATCCTCATGTTCCCTTGACAGTTACAGGCAGGTGTGTTACAGCGGATGGAACTAATCTCAACAAAAAAGAGAATTTACACCCAGTCCAAAATCAAAGTCACGTACTGACAAATGAAAATCTTGTAATGCGTCCTAAGACTCTTTGGATAAAATTAAGAAATGTTTGGTCTGAGCCCAATAAGTTTAAAGTTTGAATTGAAAATTGGATAAGGTTGTTGGCTTTCCTGTGCTTACAACACCCAGAGACATGGGTTTGATCCCAAGGATTGTACATACTCAACATCAAAAATAAAAAGCATAATTTGTAAAAAAAAAAAAAAAAGCAATGTAAGTCGCTTTTGATAAAATACATATATAGCTTAAAAAGTTAAATTCACATTTTATGAATTAATGCTGATTTTCTTTTCATTTTCTAATGCAATGGTAAAGCTGTGTTCAGATCTATGTTTATTATAAAGAATAACGATAATTAAGTTTTTAGTTTTCAGTTTTCAGTGCTGAAGGAGCATTTTTGGAGGAGCACTCTTAAAGGTATTAACAGAATAAATAATTGCCAGTTTACAATGTCTTTTACAATGTCTTTGTCATTCCTGAGGTATGTTTATATTGAAATTCAACAGACACCTGATTTGACATGCCTCAAAATATACTGTCTCTTAATCTATCCCAGAGATCCAACTTTCTAAGTCAAATGACTATGACTACACTTAAACTTCAGGGTTCTGTGGTGTACTTAATTTCTAAAGAACAGGTTGAGACGATGTCAAGCATCTTTTAACTGTGTAGAAAGACTTGTGCGTGCATAGACAAAACCTTGCCTCACAATCCACAGGCCAACTTACTCATAAAAGGTTGTCCAGCCCGTCTCATCAGCCCTGGTGGCCAGTAATCCAGTATTTCCTTTATAACCCAGCAGAACTATTTCCTGGTTAAGAGCGGAGACGGATCGTAGACTGCCAGCAGGATCCAGTCCAAGCGTAACCACCTGATTGTCAGGCTGCAGGACGAGTCTGAGCAACCCCGCTCCGCCCTGCCCGGCTCCATCCCTCCGCACCTTCACGGTATTATTGCAGTTATCCACCACTGTGGACAGCTCTCCATCAGGACCGTAGCTGAAGTTGAAGAGTGGCAGACCTGTTACTAAACTTATGGTCTGTATATGAAAGCCCTCTTCATTAAACACATACAGTTCTTGTTCCTGAGGGGATGCGACCTCATAGTGCCCCAGCGCAGAAGGCCCGGGTCGGTTTGTACGTACGGCGCGGATTCTAATGTTATTGAGATCGGCAATGTACAGCGTGCCGTCGGGCGATACAGCCAGAGATGTTGGTGAGTTTAGGTTGGCATCTGTAGCATAACCATCATCTCCTGCAAAGCAGTTGCAGTTTACGTCGTTCTTGCAGTCGCATTCGGATGCTGCACCAGCCAGCAGCGACATCTCTCCATTAGTGCTAACTTGCCGTACGCGATTGATTTTCTTTTCATCGGTCTCGGCAATGTAAAGCACGCCAGTGTGGGAGATGGCAATAGCTGTGGCGCTCTCTAGAGCTGAGTGGATGGCCAGTTTGCTGAGGGAATAGTCAATGCCAGGCACTTGGCAGTGCATGGGCCGTCCGGCAATGATACTGACTTGGTGGTTTTCTGTGATGCGCAGGATAACATTGTTCTCTAGCACGTACAGTGAGTTATCCATGGGGTTTACTGCCAAGTCTGTAGGCCACTCTAACCGCACCTGAAACAAAGATGAAGCAAAATCAAATGAATATTGCTGATTCATCAGACCGTTTATAATATGGTTTCCAAGCTTGTGATTCGGTAAGCCTCATTGATATGATGACAACTTGTATAGTTGAATCAGATCTGAGGGTTTGCCTTAAAGAATCAGTTAATTAGTTAGTAGGAATAGCTTAACTTAATGCAAATGTTGTCATTATATTGTCATTTCTTTCCTAAAGTATACAACTGTATGACATTCTGAATTTGTACTGAAGTTTTCATGTTTCACAAAAATGCAAAAGTTCATTTAATTTACAAATAGTCCATAAAACTAATGACTAATTCATGAACAATGAATCAAATATTTGATCTGATTCACCACTATGGTCAAATCGGATTATCATTTCAAATTTTGTCTCTCTTTAGGAAGCTGAAGGCATACAATATGCTTTAATATCTTTATTTTATATTTTTATTTCCTTATTTCTCAGATAAAATATAATTGGGCCAAGATATTTACTTGATTATAAAACAAAAATGGAAATTATTTCGAAATATAGGAATAAGAAATGTAATAAAAATTACAAAAAAAGTAATAAGTAAATAAGATGTCAGAAGTTTGTTTCAAAAATAAGGTTTTCACACAATGATGCAATATAGCATTGATTTGTTTTATGATGATTGTAGTCATAAAATAATTCCAAAAGTTATGTTTTTGTTATTTCTCCATTTATCAAACTATGATTATATCATTTGGAAAATTTGTATTATTATTATCAATATTATTTATAAAAATATTCATAATTCTAATTTACAATATGATTATTTTAATAGATATTTTAAAATGTGGAAAAAAATAAAAATAACTTCAATCAAATAAATAAATATTTAAAATAATGAATAGTGAATAGGAGATTCACATCCATATTTTATAATTTAATACAATAATAGGTTATATTTTACAATATTTTGAAAAATATATATCATGAAAATTAAGTAATTAAGCATTGGAGAAAATACATTCTTACAGTGTTAGTTATTCTTAACATTTTAACATTAAAATTAATTTAATGGAAGAATATACGGTTAGTGCGAGTCAATAATGGGCTAACTTCCATTGTTTGCAAAATGTGTCTTTAACCATTGTTCTTCATGTTTCTATCTCAGAGTAAATGATCATGTGACATTAAACTTTGAGCTAACTGACCTGACTGACATCCATGCTGGAGTCACAGCTCAGTGGACGCACAGCAGTGAGGTCGTTGGCTCCAAGCAGAGTAGAGATGATGCCGTTCTGATCCACCTTCCTGATCATGGTGGCATCCACAAAGAACATAAGCCCATTCTTATCCACAGCGATACCTGCAAAAGCAAAACAAACAAGAAAGGTAAAGAGTCACAAAGTTGCACTGACTCACAAACCACCTCCATGTCATGTCTGTCAGACTTTGGAGATTCACCCTACAACAAGAGTTTTTAATGATCATAGCCAGCTCAATGTTTGATCTAGTTTCAACCCAGTCTAAGTTTATCTTCAGACCTCTTTTCACTCAAGTCCCTGTCCTATATACCCAAACAAATAAAACCAATCCATCAAACGTCACTCGAGTGTCAATCTCCTATCAGAGAAAGAAGACAGAGAAGAGGAGAATATTTCTAAGGGCTGACAGGAAGCTGCTCACTATCGAATGGACCTGTGTAGGTGTTTGACACAGAGAGGGGTTTGAACGAAATCACAGAGACAACACAGGGGGAAAGACTGAGTGCACTTGACTGAGCCTTTTAAGAGTGTGAAGTCACCCGGGATTCATTAATGAGGCCTGTGTAGTCTGCCACCTCTCTACTCGCTTTCCACAAGCTCAAACTCAACGTCACACACAGAAAATGTGACAATGTGACACATTTGACAGTTTGGTGTCAGACTGGCTATTTTTTCTACAACCAAACCTGGATTTTACTTTTTAGACCTGCTTCAACTCACAATGGTACCTTTATCTTTTCCTTTCTTCCACACTTCCCTTTAAGGGTTTTCACATACCATAAAACTATTTATCATTACAATGCAGTATTAAAAGTTATGTGTGTTGTATTTGAGGAAAAACGCATACAAAGCAGACTTGGCAAACCAGATTTTCGCTATGTTTTTGTATTTTTTTGTGTAGGATTAAAAAACGAAAACAGGATGTGCTTTTGGATCATTGCTGTTAGTCTTGTAAATTAATGTATTGCAAAAGGCCTTGATTTATATGATTTATAAGACATATGATTTAAGATTTGTTTTAGCCTGAAAAAAAAGACTTATCATAACAATTCAGGATTCAGAATTAAATTTGATGTTTATTGTAACATATGATTAAAGATAATTTTACCCTGGGAATAAGAGGAATATTCCATGGTCTTAAAATGTAAATTGTGTTCTATGGTTTTGGGATGGTTAGCCCAAAAATAAACATTGTGTTATCATTTTCTCACACTCTTCTATTTCAAAATTGACTTTCAAAGACTGTCTTTCTTTTTCATGACACAGAACTGGCACCCATTCACTTTCTTTGCTTTTTGTGTCTTTCAAATATATACAAATTAATGGGTGTCACTGCTGTTTGGGTACCAACTTACTTTAAAATATCTTGTTTTCTACAGAAAAAAGATCCGGAGGGTAAATAAATGTTGACACATTGTCATTTTTAGGTGAACTATAACTTTAAGTGTGTTACCCAAGTACATTTAGTAAGTATCTGTACTTTATAAGGATGTTTAACTAGTACTTTTCCGTTTTTAAACGTAAAAAGTAAATGTACTAGTATTAAAAGAAAGTACTATATTTTAAAGGAACCTAGTTCAGTTTCAAAGGTAAATATATATATATATACTTGTATATATATTTATTTGTAATGAAAGGTAATTTCTTGAGAAGAATGGTGCTTTAGAATAAAGGAACGTTTTGTTCCAAACTAAAAACACACTGAGTGAATTTAAAACATGATCATTTACGTCTGATTTACTGTATATTTTCTTCCCATTTGAAAGAATTTCAACTTATTTGTATAATTAGCTAGTGAGGGCCTGACCTGATAACAAAAGCTGCATAATTCTGTAATTTTACATCACCGAGCTAAAAGAGCCAGCATATTAAATAACATCATCATAGAGAGAGATAAAGATAGAGAGACAGAGAGAGAGAGAATACCCAGAGACTCCAATAGCCACAGCCTGAGACTTGTTCTCCCCATAGCACATTTAGAAATTAATTAATAGCTTAAGGTTGAATGTTCTCTGTGATTGTAGAAGCAGCTGGAGGGCACGGCTCTTTTTATCCATGTTAGGTGTCAATACTACAATGGAAAAGATGTAAAGACAGCCTTAAGAAATGTTTTGACACCTCCCCCAGACTCATATGAGTGTAAGACATTATTGTGACATGAAGTAGATAATCAATGAAACAACGCTCAGACTCAATTAAACCCATTCTTCAATGTTAACAGCGTTTCACCTTTAGGGCTCATGAGGGTGGCTTCTATGGCTTTGCCCCCGTCGCCGCACCTCTCGTCGAAAGGCAGACATTGCTCTCCCGTGCCCGCCACCACCTCTGCATTGTCTGCCAGCAACCTGCCCCCTGTAAGCGATCGCACCTTGTAGATTCTCCGTGAATTTGTGTCAGAGATGAACAGAGCCCCTGAGACTGGATCCACAGCCAGGAAGTACTTATGAGTCGGGTTGTTACTATGAAAAATAAGATCACTGAGGAGTTAGTGATGCATTCACACAATTGCTTTTGTGTTTTTACTATAAAGCAAATGAAGTAAAAAGGCTCACCTATGTCGAAAATCCTTATTTCTGTAGGATGTCATGAAAGAAAGAATAACATAATTACAATGCAAATGATGAGCTTTTGGGAAAAGAAACAAACTGCATTTATGTACATTTAATTTATGACTTTACCTGAGCTCCAGTATGCGCGTGGTATTGAGATTGGGATAAACTCTCCGGACGAAATTCAAGTCTCCGACATACAGGCTGCCATCGATGCCGGCTGCCAGGGCTACAGGTGCCAACAGCTTGTTTCCATCAGCCAGGCCATTGCAGCTCGGGCATGTGATGCTGCGGCGACGCCCATTGCCCATGACGCTTGTGATGATGGGCGGCTGCTGGGACACAAAGATGTTCTCGCCGCTGCCTTTATGGAGGATGCCTGTGCCAAATCAACAAAATAACACTCAATGAAAAACAATCTGTATAAATGTACGGTTAAAGCAGTTCATCCGACATAATTATGAGGAAAGTTAGATGCAAATTGTTGGGACATTACATTGAGCTATTTGTCAAGGTGACAGACTCTTTTACTAAAAGCAGCCAGGCATCAGATTCAGACGTCTGGAGGATGAGACTCATTCCCAATCTCATTCTCACCATCCAAACCCTTTTATCATTTAATCAATAACATGCAAAAATCTAATCTCAAGAAAGGCTCTTCAGAAAGATCTAACATTTATACATAATGATTAGAATATAGCCTGAAGCAAAAGTTCTTAAATGTGACACATTTACACAGTTCAATAACTTATTCTTCTGCTAAACAACTGTTTTTAGATAGCCTACATTATGACTGGATAAACCTTTATTGATTGGAAATGAAGCACAGTTTATGTTGCCACTTATTAAGTAACTGCAGTACTTAACTGTTATAAATACCTCATATAAATGTGGGCAGCTGTAATTTTGTCATAATAGCAGTGACAGTGTAATATATGATGTGTGTTCGCATATGTCTACATTGCACATTAAACCAACTTAATATCACCTGCATTTTTTCTTGTGAATTTGTTCTACGTGATTCACACAAACAAATAAATGGCCAGCCCTAAACTTAATCGGTGTGAAAACATATGACTGGGTTTGTGCAATTACTATCTCCCAAAATGAAAACCCCCCCACAACTTTACAGATAAATGTAATGTCTTGGAAGCATATGAATAAAGTGAATAAAGTGACTCCCAAAATCTACAAATTGTTTCATTTAAAACATGTATGACACAAAAGAAGATATTTTGAAGAATGTTGCTAACTTCTCAGCGAAGGCACCCATTTACTTGAATTGGTTTTTGTCCATAGATTATAATTGATGCCACTGCTGCAAAGTCACAGGTTTAAAATGATAAAAGAAGAAAATGATCACAGAATTTTCATTTTTGGGTCAACTATCGCATAATTGTGTGTGCAGTATAAGATCATGTAGCTCATACCACTACGCAGGTTGAGAATATGGTGTTTGTCCAGAGACCAGGCACCCAGATTGGAAGGTTCCAGCTCATAGCCCTGCAGCAAAGCCGTCCTCTTCTCCCACAGCACCAGACTGGGACATGATTCATATTCATATCCCACAGAGACTTAAGGACAGAGAGAGAGCGAGAGAAATTAAAGAGAGAGAAAGAGAGGGTACACAAAATGCATCAAAACAACTTTAATTAACTACATGACAGGCCAATATTAGAGATGATTAATTTACATACAATGAAGCAGATTGGATGAGGAGTCTAGCTGGGAAATAGTGAGGCTGCATATAAATATTTATTTGAAAACCACAGGCTCAATTAAAAGCCGTGAAATTTTGAAAAACAATGAAAATTCTGTGGTTCACGGGACGAACGCACGGTCCAACGGTGTAAGTAGGCCTCCAAATCATTAATTAAATTACTCAAAATAAATGTTTGCGTTTTTACATTGAATAAGTTACAGAGAAAAGTGAATATTAAAGCTTCGCAATTGATAAAATTTTAATTTTGTGTATACGTGAGTAAAAGAAACAAGTTAATGTGATCAGTTCAAATATTTCTATTAATATTCACCAAAAACATTACTGTATCTGACAAATATAGATATAATTTAAAAAAATTTTTTTTTCATAACATAAGCTTAAAACGTATTTGTACATTTTAGAGAAATTAACTTTTGGATTTGTAATCGATCCTATTATTTTCGACAGAAAAAAAGGTTTTTGACAGATTTTATTTAGTTAACATAAGTGTTTAATTTTGTGATTTTTACAAAGCCACCTAAACAAGAGTATTATTAAAAGATTAAAGATTTGACCTGGGTTAAGAAGTGACCTTAAAGCAATAACTTTGTAAACCGTTAGGTAGAAGTACAGTGGGATATTGGCGGATATCAGCAAGCCTTCACAAATCACAGCATCTCGGGTGTATTCACACAAGAACAGAGCATCTCTGTGAAGTGTGAACATGATCTGTTCAGACACCCCGCGGCTGGACATGATTCCAGCTTTCACTTATCAAACAGAACTGTGCGATCCGTGTGGCTGATGCAGGGTCAACAGAACTCGCGAAAATGCCGAACAGAACTTCATGAATCAATTACCATAAATGCATACAGAGATATACCAATGAGACAGGTGAGCATGTATGGCTGTGTACATTAAGAATCAGCAAGGAGGATTGTGGGAATGCTGTTCTCAGCACTTTCCTTCTGGTAGGACAAACCGTACTGTTGCTGTTCTGTGAGCCCGTGGGGGTCTCTTATACGGACGGTAAGGCTGTATGCTGCCTTAATGCAGTTAGCATCCCTGGGTCCTACGTTTACACGAATGAACGATAATCCCAAGTGATGTGCTAACTCTTACTGTGATCTCTCAGCGGAGCGGCAATAAACGCGAAGACCTATTAACAATACCCGTTTAACTGCTGTGCTTGTGTTAAAGCTATTTATAAAAGAATAATTCCAGTCCTGAATGCAGAGTTCCAACGATGTTGAAATCCAACATTATGTGGTTATTTTAATGAGAAAAGGTCACGAGTACCATGGCTGGATGTTTCAGAGCACGAACTTACCCACTGCATCAGACAGTCCATAGACACGCTGGCCGTACGCATCTGTCTTGTCCCAGATGAAGGTGTAGGCGAGGTTGGGTGACGCATGGAACCATTTTTGGAAGAGGTGACCCTCCACGGCAACCATCAGGTGCACTTTGACCAGGCTGAGAGGCACGACGGCTTGGGTCATGGTGATCTTGAGCAAGGAGCGGTAACCTGCTGTCCGTGAGCTCAGGTGACAGAGTTTCAAATTGGTGCCTGGAATCTCAATCTGCTCATGTAGAACCTGGTGGACATAGAATAATACTTTAAGCTTGATTTATAGATATTTAATATACACAAAAAATTGCATTTAATTTGCATTTTGGCAGTGTATGTTGAGGTTCAACAAAAGCAAACCTCAGGAGTGACAAAGTCATGCAAAAGCAATGATAATGCCAAGAAACGCGAAAAGCTGAAATACAGGGTTATTCTACAATTCTTCTTAAAAACATGTAAAAACAACAATGATGTGTTTCAATTAAATATGAACTTGTTTTCTTGGCAGTGTTTCAGATTTGGAATGCATTTTTCGGTTATGCACCAATTTCTTTTCTCAGTTTGACCAGTTCGTCCATTTTTCATCTTTTACAAATAAGAAAAATAACATATTGGTGGGTGAGAGGTTGTAAGTAGTTCACAAAATAAAACAAAAACAACTATTTAATCAAAAAAATGTTGATAAAATAGCATATAAAATTTTTTATTTAATAAAATATGTAAAAGAAAATAGTATATTTTTTCATGAACTGAACATATAAATCATTTGGATCTATTTTAAAGTGTGAACTATTCTATTTTATTTTATTACTAAAATAATTTGCCACTTCTCATATCAAGCCATTCTAAGATGCCTGTGGGGTCACACTGACAGAGGCCAAACCTGCCATAGTTGATAGACAGTAGTGTTGCAACATAGACCCGCCTCCAGAGAGAAGTAAATTGTCAGCCATTGTTTCGACCTTGGAGCAGAATGTAACCTTAGTTTGGTGTGTAGTTTTTGAGTGTAACAGCGAACAACGCAGTCATCATTCACTACCGACATCTGAGCCACTTTTGGATCCACCACCAGTAATTTCACATCAGTGCGTGATTCCAGTAGTGCCGGCTTCTGCGCTCCTGGCAATACTTGAGGCAACCTTGTCTCACAGCATGCCATGTAATGACCAGGCACCCTTAACTTTGTGGTGGCATCAACACATCGCCCCACAGAAGTGATACAATATTGTGAGTCAGTGACATGCATCAGCCATGGTCCCTACATTGGCGATTTTGTTATGCCACTACAGATTTGGAGTTCCTACCGTGAGCTAAGGTCAATGCCACTGCCAAAGGTATACCTGGGACTGCAAATGTAACCTTCCATCTACATTTCCAAGTCTACATTTACTAAAAAAAATTTATTCACTTTAACATACAAAACTCTCAATCAACTATCCCTCAGTAAACACATCGCTGTTGTATCTCTCACATAGAATAAAATAAAGGCAGCTATTTGAACTAAGTGTAAATAGTAATGGATGCAACCCTAACCCTAAATGTAAACCCTAAACAAAAATGTGTTTATTGAATGTAAAGTATTGAAAAGGTTAAAGAGCTTGGAGATGGGTAAGAACCCAGGTCTTGAATGCAGCATCGCACCACCAGAGTTTTATGTTATCATATGGCGTTTTCAGATGAAAGTAGGCAGAACTATTTGTCGTCAATGTAAATAGACACTTTGTTTTTCTTAAGCAGCTGTGATGGAACCCCTGTGGGAGTAATTTTTTTTCAAAACTATACCCTTAAATGTTGTCTAGACAAAACCCCACGTGCGTTGTACGCCCAACAGAACACTAAGGGGTGAGGAATTTACATTTAAAGGGCCAGGTACTGAAAGGACTTGCTAAAACAGAGCTATTTGTTTATTAAATTTTTTTTTACAATTTAAAAATTTTTTTTATCAAATATACTAAAAGCTTTAGAACCCTACAGCACCATATCATCTTGTGGACACTGGCCATCTGATCAGCCCTTTTAATTTCTTTGACTAGTGTTGCAAAATGCAAATCTACTACAGCAAGTATTTGAAGGGAAAACACTGTCTTACATCCAAAAGGAAAAAAATGAGTAAGAAAGGAAGGTAGATGAAAGGCTTATTAAGATAATAAAATGGAAATATGATAATTGGAGTGAAGATTGTAAATGAAGGTTGACCTGTGATTGCTATCAGGTTAATGACCTATCAACCAATTTACTAAAAGACCATAGAAATAAAAGAGAAATTATCAAAGACAAAAAGGTTATGGAAAGAGAAAAAAGCTTTGAAAAAACCCAATCTGAATCTGGTATGTTGAAGTGAGCAGAAATAAAAAGTGAATGTAACAAATTAACTGAAGCGTTGTGAAATTCTAATTAAAGAATCCCATCACTGGAGAATGTATCAAGGTGGTCATTACAGTAATGGAGGTCTTTGTGTTCAAAGCTGAGGGTCTCATCTTTCACCTGAGTCTCTGGAATGATGGATCTTTCTCCTGGTCTAGAACTGAAGAAAGAAGAGAGGGGTGAAGCCACCACCACAGGATCAGGCCTCACGAAACCACTGAGGTCACAGCTGGGAATTGTGTTCTCCTCTGTCTTTAACATCAGAGTATCCATGGCGTAGAAAATGTTCCACGGGAGCCACACTGTGCGCTCTTGGCTCAAAAATGGAGCACGCTCGAAGCGCAAGGTGAGAGAGGCTCCACCGTTGGCAATGAGGTCAAATCTAATGAAAACAAAGAGGATGGATGCATGAAGGCAAACAGAAGGAAAATAGGTATTTAATATATATATATATATATATATAATCTATAGTGAGAAATATGTATTTGTGTTATTGATAGTGCTATTACATTGTGAATGCTTTCACCATTAAAAATGCCATTTTGCTGTGAGGAATAATTCATTGTTTTGATGGATTGCAGTCATTTTAATGGAAAGACTGAATACACCCGACTCTAAATTAATCTAATAAAGATTTGCTCAGTTAGTACATAGCTCCCAGAACCCCTACTCGCTTGTGTAAATGTACGTCACATAGCATGCATTAATATTTAGTTTTATATTTAAGTAACACTTTACCTAAAAAAATGATGTAATCCTTCACTTATTTATAACCGGTATGACTTCCTTTCTTCCACAAAACACAAAAGTAGATATTTAAAGAATGTTGGTAACCGAACCGCACTTGCACCCATTCCCTTCTATTGTGTCTACACAAAATTAATGCAATGGGTGCCGGTTACCAACATTCTTCAAAATATATTCTTTTATGTTCTGTCAAAGAAAGAAAGTCATGCAGGTTTGAAATGAAAAGAGGGTGCTTGCACAATAATACAATTACACAACTTTCCGTTTTAAATGAACTTGCATTTTTAAAGGGTTTGTTGGGTGTCCGGCGGATGTGGGTAACGATACTTACGTCCCATCCTGGCGAGTCAGGGTGTAGCCATACTGGGGGTATTTGACAAATGACACATTCACTCCTACAAGCGGTGTTCCATCTGTAGTGACCACCTGACCTCTGATAAGCGATGCCAGACTGATGGACAGAGCAAACGAGACATCAGGTATTCAATAACCAACAAATCTTAATCAACTAACGTCTGTTGTGTAAAAGACAATACACTTTTCATTAGTCAACGCATCATTTTTTTAAAACAACATACAGTAGAAAGAGAAACATGATGAAGCGCCTGTGACAGCAATCGATAAAGCTCAAAAATAGCTAGGGGTTGGGTAATGGCACAAAATTTGACAGAATTATTTCTAGCACTCAATGTTCACTGAGCAGGTGCCATGTTTGTACTTCAGTGTTATTTTTGAAATGAGTTTGAATGAACCTAAAACACCTGCATCTTACGGTTTAGCTGAAACAAGAACTATGAAAATAAGCACCGGAATAATGCATTGCCTTGTTAAATTAAGTTATCCTCATTTATTTGAATACACTAACACTTCTGTGAACCACATATTATGAGCATTACTCAGAAAATGTGTTTGCCCGGCACAGCACCCATAAACGCTGATGCTAAACAGAATTTTATTTATAAAGCAAGTCAATGCACATTTTCGAATGATCATGCCAGCAGTAAGCCATCAAATAATGATCTACAAACAGCGAATAATGTATTAGGAGTCTCACATCCAATTGTGCAGTTTATTCGAGCAAACAGGTGATTCAGCAAATTCACATTTCTTCTACAGTCCTACTTAAGAACAGCGTATCGTGTTCCGTGCATCACTGGCCCTACCTTGCGTTAAAAGGGTTGTCAGCTGGTATTATGTGTGTGCTGTCCCGGCCCACTAACATCTTGACACGGTCATAGAAAGAGCGCACTTTCTGCTCGGGATGCTGGCCCTGCTGGATGACCAGTAAGGGGTCTCTTGAACCTCTGCAGAGTGGACTGTTCTGGCATGGGCTTTGGATACAGCAGTCGGGATCCATGCAGTCCGTTAAACCATCTAAAGACAGGACATGGAAATATGATGAGTAATGTCATATTACAATACAGAACAATCAATCAGAGCTGTCTGAGCCGGCACAAGATCTTCTTTTCATCTGCTCGTCTGATGAAACGCCTTCTTGTTCAACAGCTTCCTTTCTTTTTTATCAAAGCGCTCTTATACATTCTGAACACAATGAGGGTGGATCCGAAATTCAGCTTTTTTCCCACTATTCATGTGCTTTTTTCCTTTCATACCTTTGGGCTTTGAATAAAATCACTTGCTGCAGAATATCTGATGTGCTTCCTTTTAATTCATCAGCTCAGATGAAAGCCAACAGTTCAACACTGGTTATGTTATTAGAATAGCTGTAATACTCAAACCTTACCTCCTTCTTTATATATTAAATCATACAATTGTATACAGAAGGAACACAGGCAAAAAGATGTTTTGCCACATTGGGTTAGTATGGCATGTTTATATCAAAAACCTCAAGCGGTTTTATCCTAAACCCTCTCAGGGCATGAAAACACATTTTGCTGAATTATGGGAATGTTGAAGTGCGTAAATTTGTTTGATCCTAAAATAATTTCTCAGACCCAAGCTGAATGTGCAGAAAGAACTGTAACGTAAGCCTAAAGTAACTTCCAGAAGTTCTTTATTTTGGCAATAATTATGCTGTAGACCAATAATCTGTCGGATATTATGACTTTTCTTTAATCTTGTCAAAGTTCACACATGATAAACACTGAATATCTCACCGCCTTCATTGTCTTTGTTGTCAGCACATGAAGTCTCCATGGCAACGTTGCAGCCGGTCCCTCTCCATCCGGTTTTGCACTCGCAGTGCCAGCTGTTCTGACCCAGCAGACACTGTCCGTTTCCATTACAGCGGTTTGGACAGCCGTCTGAAGAAAATACAGAAGCACTGATTGAGAGACACTCAGAGATTGAGGGGTAAGAGCGAGAGAGGATTCTATCAGTCAAACCATTAGCTTATGTTAATGATTAAACCCAAGTCTAAAAATAGAGCTGGTAATTATTTCCAGATAAACATTAATTTGCTTCAGTTTGGAGCGTTGAACATGAAGAGTGCAATATTCCGATTTTATGGAGGAAATGAATTTAAATGTCTTTATAATATTTGTCAAATTAACTGTCAATGACTTCAGTGATCATTGTTTGCTGTTAATGTTGAACTTGAAATAAACACCATTGTTTGCACCGGGAATAGGGTGCAGAAAGGAAAAAAGCAGATTTGTAAAAATCTATTCTATACAAACGTCTCTGAACACGTTAACATGAACACGGCAAAGAATCTAACAACAGACTGAAGGTTTCAAACTTTTAGCCATAGATAAATAAGCATGAATTAATTTCCACACACACCTTCCTCCAATGCGCTCGATGGAAAAAAAATCACTATTCACATCTCAAATCTCCTAGAGCTATGAAATTATCCCACAGTATTGTCCACTGATAGCTGCTGTTTGTAGCAAATTAATTTATGTGAACTCATCCGTTCAGTAGGGGATATTTGTTGAGAGCAGATCAACTCTCAGACTGTTCATTTACAGTTGCTGATTTGATTTGGCTGGATAAAGAGCACTGCAGTCTCATGTAAGAATGCGGTTAGGAGAGACCGGAGTAGGCCGATCCGATTAGGACGCCTCCTTACGTCTGTGTGTGAGAGGGAACCAGAGACCTTGAAGTATGAACACAGTGTTGGAAAGAAGCATGTGAGAGACGTAAAGGTGGAGTTATTCGCATTTGAAAGACAGTTTTGGAAGAGAAGTGCTTTGGTAAATGTATCACAGGTTGTCAGAGTGAAGTGTGTGCGTGGGGGTGTTTAATGTATGCGGTCGGGTGATAAACGGCTTTCGTGGAAGACAGAAGCAGAAAACAACCTTGTCACAATAGTTTTGAGAAAGATCTTTAAAACAAGACTGACGTGATTTCTTTGAGGTAGTTCTCGGGTGGAGGCAGGCACTGAAACTACCAAACAAACGCAAAGAGAGACGCTAGCCAATATTCCCAGCAATTTCAAGACTATTTACATAGTCGCAGAACAATCCGAGGAGTCACTGCGCGTGGCGGCAGCTCTCAGCGGGGATTCTTAACAGCCGCAGTGATTTCACTTCCTGCTGAGCTAATGGCCCTACCTTGAAGTCAACTTCTGTTCTGTTTAAAAGCATCTCTGATGACTTGAACATGGAGGTGAACGTGACCAATGACATTCTTCCTGTCTTCGTCCAACACCAAAAATTCAACCTCCAACCATTTTCTTGTGCTTTTAATATGCTTCATTTTTCAGTTTAGTGAGGCTGATTGTGTGAAGGTGGGCTTATTTGCATATTCAAATAACCAAGCATATGTAATGAAGCTGAGGTGTAGGGTTATATTCAAGCTATTTTAAGGTAAGAAAAATAATTTTAACTGGAAAAAAATATATAGAATTGGTATGGTGAAAGATCAACTTAAAAGGATTGAAACGATCAACCACAACCCATATCCACTATAAAGTGCTCTATATCGGTGTCATTTATTTTGCAGTGCTGTCTGATTTGAATGACTTCATTGCCTACATTCATTCACTGCTTTTTACACACAATGTGTTCTGATTTCGGATGTAAAAACTATGTACACTCGCTGAAGCACTATTTCCCACAATCCAACACGAGCCAGCGATAGAGCATTAAAGAAAAAAAAATTGCAGATCGAAACGTTGGAGGTGGCAACTTTTACAAATATAAGTAATTTTTTTTATTTAAGATAAGTCTTTGTAAAGACTCATCTTGTGATATAAGATTGTAAAAGGAAATGATACAGGGGCAATACTATTTTTATTCACTTATTAAGATATGGTAGTATGCAATGTTATATTTAGATTTTATGAACAAATAAATGTGACAATTGTCTTGTTTCTTTATTAAAATAAAAAAATAAGCATGTATTTTTTCTTTAAGTTTTAATTTTAAATAGTACAATAAAATGATAGTGTACAGAGCAATTTGTCACGCAAAATAAACCAATAGGCACATGTTAATGACAGATTTGTCCGTGGACTCATCCTATTTTCGTCAGTGTCCATATTCGCTAACTTGTTTTTGATCACTCCATTCTGATATACTCCACTCAAATGTCAAATTCTATCCAGGAATGATCGTACGAGTGAGCGGTTCGGACACAGCTTTTGTTAGCGTGTCGATTTATGGTTACCATGGAAACGCAGCCTTTGAATAGTCACCCATCATTTGGCTTTAGTGTTGTTGGCACCTGACCCAGCACAGGTGACGCTTCAAATAATTGTCATGAGTGAAAATAGACCGTCCTTCATTAGAGGTGTGAAAGCCTGGAAAGCACTGGGACGCAGTAAGCTACCGTATCTCAAATTAAATGTTGCTTTAATGAATGTAATTCTCAATGTCTGGGGTCCTTCAGATGCCACATTAACAACCTGCTTTGCATCGATTGTCACGCATTATTGAGCTGAGCAGAAAAGTCACTTAGAAATGATTGCCTTTAAAATAAAGATACTAATTTAAGTAGCCAAAATACTTATTAAACACCAGGAGAACAAAATCCATATTGGCCATTGATCTTATTCATTGGGCAGCGGCAAGAGCGACCCCTCTCTCATGCCAAAGGCCAGTCGATTTTCAGCACACTAACTAGAATAAAGTGGTATTTCACAAACTATTAAGGAACCTGGGTAAAGTAATGCAGGTTGACTCTATTGTAATCTACTTAAAAGAGAGCTGAGATTGCCTGGAGTTATGGGTCAGCACACACGGTAAAGGAGAAAGACGCCAAAGGTGAGCACACCGTATAGCAGCAGAAATGGATAGAGAGATGGATAGAAAAAGACAGATGGAAATAAAGACAAAGAAAGAAAAAGAAAGGAAGACAGAAAGAGAGATGATGGATATCTTAAACAGAAAGATTAGGAGAGACAGAACGTGTAAAAGAAAAAGCCAATCCTCCACCCAACTCTCCCGTCCGCTGGCCTGCAGCCCTCTCGCCTTTAAAGGTCAAAAAAATAAAGGTTAGATTCATAAATCCAGCAAACTCGCTTTAGGAAGAGCCAGATGATATCCCAAAGGGAGTGCACACCTATAAAACACCCATTGTCTGGGTTTTTCAGCTCTATTGTTCCACATACTATAATGAAGTAATATAACATCCTATCTTAGCTTGATAATCTTTACTTAAATGAACCCTACACCTCCGATAGTCGTCTGCAAGAAGCATTAATTAAAGAAATCAAAGAATTTTCATTCAATGATTGTTTTTCAATGAATGACTTTTGACAATTATTTTTTTTTATACACATTATAAGGCAGGTATCAAATATTATTAATGTTAAAACAGATTTTTTTCTTGCATTTGTCTTGTATGCTGTTTATCTAGGGTGGGCGTGGTTTCCACTCACAAGCCAATCATGCGGTTGATTAAGTGCACCCCAAATCCACCCATGACACATTAGCATACAAAGTCAATGCATGTAGCAAACAATCATCTCAGGTCATGTGGGCAAAAAATAAAAAGTTATTTTGTTTTAAACTCTATTTTGATTCCCTGCCAGACCTGCTGCACGGACACTCAGGTGATCACTGTCATTAACGCTCTCCCCCAAACACAAGCCCTTCCATTAGTATTCAAGCTAATGGAGCTCACACGGGTATTGAGACAAAGTCATTACTTTGACTCCCGTTGTCTCATGCCCTGCATGCCAAAATACGCACAGTCAAAACACAGCTTACCCTTCCAGGCCTACCCCAACGGCTCATGAAATTTCACATTTATCTCAGGATCGACTTCCTCTTGATCGCTTTTACTCACAGTAATGACCTATGTCCTTCAGGCAAAGCAAAACCCAATGCACGTTTTGCACATTCGCACAGTGCACAAATGGATTTTAAAACGCTTTCAAAAATGTGTTTATGTTTTGTTACGTTATTTATTATTTTGGTTACAAGCTGTGTGTAAAACTGCAGTCGTAGAAATATATATATATATATATATATATATATATATATATATATATTACATAAATCTAGTAAAGGTCAATAAAATGTGTACTTTTACTTTGTTGATGATTTGCTTAACAATGACCTTTTGTCTACCCACTCTCATGTTATTTAAAACTACAATGACTTTTCTCCAGTGGAACACAAATTAGTAATCAAAATTGAAAATGTGCAATACGGTAATCACTAGCTGCCAGACTGTTAGAATATTACTTGGTCCATATAAAAAACTGTGCTAGGCTGATCCTTAAATAAATTAAAAAATATATAAAAAAATAAAAATACAAAAATAAAAAACAAACAAAACAAAACAAATAAAAAAACAAATAATAACCATATATAAACAAAATGTAGAATTGTTTAATAATTAAATACATTTGGCTAATAAATAACAAATACAATACTATTTAATCATAAAATAAAAATCCCTATGAATAAAGAACAAATATCCTTGTTTAAAAAAATGATCTTTGATTCCCCTCTGCATTGTCCTCATCAATTTAACTCTTTTCACTTTGGCAGACTTGAGGGAAATAGGAGGACTTGACTTCATAACACCAACAGAGGTTTAGTTCAAACGGCAGCATTTTGAAAAGCAAGCATTTACATTATGCTCAGAGCCACATACCTGTCTCAGCCTTTAACTGTCTATGAGCAGTTTATGGGAATTGGGGTAGTGTGTTACATTGGTTAAAGCTCAAGACTATTAACTGCAGGTTTTCTGGTTCCAATCCCTGCAAAGACCCGGTCAAGAGCCACCGGCATTGTGCCCTTGAGCAGGGCACTTAACCTCCAGATTGCTCCAGGTGGATTGTGTCTGTAATAAGGTTATGGTTCTATGGTTCTATGGCAATAAATTGGCGGACACAAATTTCATCTCTGGCCGTGTGGACATAAATACTGTTTTCTGTTCATCTCCAGCATGCTTTCATAAAAAACACAGATATTATCAGGGGTAAATGGAAGATCCCTGCCAAAACCAGGCACTTTTATTGCTCTATTTGCTGACTCAATGCAGTAGTTTTAGAAGTTAATATTTATGCCAGAGCAAAGGCTAAGCCAGTGCTCGTTGTAGAAAGTTTATATCATGCAGTTAAAATCTTGTAGGAAAACATTCCTCATATTCTTACTCTTAAAGACTTGGAAATAAATATTCAGGCTGGTACTCAAAGGGTCACAGTTTGGAGAACGCCAAATGGCACAGATATCGCACAACCTTGGTGCAGTTGTGCAGTTTAAAGAGACAACAAGAATATTCAACACAGACGTTTTAAAACACACACTAGCACTATGAATCTACTCAGCATGACATTCTACTTCACCACGGCTACTCTACGAACAAAAGCACACATTCTTTATGCAGCCAAACTATCAGGGGCGAAGGGGGATTGCTCACAACCAGACTAAAGTGCAACTAGCACTAGTCACAGTACGACGAGGTACAATACCTTCAATACTCCCATCCCACAAGTCTGCGTCAGAGAGGACATGCAGAGGGAACAAAAAAGTGTCATAAAAGACAGACACATTTATATATCTTGGCAGTTTTTGCTTCATTTGAATCAGTCATATCAAAACAAAAACTTCTGAAAAACAAAACAAAAATGGAAGCGAACAGAGATGAAAGCCGTTTAAAGGCTTTTTCTTCTACAGAGAGGGTTAGATGACAATAACCAGACAGACTTCCTGTCTCGCTGCAGACCGGGGAAAAGCATTAAAGGCAGAGCGCTGTCAGCCTGCTGAAGTCTTTGTCACTTGTGTCATCTTTGGAGTTACAGACAGACAAACATGCTCACACAGACACGCACATTCACAGATGATAAGAGACAAGAAAACTCAAGCTTCTCAGTCTATTTTTAAAAGGGGAGAACTCAAGGCCAAACAGAGGTGTGACTTGGAAGGGTGAAGACAACTCCACCTTTCATCAGCTGCCGCTCCATCACAAGGACTGTTCATTACCTGGCATCCCACACACCTGCCGTCGCTGTCTGAGGCCTGATCAAACTAACCGGCCTCTGACATCATCATTTAATGACATCTCCTATGCTTTTCCAACCCGTTAGGCTGGGGTGAGTTTGAATGGGTGTGTGACTTTTGATAGATATTTAAAATTGGTATATATTGAGATATATGTGGAGGGCTGAACTGTTTTTTACTGCTTTACTTTAAAACATTTTCCAATTATAAACACATTACATACAAACAAAAGTCTCAAAAAACGTACATGCTTAAAGAATAAATTATAATGGATAGTAAATACTCAGCAGAGAAAAAATGAGCAGAGAATGAAATAAAATAGAAAATATTTGGAAAGCCTTATAACAGATCCATTCATCCTGATGCCCTGGAAGATTACAACTTTCGCCTCTTGAACTGGTTTAATATCAGGTGACTTTAACAGGTAAAAGAAAGTACATTATAATAGACTTTTAAGTACTTTATAAGATCTGTGTGCTAAACGTTTTTAAAACGCCATGAATGAAAATTATAAACAGCTATATTTGTGTATGTGTACAAAAGCACTTTAAGCACAAGAAGAATTTATGTAAATTGTACTTTTTTAAATCAGTTCTCATAACATGTGGTTTAAAGAATGCCTGTCAGCAGGAGTTTGTGGTCGTTTTAGTTTGTTAGAACCTCACTGTCAGCCACTTCAATGTTATTGGTCCAATTGTTTTGTAGGATATAGTCAGGTGCCAACATTGTTTTGTATGTTTATTTTGGACCAAAGAGAAGTCTTAAAGAATTTGTGCATCACTTATACCAATGAAGCACTGCATATTAATATTTTAAAGCATTTTTTTCTCTTAGGTCTCGGCAGTGATAAATTACTTATGATGTTGATCATCAACAACAGATGTCAAAACCATAACTAAATGTAGTCTACACAAGATAAGTGTTTTTATTACGAACCAACAATTATTATTTTCTTGAGCAATTAAAATCAGTTTATGTAAATGTGTAAATTCTAGCTTAATAAATGTTTGGGAATTGAGTCATTCTCTTGGATTTACATTGTTTAATTAAATTGAACATCTGCAGTGGAAAAAAGACTCTCTCTATATACGAGTCTTTACTCTCTCAGTTAAAAAAATTCCCCATCCTTAGGGATAAGTCTCTAAAGTTGAAACCTACATGAAACCATTACCCAATCCTACAATCTGGTTTAATGTATGGCAGATGTACGGTGTTCCTACCGATGGTGCAGTGTTCTCCGTTCCAGCCCTGTTCACACTCGCACTTGCCATCTTTACAGGTGCCATGCTTCACACAGAGAGGGTTGCAAACCCGCTGATCACACGCCGCACCCGTCCACCCTTCCTCGCAGCGGCACGAGCCGCCCATGCACACACCGTGCGTCCCACAGTCAACTGAGCAAACCTCTGAAAAAGAGACCACGTGTACATGACTATAAAAAGATAAACAACAGAGTACTTACAGTGATTAATGTGCATACTGACCAACAGAGCAGTCAGGACCCATCCAGCTGGGGTCACAGCTACAGAGGCCGGTGTCCGGGATAAAAGCCCCATGGCCGTGGCACTGATCCGGACACTGAGCTCTGGGCAGCTCACAGTTGGGACCGCCCCAGCCTGGCTTACAGTGGCACTCCCCATTCACACAGATCCCGTTATTGGAGCAGGTTGGATCCAGGCAGTCAACTGTAGAGGAAACCATGTATGATAATCCAAATACTTTCTGTACATATTTCATACTTTGATGGAGCTAACAGTACCCACAAGCCTTTTTACAGGTATTTTACTACCTAAAAAAACAACAAAAGAAAATAAATACATTAACAGGGTTATGGTGTACAGTTGTATTTTTAAAAAGCACAGAAAAGCACATACTATATTTTATCTGAACATAAAAAATCAATATCCCACTTGATGGTGTGAGAATGGCAGTTTCCCGTCTAGAGCCTTTCACACTCACCTCTCATCCACCCCCCACCCTCTCATTTTCTCAGCATCTATCTCAGCCTCCTGTTCTTTCCTTCCACCCATCTCAAAGCCTCTTGACTTTGACCTCGCATGTTGTAGGATGCCTCGAAAAAATTGATATTGACCGCTGAGCGTGGAAGAGATCTGGCCCAGGAAAGCGCGAGAAAGCCATTTGACAAATTACTCGGCCCTGAGGCGGCTCGCCCGACACCCCTCTCTCAGTCACCCTCGGCCAGTAGAAGCGTCAGCCCCCTTACCCCTCGTGTTCATACAGTCATTCACGTCAACTTCTGTTTATGCTGCAGAAACGGCACATCACGGATATCGATTTTTGTGTCACCGGCACTTCGGGTAAATTGTTTGAGTGACTCTGCCGTGATGAATATCTGATTTGAAAAAACGTAGAAGGGCAGGAAAAAAATGAAAAGGCAGGAGTGCTGACCTTGTGTTTTGGGACGGATTTGTCATGCTCTTTCTCTAACATGTTTTGTGTCATGGAGAGGTCTCTGTGTTGACTCCTAGTGCTAAAATATATATATAAATATATTCTTTCCTTAGTACAGATATTTCTCAGCTTTATACAATAGATAAAACTTCATATTGGAATAAGTGCAGAATTAGATGTAGACAAAATTCTTTTGCGAGGAGTTTTTGTGTTTGTTTAGCTGTCATTGGAGCTCATCCTTATCTCCTGTACATTCTGAAACTCTGTTTTCCTTTAACTTATTTCCGTTTATATGCCGCTTCTATACTTTTGTTCTCTTTGCCTTCAGCATTTCTTTTCTGTATTTATCTTTTCTTTTCTCTTCCTTTTGCATCCTCATACACCTGGGATTCTTCTGGGCTTCTCCCGCCTCCTTCACCATCAGTCACTTTCTTACCTGAGAGCGGCTGAACTTTACAGAACACGGAAAATGAATCAAGACTGAAGCCATTGTTCTCAACACCTAGATCAATATATTTTCCAGCATTTTTTTTCTTATCTGTGAGGTGTTTTTGTGGGAGGCCATTAAGTCCTACTAGAGATTCTGTGGAGACCGTCTGAATGAAAGACTCACATGTTCTGCTTCACTAATGCTCCCTTACGGATCTTTAGGTGATATAGAGTAGATGTAAAAACACTGGCAAGCTGTTTTACAACTAGAGTTTTCACTCAAGTTATTTCCTGCTCAAAAGTCCTTACAATTTAATTCTAGAAAGTATTTTCACGTTTTGTAAGCACATTATTAATGCCTACACAAGCGCATTACAATCTATTTAATTACGCTCCAGCACATTTTGACGTTTATAGTACTGCAATTCAATTTGTACATAATAAACAGACATTAATGCATGTAGATTAATATTTTCACAGATGATGTTGTAAACATTCCTGTATGTGTTCATTTGTTTCTTTAAAAGTGCTATTATTAAAGGTGTACATTTGTTAAACAAAGCCAGCAGTGTTGCATTTATTCTTGGATATTATAGGATTTATTATTTTTAGATATGTTTTTGATTGTTATTTATAATTATTTCTACCAACCAAGCACAAGGCCAAACAATGTACGATCATCTGTAAATTGGTCACTAACAAGCCTGTCAGGGTTACAATCATTCCAATAAAATGAAGTCCAAAGTACAGACTGACAGTGTATCCCATCACACAACAGTTTAAATATGTGTTTGTTTCTCTTTTTACTGTAAATAGCCACTGGGAAAGAATAAGGCAATTACAGCCACAAAGGGTATTATTAAACCACTGAGAATGTCCATACACACTCACCCTCGGCACAGTTATCTCCTTTGTAGCCCAGAGAGCAAACACACGTGCCCTCTGTGCACGTGCCATGACCACCACACTGCGGGTCGATGCACTGGCTGACGGGAACATCACATTCTGGACCTTTCCATCCACTATAGCAGATACATGATCCTTTATCATACTGACCATTTCCACTGCAGAGCACCGGACACGCAGCTTTGGAGGAAACACAGATGAAGTGTAAATAAAAAGGCAGAGAAGAGATTGTAATTTATCAATAGGAGGATTAAAATTAAGTTTTGAAAATGTTGATAAAAGCTGACAGGTGTTGTTATAGTGTCTCTAATTATCCTCTCTCTAAGGGATTTTTTTGTTTTTTGCACAACACAAAAGAAGATATTTTGAAGAATTATAACTTATTCACTAACACTGGTTTTGTTTCTATATAATATAAGTGTGTAGGTGGCACTGCTGTTCTGTTACCGACTTTCTTCAAAATATCTTCATTTGTATTTCGCAGAAGAAAGTCGTACAGGTTTCAAATGAAAAAGGTGTGAGCAAATGATGACACAATTTTAATTGTTGGGTGAACAATTCATTTAAAGTATAAGAAGCTTAAAGAAAATTTAAAAGGAGAAAACAAAAAAGCATTTTAATAAGAAGTAGCTGACTTGACCTTGATAAGTCATTTTACCTATTTTAATATATTATTTTTTTGTAACAAAATCAAATAGAATAAATGGAATTCAACACATGTATTAAAATATGACTATTTCCACAAAAAAAGATTTTTGGTACTTCAACATGCCTACATTTTATACTGCAGATGTTGCTGCTCTTGTTACTGCCCACACTCAAAATGATTTTCCTGTGTTTTTACTTAAACAATTTAAACATTAAAAAAAGAAAAAAACATTTTAAAGCTTTGAAATTATTATCTGTACAGTTTGAAATTTGTGTATATGCAGGTAAAAAAGAATCTGATTAACTCAAGCATTTCTATTAGAATTCACCAAAATTATTGTTGTATATTAAAAATATAATTTATCAAATAAATCCCTTTATTCATTTTATAAATGTATAATATTTGTACATTTCTGAGATTATTAATTATTAAGATACTATTTTTGTGATATTTACACAAAAATTCCACATAAAAAAAGATCATTAAATACATTTGAATGTAACACACTGATCTTCAACTGCTTAATAAGGCATTAAAAAGATCTTCAGTATATATTTTCGACCAATCTCAACCCTTATGAACAGTAGTTATGCTTTGTTTCCTTTATAATGTAGGCAAAGTCTGACCCAAATGAACACAGGGTCAGCACGAATGGACAGCTGTGATAGGTTAGAGAAAACTGTAATGAAAGAAAATGTAATTTAACACTAAGGTAAAGAAACTATTAATCATAAGCTTCCCAGGTGAACAATGGGAGATATTGGTTTGTATGAGACATCATTCATCATCCTTAGGCCTCAGAAATTGGTAGAGAGAGAGAGAGAGAGACTTCCAACATGAACTACACTGTCCCTTGATGAGGCATAAAAACCTAAAATCATTCAACAAAATATATGAAAGTGCCAACAAATTCTTTAAATAATAATAAGACACTAAATATACATTAAAATATGTACTCTGAAGATTCTAATCTTCTAAGATTCTAAGTTTCTTAAAGGTTGCAAATGCTTTCATCAGTTTCGTCCCTGAATGTATAGTTAGGTCAGAAGCCCGCACACACTGGTCCGGTGGGTATCTGGACTCTTGGGCTATAATTCAACACTGTTGAGTGTCTAGGGCCGCTGGGACCTTGGATCTTTGATGTGTTCAGCTCTCAGAATCCCACCGCTGCCGACAAAACTGGGAACAAATCAGTGCTGTTTTCCCCTCAGCTTCCCTATCTCTATCAAATGTGTTTTTACCCTCATGCTTTAAAGTCTTTAAAGCAGTATTAGACATTGTAAAACTGAAAGTGAATCTGTGATCGCTTCAGCCAGAATCTATGTGCTGTCCAGCATATGGTTTGAATTATTTTTTCTTTGGTAATCCTTAATTTTATGAAGAAAAGGAATGGTTTAAAATTATAAATCTGTACTTTGTTTTTTCTCATTACAAAAAGCATGGACACATAAACAACTAAAACAGATTTATTTTCAAAACAGGGGTCTTTAAATTATGGTTCTATTAACAATATTTTGCTAAATTTTTTATGAAAATAGCTTAACCCACCCTATATGCATGTGGTTTACACTGACTCAAAACCTTTACAAGACCAGCAAACCAGTTTAGTCTTGTTAAAGTTGTTTTCAACAGTGAAGCCATCTTTTTCTCTCTCTTTCGCTCTCTTGCTGTATAACAGAAAGTGGGGTGTAATTGGTGTGTCTCGTACCTTTCGAGCAGTCCATTCCGTGGAAACCAGGGAAACAGTGACACACTCCTGACACACACTCTCCGTTACCATGACAGTTTCGGGGACACTCCTGCACTGAGTCTGTGAAAGGAACGAACATTCCTAAAAAAGGCCACTTTGATGGTAATGACAGCTATAACCACCACAGCAACCGTCAGAGAGCCCAACTCTCATCTTCTCTTCTCCTCCGCTGTTGCCTTTCCTCCCTCACCCTCTCTCGCTGTCTCTGTCGGAAGCCTGCAGGCTCTGGTCATTATTGATACAACCAATTCAAACAGCGTCACACACCATTTCATTAGCCATGAGTATTATCACGGCAGTTAAACTAGGCCATATCACAGTAGATTAGCGCAAGGTTAATTGGTGAGCCAACGCTTATTCCTAGAATTCATGCACGTGAATATTCATAGCACAAAGGCAAAAGGTGCTTCATTCATTTCAAGGGGATAATCACATATATTAAAATGGTTTAGTATTAATAGATATCCCTTATTTCATTACTTTAATCCCGGTGATTGAAAATAAAGAGTTAATATATATTTTCTTTTCAAGCAGGCCAAAACAGATTAACCCAATTTTTATTTTTAAATAAACTAGAACCGGGAATTGTTGAACTGTAAACTAATGTTAACATACATTTACCATCATAAAGTTCACAAATCTTAGATGTGAAATTCTTATAAATCACATATTCAGACCTGTTATGAATCACTTGATAAGATATATTTTAAGAAATTTGAGGTTTGCTTATCAGCATTTCTCAAAACACTTTCTTTTGTGTTCTGCAGATGAAAGAAAGTCATACAGTGTGACATGGGAATGAGTAAATAATGGCAGAATTTCTATTTTCAGAGAAATTTTCACTTTAAGCAGCATGTCCTTTGGTGTGAATATGAGTAACTGACCCAGTACAGCCGTGCTGAAAGAGACAGATTCCTTCTCCTTTCCATCGTTGTAAAAAGCCAGATGCCATGTGCCGGGGTCCAGATACTGTACAAATATAGCTTCGTTCAGGACCACAGTCTGAATACTGCGCCTTTCACGGGGAGACTCCACCACACTCCATTTCTCCTTTCCATCCAGACGCTCCATATAATCATACTACGAGAGATGTAAATAGAATGAGAGACATATTTTTACTTTACAATCATTTCAAGTGGTTTGACAGAGTTCATGTATATCAAACACTCAGATACTTTGAAGCTCAAAATGATTTTATCGAACACCTGCTGACTTCTAAAATGTATTTGCAATGAGCGATTGATCCACGCTTGTGATGAAAGAGTTTGTTCCTGAAAGGACTTCTGAGCTCTCTCTAAACAGCTCGGGCGCACGCACCTGTGCATGGGACGGAGGCAGTCCTTTCCGGATGTAAACCCCAAACAGGGCATCCTTGCCCAAGGAGATGTTGAACTTGAGAAACTGAGGCTGGTTGAGATGCATCAGAGACCTCCAAAAAACCCCCGGTGGCACCTCCTGGGTCACACGTCTGCCCACCTCCAGGCTGCCCGTATCTATGCTGCTGTTTCGTGCCGCCCAGGGCCCTGAGAAAAGAGAAGAAAGTATGAAACTAAAAATCAATCTCTCACCTCCGCTGTGTTGCAACTGGCCCTTGTTTATAGATTCAGTAGTCGCTTTGAAAATAGAAAACAAAAAGAGGCAGCACAAATATCCTTTCTCTCCGGGTGACACTTATCTTAGCCTGCTATCTGATGGCGGACGAAAAACACAAATGTTGTTTCCTTTTGCCCGTAACCTCACCATTTCCACACAGCGTGAAGAAACCCAAGAGCGTATCACAGCAAACAGGATGGACCCAGAGAGAGAATAAGGTTTTCTGTGTTGAATATCTGAGTGTGCTTTATACAATGGGGCCAGTGAAAGAACTAAAGAATATGTTATGAAGATGAAAAGTTAATGATGGTTTGTTCAGAGTCAGGACAGAACAAGCTGAGCTCTACTGGAACACATGTTGTAAATGTTTAAATGTGTGTGAGGCCTGAAGTGCCTCCTCTCTGGTATTACAGTTTTCTAGTGAGACCTAAAATCGAAGTCTGAATGAAACTATACTGTAGGTTTAATAAAAAAATGTTGTTTTATTTTATACACATAAAAACGTCATTAAAATTCTGTCATACACACGGATAAAGAAGTAGAGGTATTGGTCGTGATTTAAAAAAATAAAACTAGTTTTTGGGAATAAAAACTGTGAAGATAAACATTTGTTTCTTTTGAAAAACTGCAACAACAAATCATTCATTACTATATGAAAAAACACCACACAACCAGGCTCAAGATGGCAAAACATTTTTTTGAATATTGATTTTATATTAACACCAAAAATCATATCTAGATCCATTAAATGGAAATTTTATGCAGCTCTCTGAAAAAAAAAAAAATATGCAATTGAAATAAACCTATTGTAGGTTTTTGAGCAGATTCCATGTTTTATATGACTCAAATAAAATCATGCCGTGGAGAGCAGATATAGTCCCTTCAATAGACAATCATGTAATAAATAAATAACACAAATGTATGTCCACTGATATTATGTAAGAAATATTTTTACGAATTGATCAGTGTATCTTCTACTATTAAAATCCTTATTTTAAACCCAGTGTTGGTCAAAAAGGAACAAACCCAAGACTAATTCAAGAGTGGATTAAAACAAGCTATCATTTTTTGCAGAAACAACCTGCATTGATTTTTTTCCCAAATGCTTGTTTTAAACCATTCTTGTGTCAAATATGAAATTTTTGAACTTCTGGGTTTGTCGTGATCTGGTGGTTAGAGATTTCGACTTTTAAGCAGAAGATTGCGGGTTTGAATCCCAGTGCTAGTGTAAGTCAGTTTGGACAAAAGCATCTGCCAAATGAATAAATGTGAATGTAACTTTCTGATTCTACACCTTACAATGACATTTTTTATTGCCATCAAACTAAATGTAATAAGATGGGGGTTTATTACCTAACCATAAGAAAACTTTCAAAAGCATGTTATAGAATGTTTCAATTAGGATTTTTATGGTATCTCAAGCTAAAGCAAAAAAGTCTTCTATTGAGAGGTTTCGTGTATTCTCCACCCTCAGGCCCTGGCTTATATGCCATGTCAACACCGGCTTCCTGTTTACCAACATAATCACACAAGCTGTTATCCACTTTTCATTTAAGGGAAAATCCATGGTTTCCCTCTCCATTTCCTTCTTTTTAAATTTTCTCTATCTCTTACTCATAGCCGACGGCAACGGCCGGGCGTAAATGGAAGTGGCGAGCAACACATTCACTTACACACATGTGAACACACAACTCCATATAATCAGGTCAGATCCACACTGGAGACCGCAGCCCATTGGTGAAAACCTGTGAAAAATGGTGAGGCTATAAAGAACAATGAAAACACAATCAGGAACGGAGCGGCGGCAACAGGAGATGAAATAGCGTTTCTCATTAATACAAAACAGTCAGGCCAAAAAGAAAAAGACCCATGGATGGAAAATAGCAAACGGAGGATGAGAATTTCCTAAGGGAGAGAGCGATTTGACTTGTGCTGAAGCAACAGTTCTGCTTTATATTTTATGGGGAAACACAATGTGAAGATAGAAGGACCTGAGTTTGAGTGTCAAACCACATCAAGCACCAAAAAACAATCCTGCCAAGTGCAGAATGGACAATCATGTGAGTTACTGTCAAAAACACACCAAATGATTTCACAGATCAGACCTACAAATCACACCAGAGAAGCTGAGATAAGAGCGTCTTAACACAACATGCCAGACAATAAGACTGGAAAACATATACAGTCGACCAAATATAAGATGAGGGACAAAACAACCAGACCTGGCACAACACAACAGTTATTATGTGTTTCTATGCCTGGTAGTCTCTTTGTAGCATGTGGCAATACTGTATGATTAATGAATTTAAATTATTTGTATTGATATAGGAAAGAGAGAGAACAGGTGAAGCTGGGAGGAAAAGATAGTATTGACATGACCATGCTGAGGATTTTAGATGAGAGCACTTGAGCTTGAGAGCAAAACCCACAATCTTTTTCTACAGTAGTACCCACACACACCCACAAACACACAAAACCATTCTGATGACAAACCTAGATCATTATATACAGTAACCAAATAAGTAAAATAGATAAAAAAATGGGAAAATGCAGAATAGGATTTGTTTATATGTCACTTTCTACAATAGTTTTTTTATGTTTTTACGTGAAACACTTTACACTATTGAAAGAATATTTAATTTTTAAAGCTTTGATATTAAATAAATATAAAATAGTCAATCTGATTAACTCAAACATTTATATTAGAATTACAAATATACTTATGTATAATACTTATATGCATTTGTTAAATTAACATTAACTCTTACATTGTGAATTTTAGAGCAATGAACTGTTGGATTTGTAATAAATAATTAGAATTTCATCCACGTAAAATTCTATTTAATTTTTTTAATTAAAGATTCAATATATCTTTTTTTGTCATGTAACTTTCATGCGATATTTACTAAGCCACATAAAATATATTTTACACTGTTTTCATCCATGTAAGTTCAACAATCGCTCTTCACTGATGTTTCTGAAGACATCCGTGTTATCCGCAGGTTTTGAGGATGTGCTTATTAACTGAGATTAGATTTGTACTTGGTGTGATTGAACTGCTTGGCTCTGCTCAAACTATATTATTCTTACTGTTTCTATGCACAAAATATCCTGATGTGCTGTATAGGTATGTTTCCCAGCTCAAGTCCCCATTCATCTTCATCAAAATGCTTAACGATATAGCACGTGCTCTTTTAACTCTGTTGTTGTGAAATCTACATCTTTTTGATGTTGATAAAAGGCTTAAGTACGCATAGATTTCTGGGTGAAACATCCCCGTATAGCATGATTAAAGGAAACATACGTAGAATTATTAACTAACTATTATTAACTATTCATCAGACGGTTTGCGCTTTCATGTGACACATGCTAAGATCCAAAATTCTATTTGAAATATACAGCTAGAAGCCGTTATCTATGAAGCGTGAACAGTTATCTGAATTGTGAACCACTCCTATCGCATCAGCGGTGATATGATCTGTGCGACCCATTTGAATTCTACAGAGAATTTCATGCTTTAATGTGTTGAGGATGTGAAACATCTAAAACAGAGCCACAATCTAAACATGCTGATGGAAAAATGAATCTATTCTTAAAAATAGAAATAATTGATCATGTTTTATAGTAGACTTTATGTACTTTTGTAAATGAAACTTCCTATGTTAATCAAATCTATTTGACTTGAAAATTCTCAAAACGTTCCCAAATTTTTTACATTGTAGTCAATGTACTACACTTACAAATTAATGTTGAAGAATTTATCATACAGTCACGGTAATGCAGAATACAAAAGAAGATATTTTGAAGTATGTTGATAACTTAATAGTGGGAGTACCCATTTATTTGCATTAGTTTTGTGTCCATAAAATAGAAGTGAATGAGTGCCACTGCTGTTCAATGACCAGAATTCTTTTAAATATTTTCCTCTGTGTTTTGCAAATGACAAGAGATACAGAATGATACAGAATGATACAGAATGTGGCGGCAAGAGTTGTGTTCAAGGAACCAAAGAACCCATGTCACACCTCACCCATTAAACTAAATTGGTTCCCCATAGTCTCGCATTGAATTCAAATCACTCCTTATCGCCTGCAGGGCCACCACTGGTTCAGTACATAGCTATCTTCACTCGCTTACTCAAACGTCTTGTGGTGTTATCCCAAAAGGGTAAGAAATCGCTCTCTCGCACCTTCTCTGCATCCGTTCCTCGATAGTGGAACGATCTGCCTTTTACATCACGCTTGGCAGTCTTTCTAACCCAGTAAGTTTTATGTCACTTTGTGTATCTTAGTACCCTCGTTGTAGCACTTCTTCACCTTTTGTTGTCTCTGCCATTTACCGCTTCATTGTCTCCATGATTCTTTGTAAATCGCTTTGGATAAAAGCATCTGCTAAATGCTTAAATGTAAATGTCAATGGTAATGTTGAGTAACCAAATAACACTTTTGGTGAACTATTCTTTTAAAATTGAAATGGGTTTCAATCCTTATTTTAAGAAAAGTAAAGACAGTTTTTCACAATTTTTTTTCTTCCAAATTTCGGTATTATGATGGGAGTATTTTGCAATTAAACACGTGTTAAACAAAATAAAGCCATGTGGCATCAATGCCACACAGTTCTTTTTAATATGTTTATTGTTCCATCATAATGAATATGCTGCATATAAAAATGAACACCTTCCCAGCTCCACCAATGCCCACGGCCTCTTCTCAGCCTAATCAAATGGTAACTTGGTTTCTTATGACTTGTCAGACAGCTCCAGAAATGAAGCCCAGAGAATAATGTCCCTTGTCGGTTGTGAAAACAGTCAGCGAGTGTGTGGGCATAAATGTGCAGCGTGAAGGGACCTCGGCGAGCGACAGAAACAAATTACTAAACACAAATCAAAATGAGTACAAGCTTGAAACAAATTGATATACGGTGCAGTGGAGGTTTCAGCGCAACCTCTGCGTGTGTTGTGCTGTCACAAACCCCGCGACCTCACTACTGCAGCATGCTGAGAGGCTGTACTGCTCACCTCTGCCTCCAGAGGACGCTGTCGCTACGTCACTGTTGCTGGGCAGCCCGGCTCCCAAGCCGTTGTTGAGCAAGGGACCAACCACTGGTTTCAGCTGCCAGTTTAGCCCCAACAGATTCATGGCTGAGAGAGAAAGAAAGACAGAAGAGAACAGAAAGAAGAGAAAGTGTAAACAGTGCCGACATATGGGAGAAGAAAAGTAGGAAAGGAAATAAGTTGAAGAGGCAAATGCGTCTTTGCTCTGAACTACGGCACAAATGATTTCATTTGAACGAAATGCTTAACTAAAACAATATTGATCTGGGAAACCCGGTGGAGATGAGGAGAGGCCGTACGATGAAGTGGTTTATTTTGTCTGTATGCAAGCAGTCAAGTCATTTTTATTGATTGCATGACGGATAGATGTTGACTGACTGACAGGCCATCTGTCACTCATATGACACGTGCTTCTGATCCTAAGGCTGATATATGTCAGAACAGCACGAGTTTGTTTAGAAGACTTGGGGCTCTTTCACATGCCAGACATCTCTGTATCACAAGTGTTTCTCGAAGCTAATTCACACTGAACACCGACGAGGGTTTCACACGGATAGAACAAACTCCAACAAACAATCTATATCGGTCTATATGAGGTTGCAACGAAAATCACGTACATTTATTTCTACACTTGATGTCTAGATATTTAATGCGTTTAAACACCTTACAATAGACTATGTATAGTTCAACTTAGAGTATAATATATTCCAACATGATCTTGCCAAATGTAACAAAGTATAAGTGTCTAGTTACATTGGGATGGAAATGTTAACCAGTCTCACAACTTACTTAAAGAAATAAAAAGTGACAAAGTCGTCGTTGCAATATGACGTATATTATGCGAATCAGAGCGCATCAAAAACTTTAACAGCCAAAAAGTGCATCAATGGTAATTCCTATTCATGAGCCAAGCTGATAAGCTTTGTAAAATTTTGGTAATTTCTTATGCACTTGAATATAATACGATTACAATTGATCTCCGTATTTAAAGTTGTCACAGTTTAGAATCTTGGCTCGGTATAAAACAAGCTGAGAACCTGTGCATTGTTGTATTTTTATTTTATAACTGAATGTGGAATTATTTATTTAAAGGGGTACTCCACCCACAAATGGAAATTCCGTCATAAATAAATCACCCTGAAGCTGTTCCAAACCTGAATTCAATCCTTTGTTCAGATCAACACAGAAAATAATTAGAAGAATGTAGTGGGGAACTCTTCACCAACGTGGCGAAAACAATAAAATGGTGGTCAAAGGTACCCCAGAACTGTAAAATCATTTGTGTCCACAGAACAAACAATATTTTTTATCTAACTTGGTAGTGAATGGTTCACCAGATCTGTCTAGCTAAAAACATTCTTCCAAATATCTTTTTCGTGTTCAATCAAAGAAATGTCCACACGCTTGGAAGAACCTGATGGTGTTTATGACAGACTTATGCAATTTTGACTAAAACTAAAGTGACAAAAGCCTCGAGACCAACAGATTTACTTTCAACTCAACAGGTTAAAAAGTTAACAAACCTAGACTCTAAAACCAAGCAGAATCTCGACAACATCCACTTCTTTCATGTGCAGCTGGCTCTTTCTGCATCAGTCTGAGTGACAGCCAAAAGCAAGCAGATTTTTTCCTGTTTTTTTTCAGGCTGTTGCTGCTTCCTCCGCCTACGGAGCTTATTTAGGTTCACTCGCTCCGAGGCCTGCGTGCAGTTTGTCAGCCCAATCTTTTCCCGACCCCTGTCCTTTCTACTTCTGGCATGAAACTTTTATCGTCAGGAGAAGAAAGGAGAGCGCTTAGTCTGCCTAACTCCAGAGGTGCCGTGGGAGGGAGGGAGGAAGCTCTGTGTAATGCGCGGTCCCTGGCTGATTGCTGGATCTGCCTTTATCTCTCGCTCCTGTGTGTCTCTGTCGTCTGTTCCTTATGGAGCCAGTAAAGACGGGCTGATATTGTGTGAGATTGTGAGTCATCTGAGGCAGATGAGACCGCAGCAGCGTTGCTTCAGTAGTCAGAGTCACAGTAGGAGGCAGTAAGTGAATTAAATTTATAGATGAGTTGTATTACTTTCATGTATCACCTCCTGTGGTTTTTTTGAGCTCTTGATCTGTTAATCTATAGTCGTGTAATGCAGAAATGTACACAGTTATCTTTCAACCTTTCCCTGTCCTAATCTTTCTAAAGTCTTGATTTTTCATTATTTGTAAATGCATTCTGTGTATTTCATGGTTTACTCTCTAGCCTTCTCTCTCTCACTGTCTCTGCATCCCGTGGTCCTGATGCTGCACGTTGAGATGCAGAGGATGCTACTGTCTGTTAGTGTAAGTGACTCCGCCCCTCTCCTCACCTTCGCTCTGCTTGCCTATCGCACCTAAATCTCATCCCAGAAAATCAATTTTCTCTTCTGTCAAATTCCATCTCCCCCTCCGCCTGCGCCCAGACACGGTCTCTCTCTCTCTTCCCGTCTCCGTCTCTCTCTCGGTTAAAGGAAAGCGCTGACACTCTGACAGTCTCTACCGTCTCTGTCAGCTGTTTTATTTGTTTCAGACAGTCTGGAGAAAACACAGAGAGAGCTTTTCTCTCCTCGTCTTTCTGTTTTTCAATCTGCTCCTTCACCTCTCTCTCTACTGTGTGTCATCCTGCTCAACCTCCTGGCCTGCACCATATCTCCTCATCCACCTTCCGATGGTACTCGCCGATAGAGGAATGCTTATTTTGAGGTCGATGAAATGATTAGCAAATGATAAAGCGAATTACAATACGTACAAACACAGAAAGATGAGACCCAGGCAGATAAACGGCAGCTCTGACGCTGTTTGCTTGCTCTGGATTTTTGCTTTCTGTTGAATGTGTGTTTTGTATTAGTGATTTACTTTTTGTATTAGTGAAGTTCTGGCGCAGTTTTGTCTACCATTTTTAATTTTCCTACTATAGAAGTCAATAGGGTTGAAGAACTGTTTGGTTACACGCATTCGTCCAAATATCTTTCTCTGTAGTTAAACAAAGAAAGAAAATACTATAGTTTTGCAATAACTTGAGTGAAACGATCCATTTAAAATCAACTCAACTATTTAGGTACTTTTGTTGAGCAACGAAATATTTAGACTTCATTGTTTCAACAAATGATAAGAAAGGCCTTTCTCTACTTTTTAACAGTTGGTAAGTTTATTTATCTAACTGTCACAGTTATTCATGATCATTAGCGTTTTTGCTGTGTAAAACTGGATACAGCACTAGATTTTACTTGCTCTAATGGAAAAGTATGTGACCCATTTTTGGCCCTGACCCAAAGTTAAAAAGTGATCTGTACCAGTAGGTGGCAATGTTGAATTATAACCCAATAACAATAAATATGATGGATGTTCAAAAGAAAACATAATGAGACAAGGAGAAGGGTGACATGCTCGACTAGTGTTGGCCCCCAAAATGAACGGTTGTTTTAGCACAGGACGTGATCCTCTTTTTTTGCCTTCACGTACAAGCGGTGCACCAACACTGAGCACCTATCACTGCGTTTCTAGTGTTTATGGAGATCGTCCATAGTCAACTTTTTTCATTTTAACTAAACATTTAGTTTGATTTATGGATGGCAGTTTTCACATAGGAAACAAAGTTGTACCCCAACAAGGACAGAAATCCCAGGCCATTTGTCTGACCAATTCTAAATGATAGGCAAGTGTTGGTGGAAAATATGAGTTTTGCTGAAGCACAAATATTTCCTAAAGTATGGATTCTTGTATTTAAAAAGATGCTTCAAAGAATATGTATGAGGTAAATAGATGTTTCTTATGTTTGCGTTGGCATGTCTGTACCATGGTTATACAATGACAGATGTTTGTGGTTGGAGTGTTCCAGAACTCAAAATGCTGTTCGGGTACACATGCCAAAAGACCTGCCACAAGGTTACCTTGGACAGAGAAGAGAGAGATAGATAGATAGAGCGGGCGAAAGTGAGGAACAGAGAGAAAATCCACCGGGGAGCGATGAAAAGACAGGAGGGGAGAGAAGCAATGCGAGGTGGAAGTAAGACATGTGAAGGCGGTCCTCTGAAATCGAAGTTTAAGGTTGTGCTGAAGGTAAAGCGATGTGTGTGAATCCTGGAGGTAGCTCCTGGCAATATTTCTGTTTAGTTGCGTTGCGAAATCGAGAGAGAGAAGTGGAAGCCGTATGTGCATATTGAGGTAGGGTTGGCAGAACGACCCTCTACGATTCACATGCACCTGTCATCACCGGTTAGACCTCTGTGACCACACACACACAAACACACACACACACGGTTATGGGCAGGTGGCAGGTTTCTCCCTGGTAGAGCAGACCCATATGCCTGTGTACTATAGTGGTGTCGGCTGAGCTGTTTCTGGGCCGAGCGGAAAGTAAGACACATGCGAGTGGACACCCAGGTCCAACCTGAATCCAAAATACACCTATAAATAACTCAACCACCTCGGACTATAGATTTCTGCACATGCCTGCATTTGAATTGAATGGATTTATTAACTTATCTTTATATTTTTTCATACAAATGGTCTCTGGTGGCCCCAATGAAATTAGACAAAACATTTATATATTGGCCATTTTTATTCTGCCTTTGTATTAATCGACAATCGGCTTGCAGTAGCACAATAGATTTAAGCAGGCTAAAATATTACACTTCTTGTAGACTGAAAATTGAAAAAATAAGCCCATTTTTACTGAATAATCTCAGGTTTGTGAACAATGGCAGCTCAAATACAGTGGAATTCTGTGTGCACAGGCAGTGTAGCCCACATAAAAAAAAACATTACAAGACCACACATTTAATAAGCAATATTGTTCCCTAAGATATTAAAATTGAAGAGAACCATAGGAAATTCAAGTCTTCATATCAGTTCATCATAAAGAATACTCACACTTATTTCCCTATGTAATTGTTCTATATATAAACATATATATGAAGTGTTCTTGATGTACATCCCTCTATTTTCTATTATCACATAAACACATATATACAAATAATATAAATATGCTATATTTGTTCTGTTCCCCCATTTGTTCTGCAGTGATAATTGACTACTGCATAATACTGTAAGTCGCTTAGGATAAAAGCATCTGCCAAATGAATACATGTAAATGTAAAATCTATCAACAGTTAATTGTACAAAAAAGTGGTATTTACTAAACCTTTTTAAATAGCAATTAAACATTCTAAAAGGTAAAAATAATTATTATTAAAGTTTATGTTTTGTGAAAAGTGTTGTACTTTTAATGGTAAAAGATTTTTTGTGCAAAAACAGAAAACAATGTTTTACCATTTTTCATAAATATTTTCATATATCTTTTTTCTTTATTTTCATGTTTTACTCTATTATTTTTTTTGTTTTGTTTCACATTAACTTTTGGTCAACTTATCAGAAACTATACAGTTTGATTAATATTAAATAAAATTCATTATTAATTTGTAAATTTTTTTTCAAATGAACTCTTTAAAAGCTATGTGTAATTCCAATTCAACCATTCTATGACTTCTTTTTGGCTTTCTTGCTTGATGTAGTCTTGTTTTATGAAAGTTTCCTGTGTAAAGATGTGTCAGAGCAAACAATAAAAGTGAGGGGAAAAAAGGTTTTTTGCAATATAATTTTCTACAGAGAGCTCTCTCTCTCACTCTCGGGTCAACTCACATCTCCACATACTACGATATGCAGAAACCAGGACATCCAATCTCTCCATCCACGCACACCTCCTCATTCAACACATCACACAATTACACAGCCATAATTAGAGCGCAAAAGAGACCTCATATTACTTAAAAGGTAATTTTCCCTTACCTTATTTTTGCGGTCTCCCTTGGCCTCCATAATAAACGCATATTAACTGTTCTAATTTACCACTAAATTAACAAGACTGACCTCAATTACGGGACTAATTGTAAGCGGTGACTATCATGGATGGTGTTTGTAATTGGTTTACGAATCCAACAACACAAAAAGGAAAATCTTACTAGCTTCTTCCCACATCTGAAGCTCTTGCATGGTTGCTTCTCGCTCAGACTTTACATCTGTCTCTCTTTTGTTTTTTTTCCTCTGTCTGTTCCTGACAGAATAAGGCTGTTTTGTTTTTCCATATCCGCATGTTTTTTTTTTATCAGTTTAAGGTTTTATTTTGCTGTTTGATTCTTGTTCCTGTTTTTTATGACTACTCCTTATCTTACCCTTGTTGATTTGTTTCTTTCCAATGACTTTTCTCAGAAAACCACCTCTGTTTGGATTGGATAACCTTCGCATACGCGGGTTCTCATTTGCTCTACTCCAAATCCTATTGATCTGCCTACGGAGGACCCAAGCCTCCCGACAACGCTTTCGACACACAGGCTCCTAAAGATTAATTAGTCATCTTAATTATACTGCTTTTTAATTCACCTCATATTAGCCAAATTCTCAGGCAACATCACATGTAGCACTCTCGACAAAGCAGGCAATCCCAGAATGCACTGCAATTAACTCATTAAGAAAAACTAAAAGCAAATTATATAATTATTGTATACATTAAGACAGGTAAATGCTAGATTAAAATCATAGCTACACTACAATTCCACGCTACACAACTTGCATATAAAATTTTCATTTTTCTGTGTCTATTTATGAAGAATATGTAGCGTTATGGAAGTGACAATCCCGAAATAGCCCTTAGTTGGCTGTCAACAATCATGCACTTAAAATAAAATAAATGCCTCACATAAGTATTTGAACCACCAAATGATTTTAACATTATTATTCATTTCACAGTCTCTTTTATCCTAAGCGACTTACAAGTAGTGTGCTGTGGCCAACATTCACTGCAGAGAAGGTGTCTTGCTCAAGGACACTTCAGTCATTGTCTACTGGCACTGGACAGTAAATTAATTGACTTCAAATTAACTGTCAATAAATTAATTAACATAAGTTTATGCTAAAATGAATTAGAAATCGAGAAGGCTTGTACAACATTTTTTAATTTTCCTTCAATAAATGTTAAAATTAACATGAACTACGTTTAAAAACAAATTATTTTTGTTGCCAGTAACATAAATAACAAAACAATTGAATAACATTAACAATAATTTATAAATGCTTAAAAACTATGCTGTTTATTATTAATTAATTCATGCTGGTTAATGCCTTTATTAAGAAATACCTTGACAAACCAACACTTTATTGTAAAGAATTTAAAAATATATATTTACATTTTTCCTTACTTAGAGATATTGCTTTTCACAATGATTAATAATTTTTAACTTACTTCATTTTTTTAAATTAATTGTAAACCCAGTTTAATTTAAAATATATACCTCATTTTTTTTATAGTTCATGCACTGTTGATATGGGACAATTATTATTCATGTCAGGCCTGCTCGCTAAACACACGTTGCATTGTAAAAGCTATCAACCCTTGAATTTCTAAAGAGGGAGGGAAATCCAATCTATTATCCTTCTGTCATGAGATGAATGTGGTGACCGGGCCCACGTGCCAGCTTATTTCATACTGATGGACATAAATGGCATCCCTGCATACATCATTTCTACAATAACAGTTTGGTTGGGCGAGATCAGAAGGGTGTTTTAATACGTGTGTGTTTGTGTGTTCATGAAGCTGGACATGGTGAGGCTGCAGGATAACTCACAGTCAAAGAAAAGCCGGGTCAAAAGGCCTTTGAAGCTCAACTACAAAGCACAGGGATACCCCCATAGGCATTGCATAAGTGTGTGTATGTGTGGGCGTACATTTCATTAGAGTCTTGGTCTCTGTCCCTTGGGACGGGGGGCAAGTTCAAATACACAGTTAATGAGTGAAGAAGCCATCAGTTGCATCCTCACACACACATAAAAACACAGGCACACACACGCACAGACAGAGTTCCACCAGGGGACCAGCCCAACTGAATGATGCAACCTGAAGCTCACTGCCTACTACAAAGTCACACCGGATGTTTGTCACTTTTTTTCATAAATATTTCATTTTTATATACCGTAAAAATATATAAAAAGATTACATTAGTTAACTAAGCACACATCCTTACCCTAACCCAAAACCTTATTATAGTTATAATATATCTTTATTTATATATATCCCATGGTTTTAAGACAGTGATTAAAACACAATTAAAATAGATACTACCCAAACTCTATTCAATCTGTTGTTACCATGGTTTCACTATAGTAACTACGATGTGTTGATGTGTTTTCTGTAGTAAACCCACAGTTTATTTTCATATATGGTAAACTGTCTTAATTGTGATTCAAATTATCTTCTCATTATAAATCCTTCTCTAATGCACACTTAATAAATCATGCAGTGATTTGGTTTATTATTGATGTTGTGTATATTTGTAAAGCATTATGATAAATAGCGTAAATGCTTCTATATCTCTTAACTTTTTTTGCATTATGATTATAAGAACTGTAATTACAATAATGGATCTTAAAGGGGTAGTAACCCAAAAAAATTAAGTTTGTCACATTATTCATTCTTAAATCTTCAATTGACCAGGACTTATAATGATATTTTGAAGAATGTTTATAAACAAACAACTCTAGTAGACAAGCTAGGCAAATCTGCCACCAAACGGTTGGCTTTCCCAAATTGTTCAAAATATCTTCATTTGCAACAGTAAAACAAGTAATGTAAACATGTTTGGAATGACTTGAAGGTGAGTAAATGACAGCATTTTCATTTCTGGGTAAACTCTTTCTTAAAGTGAACAAAGAATGGACAACTTCTTTGTTAGTTTGATCATTAAGCACAACATGGCTGATACAGTATGTTCTTGATACTTTCAGGAAGTTCAGCACTTTTCATGTTAAACATGCAGACAATCCCAGACATTATGAGAAACACAAACCTGCCACGTAATAAAGCTTAAATCAGAGTGCAGGAATGGGACGAAGAATGGCTTTGCAAACCTGTTTATCAAGACAAACAGAGAAGCTTGTGGTTGTGCATCGTGTGTGTGTGTGTTTTGCCTTGAGGCTCATCCATTCACATTAGCGACAGGAAATGAGAGGCAGCTGAAATCACGAGCTAGATCAATGACACACAGAGATAGACACACCCGGACCGTCTCTCTATCTTCATTATGGCTGCATTTCTCATTCTCTTCATCACTGTCTGCCTCGCTTCTGCTGTCTGTCCGTCTTTGAAATTCTGATGGATATCAGGGCTCCAGTACGTCAGCATGTCTTAGATATTTTCATATGTGTTTTATTATAGTGAGATTGGCATACTTTTGTGATTTCAGAAATATTTAGTTTGTCCCTTTCTTCACATACTATAATCCAAGTCGCCACACATGGCCTCATCGATTACAGATATAAGCGATAGCCTAACATCTCATTGCTTATTATCAACAAGTTGGAGTTTGCCCCATAAAAACAATGTTATTCCTTTAAGAAGCTTATTCATTCTGGATTGTTGGGGTTATCTCTCACAACTTTAGATGTCTTTTTTTCGGAGGGCCCATGATCTGTTGGAGGTCAAAATGACGGATCAAAGAATTTTCACCGAAATCCTGGCACGGCCCAACTTTGTTTGACAGAAACAGATGCAGGGACAGACATGAAAAGAAGTGAGAGACAGCTGTTAGACGCTTAGCGATGGACAGTGCCGGGTCAACCAGAGCATTGTGGGACGTCAACTGAAAGACCAGTGCCCGCTGCTTAGATTAACACCGGAGCTGACCACCGTGCCAGAAATGAAACACATCAATCAAAACTGACAAGGACGAAGACAGGCAGAAGGGAAGATGAGGTAAACCACCCTTACTTTTTGTAATGCCCTCTCCCATGTCCTCTCTAAGTGAACTTGTGTTCTCGTACCCTTGGTGTGACTTTTCTCGACCTACCACAGCATGCCGAGAGTCACCAGCTCCCAGACTACCTCCCCTGCTGCTCCCGAACCAGAAACACTGTACGCGCCATATGCTTTCTCTTCTATACGTGCCATAAGTTGGCACTGTGTCAAAGTTCATCAGCCTCTTTCCTCATTGTCTCAATGTCCCTCATGACTGCCATAAGATGACATGCTAAGGTCACATTTAAGACTCATGATGGCAGCGTTCCACAACAACATTGAAAGCTGTGCATTGTGTACACTCACCTCAATTCTTACAAAATCTCTTCTCTATTTTTTTCTTATTTATCACTAGCCATCCTGCATGTTTTTCACTGGGTTTTGCAAAAATCTAACCAATAAAAAGTATTAAAGAGTTTGTTGGGCAAACTTGGTAAACTTGGACAAACAGAATTAAGAGCTCCTAGGGTCCTTCTTCTCATTATACATTTCTTTTTGTGTCTGTGTAAGTACCTGGAAATGATCCGTGAAGTAACAAATATTTATGAAAAATCAATTTTGCATCAGAAATTACTTCTTGGACTGCACACTGGAAAAAAAGGGTTGTGGGAATTACTGTTATCTTGTACATTGGTTCCAAATTATTAAATTAAGTTGTGTTTGACATAATTTCTTAGAATTTCAAGATGAATTTCTTTTGTAACTTAATGGAACATGTATGTTCCATGGAACCAATGTACATAATATAATTAAGTTATTCCAACTACCCATTTTTCAGTGCAGTAGTTCGTGTGTGTGTTTGTACCAAGAAACGATCTGTTAAGTTTCAAATCCCAAAAGTTCAAGAAAAAACGAGTTATTGTCTTCAATCTGAAATCAGATGTCTTGGATAACAGCAAACACAAGGATTGTGTGCATATAGTTACTTCTGTGACGTGACCAAGAACTAAGTAAACTGGAAGACGGGCTTGGTCAGGAACAAAATCTGCGTGCTTTTCAGACATGAGGGAAGACGCAAAGCTTTAAGGTAAATAATAAAGAAATAATGCATTTTTTAATGATTTAATGAAATTGAGGAGGAATTGAGTTGATAAAATTGAGGAGGACCCAAACAATACAATCATTAATATGTATATCATTATCATCATCACTCTTAAAGCACTCTAAAAGAATAGTTTTCTTTCAATATTCCTAAAAAGAGCAGATTTAGTGATACAAGGTATTCACCAAATATCCAATTTATCTAATGTTTTTTTCTTTTTTTATGCTTTAAAAAAGGTCTCCAAAAATAAAACATCAATTGTAATCTCAAATATCAAATAATGTATTTCACGTGAGTACACGATCACATGTGACTGGCCATCAACCAAGATCAGATGGTGATTACGGTCCAGTGATGTTACTATATCAAAATGTACATTATTGGCTTTCTTTGTCTTTGAATTGACCTTTTCACAAACAAGGCTGTGTAATACAACCTTCAATTACTGTAAACTTGATGCAACTTTTGTTCCTTATGACCCGAAAACTGTATAAGGGATAGTGAAGCCTCAATTCATTGGTTGTGAGTTGATGTTTGTGGACGCTCCCTGACTCCACTGACACTGCAGTGTGCGGTGAGAGTAAGCGGCTGTGATTACTCAATAAAGCTACAGACAGCAATGCGTTATGGATGGAGGTGCACACATCGACTGGCGTGAAGGTCAACGGCCCAGAGTGGCGATGAGCATGTGAGTCATTGGTGGGCAATGGAGGGAAGTGATGAGGCTGCTAAAAATACAGTCAGGGGGGAGAGAGAGAGAGAGAGAGAGAGAGAGAGAGAGAGAGAGAGAGAGAGAGAGAGAGAGAGAGAGAGAGAGAGAGAGAGAGGAGAGAGAGAGAGTGAGAGAGAGAGAGAGAGAGAGAGAGAGAGAGAGAGTGAGAGAGAGAGAGAGAGAGAGAGAGAGAGAGAGAGAGAGAGAGAGAGAGAGAGAGAGAGAGAGAGAGAGAGAGAGAGAGAATTTGTCTTCTGTCTTGTTCTATGACACTCACCACACAGCCTGTCTCCAATGATGTATGAGCTGCCTCTATATCCGAAAAAACACAGAGGTGACACAGAATGTACACACCCCTCACTATCACCACACACACTTTCCAAGCTCAAGGACACTCCTGAGTTGGATTTTTTTTGCAGAGCTCTCTTTATGTAACAGGATTACCCTTCCCCACCTTCTAACGTCTGGTTAATAAAATTAAAGGTGGTTTCCAGATCAACACGTACATTACCCTGATTTACAGAATAGACACCCATTCATCATCTTTTAAGAATGCAATCCCAAGCATATCTTCACTTTAACCCAACCTATAACTGGGTTCTAATTGGGTCATTAAATTGTCCCTAACCCTAAAATCTGCCCTACTTTATTACCACACTAAATTATGTATTAGCATGTTTTTTGAACGAATGGCACTAAAAGTCTTCCATTTCCCTCTTCCTATCGTTGGCTTACTTGCCCCGCTTCAAGCCATTCAGACCACAGCCTGTGGACTCAGCATGTAGCCTGATGAAGTCTAAACCTTGTTATCTCAGTTACACATTCCATCTGCCGTCCTCTTTCCCTTGATCCCTTGCTCTTTGATCACTCTGGGCCAATGAATCAAGCAGTCTTTAGTGTAGACAAGACCGCCAGGGAGCTGCTGAACGTTTGTCTTCTCCACAACATATGATGACAGACCTGTTTCTCTTTTGCATCAGGACCGCTCACCTGTATCCTAGCAACCCCATCCCTTCTGTGGCAGCATCACAACACGAGAGTGATTTCATACACTTTCTCTTCTCTTCTCTTCTCTTCTCTTCTCTTCTCTTCTCTTCTCTTCTCTTCTCTTCTCTTCTCTTCTCTTCTCTTCCATTTACAGATACCCCGTTTTGGGCTTTCAGAGGCTGCGGTGCAGTTCTGGGACATATATCAATCCCCATAGAGAGTGGGAGTCTTTTAGGACCTCAGTAAAAGATGAGGAAATAAAAATAACTTCTTCCTTCTCTCCTCTGCGCACAAGATCCCCTTTTCCTAAATTCCCAAGGAGATTTGAAAGCCCTCAGCGGACCAGCAAACGTGTCTGTGTTCAGGAAACTGCTGTAATGGCACATTTATCTGTTTTTGCGGACACACACACATACACACACACACACACACACACACACACACACACACACACACACACACACACACACACACACACACACACACACACACACACACACACACACACACACACACACACACACACACACACACACACACAATGTAAATGTACATAAACTCTCTCAGAGAGCTTTAGTTGGGCCAGTTTCCAGCAAAGACCTCCACTGAATATTGCTGACAGTATGGTTAAAATTACCTATTTAAAAATAAATGAACATTTATTGAAAGCATTAAAAATCATTAAAGTTATGTGAATCATTAAAGTCCAAATAAAAGTCCTTTCCCTATCCTTCAAGATAACGATGTTGTTTTACATACACCAAATACTATAGAAACACTACATTGGAACCCAAAAGAAGATATTTTGAGAAATGTCTCCTTGAAAGAACAGTTTAAACCAAGGATATTATCCCTCAGGGTAACAGAAAATAAGATATTGTGATACACGTGATACATTGTGTTTCACCCTGAAATAATAATCTTTAGTGGAGCACAAACAGAAATATTTTGATAAATATATCGAAAAAAACAGATCACCCAAAAATGTATTCTTCAGTGGGACCCAAAAGAAGAAATTTTGAGAAATGTCTACCAAAGAAACGGTACATCCAAAACTATTCTTCTTCAGGGGAACACTGTGGGTGTGCTAATAAAATGGAAGTCAATGGAAATCTGTTAAGTTTCTTATAGTTCACCTTTTCAGCATAGGATTTGCAGCATCTTCTACTTATAATGTTTCTGAATAACCGAGCTGGCCTTCAGGGCAAGAGTTGCAGACAGCACAAAGGAGCATGAACCATTGAAGGACACGAGAAAGGCAGACGCATAGCTGAATGCACGTATGGCAAAGCACGGGAAGAACAAGGACATTGTGCTGAATCCTGCACTTTCTGACCGCCCCATCTGTTGAGCGAGGTCTCCAGAGAGACAAGGGGCAGCGCGAGTCCGTGTGACACATCTGCCCCCTGCTTGGGGCTTTTAAAAGAGACACAAAGGCATCCTGCCAGAGCGAAACTCCCCAGCCCAGGTGTGCTTCTAATAGAGACAACAGAATGAGAAAGTCTTTTACAGAGCCTGATCGCTTATGTCTACTGTACTGCATGCACTTCTGCATCTCAATCTTTGCCTGTAATCGTCTCGATCATTTCCTCCTCTCTCGTTTATTTCAATGACAGCGTACTTTTGGAGTCTTTTCGTTTTCATGCTATTCACACTCTAAGTATTAAACTCATCCAGTGTGAAGGACTCATTTCGTTTCTCCACTGGGGGTCCTTACAATGTACCGTGAGGTGTAGGAAGGAGGCCACCGCTTCTCCATTACAGAGTAAGTGACGTATGCCAGCGCTCACAAAGAGAGGTGAAAGAGCCTTTATTGAAAATAATAACACCCTCAACCGTGTCCTTTATGGACACAGCGTGGGGTTAAGGACTCGCAGGCAGTGCTTTGCATTTTAAGTGTCCTTCGCAATTAAACACCTGCTTTGTCTTTAGGTTGATTTGGATTTTTAAGGGTTATTCTAGAGGACTTAATGTAGACTAGAATAATTATTTTTAATTATATCTCTGGTTATCCGGTTATTTTTTGTATTTGAATCTGACTTACTATTTCTTGCATTCTGCTGGCACCGTCAGTGGTGGATCAGGTCAAATACAAGGACTTTTGTTGAAAGGTAAGTCAATCCGAACATGAAAAGTGAGTCAATGTTTAAACCTTAATGACATACATCTTTGTGCAAAACAAAAAAGAACATATTATGAAGAATGAACGTAACCATCAAACATCTGTCCCCATTGATGTCTATTGTGTGGATACAAACCCAATGCAAGTCAATGGTGGCCAGTGGCTTTCTGTTACATCTTTCAAAATATCTCTTTTTGTGTTTTGCAAAAGAAAAGGTATACTGGTTTGAAATATCAAGAGCGTGAAACATCATATGTACCGGGCAAAATAAATCCCCTTAAAACAGCCCTCATTTACTAAGAATGAAGTGCTTGGCTAAATGTTCTGTTGCGGTGCTCCAAATCGTATCACATAAAAGCGATTGATATAAATGAGTTAAATTTACAAATGAAAATTATTTATACTTTTGCAACCAAAATCAAATTTGCAGATATACACAGGTTAAAGCTAGAATAGAAGACAAGATGTCACATTATTAATTCAGATAATGGTAACAGGATCATCAGTGAGTCCTATTCACAGATCAGCTGAAATCAGTCAGGTAATATTTCTCCATTTTTCCGCAGGCATTTTCAATAATGAGAAGCATCTGGACGAACACACAGCAGTCTAATGATGAATAACCTACTTAATCTCAATGCAGCATTAAATTATCTGCTCATTGCTATCTCTGATGTGTTTCCACACACACCCATACACACACCATATTGCCTTAACCGCTTTCTTAAATGGTTTTAAATAGTCATGATGCAAAATCTCTAGGGGAGGATTTTAAATGCCTAACATTGTGTACTGTGAGGTGCTTCAGTCCACACTAACTTCACACAAAAGCTATATAAGCAAAATAAGCTGTTTTACCAATGAAGTAGGACAGCAGAATTGCCAGCAGGGCGGCGGCGGCGATCGCAGAGAGGGCAGCGCATTTCCAGCTGCAGTACTTGGAGGGTTTCTTCAGCTTGAAGGCACTTCGGGAGAAGGTGTTTCTGGGTAAAAGTCGCGGCGGGGGTGAATACACTGTGCCAGAGGTCAAGGGGTATCCCGGCGATGAGCTGCTAAAGAGGGGCGTGGTCCCTGATGATGTCTTGAACAGGAAATGCCTGTGAAACAGAGAATCATGAGAGGTTTTAAACAAAATAAACCTGGTATTTAAATCTCCTTACATGCCCCCACCTGTGCCCGATCTAAGATAAGCGTGTGTGTTTGTGTGTTGACAGGTGCTTGGGGTGAAGGACAGTATATGCAGCGCCTCAGTGCGGAGCAGTGGACATATGGCACGCGGACACAGGGCACCGCAGGCCCGTACCGACCACCGAGGGACACTTATACAACAAAGTCGCTCAATAATTCAAGAGCCTCCGCTCTTCTCAGGTACAGCGCACACATGCAGCGATACACTTCACCGAGACCATACGCAAGCACGTGGGGTCATTTCCGTCGAGCAGACGGGGGCTGATGAAAAGAAAAATACAGACAGGAGGATATTGCTCTGTACTTCAGAGTGAGATTAATCATTACAGGCTCATAAAACGGACTCCTGGCGCAGACAAACAGGACGTGATTTGTTAATATCCAGCCTCGCCACTGAGACTACAGAGAGACGGAAAATACACAATGATAATCGCTCAGTATTAAGCTTGCGAAAACATCTTAAATGTGGTTCTTAGACCACAGAGCCATGTAACAACAGCCTGGCGGGATTCCAGTTTAATGTTTTTCACTCCGGTGTGCTGTTTGGAAAGAAATAGATGTAAGAAACACTTCATGTGGTGTCATTTTTTACAATTACTTTCACAGTTTACTATAAGAAAGGGTCATATAATTTCTATGCCACTGTTGAGACCAAATACATTTGTCCGCCATGCGTTTGTACAAACAGGTCATCCTTCAAACTAACTAAGTTAAAAATATTAAACCTATATAATGTTTAGTTGCATTTGAACTTTTTTAAAGGTAAAGTTCAGACAAAACAGCCTTTCCTCTATTATTTCTGACACACCATGTTATTTCAAATAAACTTTCGTTCAGTTTTAAGGAGTTGGCATTACTTTTACAATTACATCATGCAGTGACCTTGAGCTGTAAAAGAATAAAAAATTTAAAACTCAATGCAGCTCACACACTGTAAATATATTTAATGTGGCTTTGTTAATATCCCAAAAAATAAAGCTGATAGTTAAGAGTTATATCAAATCAATAAATCTTTAAAAACAGTACGTATTTTTTTCTGTGGAAAAAATTTAAATCATTGATTAAAATCCAACTATTAATTTATCTGTTGTCTTTCTGTTTTCTATTTTGATGAAGAAATGAAAAAAGAGTTTTCATTAAACAAATACGGTTATTTGTTATATAATTTAAATATTTAATGTTTTTTGTGAATTCTAATATAAATATTTGATAAAATTTTTTTTTACTTACATATACACAGTATTTAAAGAGTATATTTACATAATTTCAAAATAATAAAATGTACTCATATTTTTTGAGTGTAAATTGTTTCACCTTAAAACACAGTGCTTTTTTTCTCAACAAAGCTCTCGACCTCATTAAAAACAAAAACAGAAAAATATCTACCAGATTTTACAGAGACACCTCATTTTTGGGTTAACTTTCACAAATACTGACACTCTTCCCTTTTAAGAGTTGATGTCATCAGCATCACTCTGATGTCACACTGGTTTCGCTAGCGTGCAACATTTTTTTCCGCACTCTCATTAGTGTTGTTTTTGCAAACATTGCCTTTATGCTACAATAGATTATTGATGAAACTTGTACAATTTAGCATTGTACTTAAATAATTTAGCAGTTAATTACCGATGTTAGCCCAACCCTGGGTTATCCTTCCCCGCAAATGAGAGCTTTCGTCTCACACGGGACCCGGTTTCGCCGGCAGGGAGGATGCAGTTTAAAAAGAGATGTAGTGTAAAATGGATTGGCTGTGGTCATGTTGGCATTGCGATTAGCGAGGGGTCACAGGGTTTGCCCGTGTTTTATCAGCTCCCGTTCTCTATTAAGACCGATACTGGCTGGATTGAGAGGCTGAGAGCTTTTCTGCGGTCAGAGATCCGTCTGAGAGGTTTGTCTTTAGACCGGACCCCACACCCAGCCCCCCAGGTACATCCGCTCCTCATACCTCTAACCAACGAGGGGACGGACCTTGGGCTGCTCACTCCTGTGATCTTTAATAGCCTTTTTCCACAAGATGCCTTCCAATATCTCTGGACACGTTCCAGCGGTGGATTCCATTTCCAGGGCTGATTTTTCTTCAGTTGTGCCCCTCCATTACCCCCCATCTTTTATCTGTCTATCCCCACACATCCCTGTATCATTCTACAGCGGTACTGGATGGACAGGCTGAATCACACAGAATTAAACCTGGAGATTGAGGGGTCAGTACCCAGACTAAAATAATTAGTCTATATACAGTTGTGTTTCATTGGATGACCGCGCTGGATGTTTGTTGTTCGGTGTGGCCAGTGGCTATTACTATTTATTTTATTGTAAAAGAATTCTATTAAACAAAAAAATTTTTACTAATTGTATTTTGTTCACAATTCATTGAATATGTTGTATAACTTTGTCATATTAAAATTTAGTAAAATAAAGTATATTTTTTACTTTGACCCAAAGTAATATCATATGGATATTCCTTTACCTTGATAGCTAATGATTTTTCTTTTTCTCATTTTTAGAAATTATCAACAGGGACAAAAGCATGCATGCATTTGCAGTAAAAAAATTTTTACGTTGTTGCATTGAAATGGTGTCTAAATGATATTGGCCAAAAGTGATGTCCAACTTCAGAACCTGAATTCTTTTCAAACACCTGTTAAATTTTTTAAAGATGTTAAGAAATGCTGTTTTATTTTGCATTGGTTTGTTGAGTTTAAAGATGTGAGAAGGATTGGCAAAAATGTGTACAGATATAGCTGAGGAAATGACTACAAAAATTAATATAAATAACTGTCAAATTGTTGACAGCATATGGATAGTTTTTACAAATGTTCTGGTAGATTTCAATAAAACAATTCCTCTTTTTTGCAAAAACATTTTGTGGTTTGTCGATTTTGTATCACATTTTCATGGTTTAACTGAGACTGAGGGAGCATTGAAAACAAATATTGTACAAGCACCCCTCTCGTCATCACTTTTGCCACTACTGCATACATTTTCACGAAAAACTACTAAACAAAAAAACTTGTTTCCTGTCATCCCTCAAGGTGAAATCTATTCATCTAAACGTACAGTTTAGGTGAAGATTCTGTTTGTGTCAGAAAGCTTTAGGAGAATATGAGACCCATAAACAGTCCAAAAGGTGTCTAAAATGATCCGTCCTTCAAACCAGCCACTAAGGGAGAGACAGAGCGGGTGAGAGGAGGTTGATAAACCAAATGCATGGTAATGAATGATAATAATGCAGCAATATAATAAATGGAGGCCACATGGAGGATTCCGAACCACTTCCCCTGCTGAGGGTGACATCTTTGCCTTAGGCCTTCCTTACACACAGACACACGCACACACAACTGCTTGAATAATTGTGTGCATGAACCGTTAGACTCGGTCAACGGTGCAAACAAGCCAACTCTCGCATTCCTTCATATTTACACTTTCTCTCCATCTCCGCCCTTCTCATTTCTGCAATTGATGGTGTGATGCCACGCAGTCCACACGCCCACATCCAGCTACCTGAACTCTCAGCGCGTCAGGCTGACAGGTGCGGCATGAACGCACTGTAAAGGGGTTACAGGTAGGCAGTAATCAGGCCTACAGTGAGCGGCAGAGTGACAGGAAGGAAGCAATAGTGCGTGTCTAAAAATACAGCTGGGCCGCCTCCGTGCCATTCCGCCACCGTCTGAAGTCGGCCGACTCGCAAGGTCAAGTCAGTCACTTAAATGCCAAATCATTTTTACCCACGCAGAAGGTTGCAGCCACTAATTTGCCAGCTGACAGGGGCGGCGGAGGGAAATTAATTAAGGTCATTTCGGAAGAGCTTGCGTTCGGGTTGAAGCTCTTGGATGGATCTGTTTTGAAAGCTCATTTCATCTCAGGAAGTTGAATGTATATGGAGTGGCTTAATTGTGGAATGAAATTAAAATGCTTGATTTACACGCCACGCTTAATTGACAGTGATTTATGTCGAGCATTGTTTGGGAAGGAAGCTGGGGTATGTGTTGAAGCCAACCGATATGTCTAGAAAGATGGTGCGTGAGAGGGAGAGCGGCCAGACCAGGGGGTGGACAGGTAATAAAGAGAGGCCAAACCAAAAACAGAAGTGCTGACAGGGTGAGGTTATGAAGAGGGCAGTCTGGGGACAATAGCAGTTTTGCACTTTTGAGAGTCCACAGGGACAGTGAAACAAGGGACATAATGACTTGACAGGGGAACATAACTTATTTACAGGGAGCGGAGGATGGGGAGAGAGATGAGAGAATGAGAATAAGAATAGCAGATAAAGCATGCAGGAAACTCTCCTCTTGTCGTCTTCCCATCATCTTCTCATCACTAAGGTCATTGCGTTCATATTCTAAACGCTATGATTAATGACCCGTCTCAGTCAGACAGGTGTGCGTACTCTCTCTCCCTCCAGGTATGTGTCATTGAGTCCTGTTAAATACGCATTGCTCGAAACGGCCCTTGCCACTCATTAGTTGCGACAGCCCCAGAAGACCCCTCATCACCAAACATGTAGTTAGTGTCAGAACGCAGTGTTTATTTATTCATTTTTAACTTTCCATTTTCGGATCTATCCCGCAATTTAACCGTCTGATCTCAAACTCTCTGCCCACATGTGTTTGATTGACAACCTCATTATATACATCACTTTCCCACTTTAAATAACCAACATCGGCACCCATTGAGTCAGGTACTCCACCACGCAATGGGAGTAAAATCTCAAAACTGTTTTTGGATTAAGAGTTTTGGCCTTTCCATTTGTCTGAACCGCGACCCAAATTAGCATGGAAACCTCCGATACAATCTGATGGTAAAATATTAACTATTTTATTTTGTTTATTTTTGTCAAATCGCGTTGTTTATATTTAAGTAAAGTATTTGGTTTTCTAGACAAATACAGTTGAACGTACACACTGATGGTCATGGACTTTATAGGATTTAATGGTAGAATGGATTATAAGTAACTAGGATCTTTTTAGGTGGTCAAAATCTCCAGATTCATAAAAGAAATGAAGAAGCTGTCGTCAATATGGGGGTAGTGTTTGAGCACAGAAATAATAACTTGGTTTTTAACACCTGGACCACGTTGGACATGAAACTCAACATATTTTACAGTCTAAAGCATGAAGCAGCCGGATACTTTGAAAATACCTTTCATATGAGTCACACCTTGTAAAATAGTTATGAATTCAAGCAAAATCAGGTAGAAATGGCCAATTCACAACAAGTTTCTGTGTTTTTCTTTGTTAAACTTTGCTTCGCAATCTCTGCCCCTGCAACCTCTTCACAGCTCCATCCACAAGCAACGGGTACTCTAAATACCAAAACAAAGGTCTCCAAAAGTTTTCTAATTATATTTGCTAGGATTGCTGCACCATATCCAGAATTTGATCTGCGTGCGGCATGAGCGGAGAGAGGGCCCATAAATCTTCGGTGAGCTGCGGGCACCTGTATTCTGATTGGCTCCCGTTAGGATAACAAATTGGCCCCGGAACGCAGCTGAGAATTTAAATCTGCCCCACACCGATACCTTGGCAACCACTGATGAAGTCTGAGAGTGAAAGAAAAATAGGGAGGGAAGAGAAAAGCTTGTGGAGTACGGGAAGAGAGATTGCAGAGTTTGCAGAGCTCAGGTTGGTCTCTGCAAATCCCAACGATTCCCTTTATGTAGCCAATTTTCTTTCTTTCACCGTCCCTTAAAAGTTTCTTTGTAACCTAAACTCTTTCAATTCGTATGTTTGCCTCACTCTTCCTTGCAAAGAATACAAATAGTTCCAAGTAGATTTGTATTTCTTGAAGAACACAGTAGCATGTAACAAATTGTGTGATAAAGTCATCACAATTTACTAGGGCCATTTCATAAATCCGTCAGAATAAAAATGTTTTGCAGAAAGTTAAAAAATTAGCTACACAAAAATACCTTCATTACACTAACAAGTTTCAAGACCTCCTTACAGCCAATCAGAAAATATTCAATGTTAAATATACAGTTATGAAGAGTAGGCTGCCTACACAGTATATAACACGAACTATAATTACACAGTGATAAAATTATAAAAAGATGTGCTGAGCTTAAATATTACATAATTCACTATTGAAATCATGCAGACTGTTTTAACAATTACTACACAATGTGCTGTAAATATTAATATGTTGAGACATTTTTATAGAACTTGTAAAATGATCCCAGTTTGTCAAATGTTCTGAAGTTTATTTTCAGACTAAAAACTAAAAGTAAGGATTTGTGGTTAGCTAAATTATTAATAATTCAATAGGCACTCAGATGGATTCTATGGGCCCATTATGTAAAGCATGTACGGGACTAAGCTTTAGTTTTAGGGATATTTTGTGTGATTCAATTAAAGAATCATAAAAGATTGTCAGTATATGTTAATGAATGCAGCCAATACATTTTACCTATGTTTGTCACAAAACCAGTTAATACATAATTTGAAAGCTAAATAAATAAGCTTTACATCAATGTGTGGTCTGGTAGGAAAGGCCAATATTTGGCAAAGTTAACTTATAAATATTGTTTGACAAAATCACCTTTAAGTTGTCAAAGTAAAGTCCTCAGCAATGCTTATCTTAAATACAGCTGGCAGATGTTTTATCCAAAGAAAAATTAATTGCATTATACTTTTGTCTGTATAAGTGACATACAACAATACAACAAGACATAAAATGTATTGTTGGCAATTTCTCCAAATATGCCATGAGACGTATGACTGGCTTTGTGGTCTAAGGTCAAATTTCATTCAAATGGCAACGCTAGTTAAGTATTCTTTATTATATTACGCTGTAGAAAAAGCAATACTGATGTGTAAACATTTCACTCCAAAGTCAAGTGAAATCCCCGATGCACAGCCCGATAACCAAATTCAGTTTGGTGTCAAACGTTTACTTCGCTTTAAAATGCTTGCCCAGGTCCCTGCTTCAAACACACATAAATGCGTACACCAGCCAAGCTTCAACCGCAGCACATCCAAAAACATCTACGACATCCATGTGAAAGCTTTTCTCCACCGTGGCTCTGGAATCTAATTTGAGTGTGTGCGAGTGTGAATAGGAGGCGAAGAGTGCGGCTCTCAGCGTCCTGAGATGAGAATGAAATTGAAGCAGGCATCAGCTGGTGAAGAGGCCTCACTCCATGATTGGAAATAAGCCTTCACAGAACCAGGGCCATCTTCAGTCATTTATGCCACCAAAAACCGATTCCACCCTCCTCCATGTTTTTGTATTCCTCTCTCTTTTTCAGCCAAAGCAATCTCCCGGATCCTCCCCCTTTCCCTCCTCTCTCGGTCTCTGCGCTTCTCTCTCTCCTTTAGCTGTGTGACAACCGCATACTTAGGCAATCAATCTTTCTCTACTGGCAGCTGTGCCTGCTCCTCTCGAAGAACGGTTTAGTTTTATACTTCAAAGACCTGGGAAGACCTGACCTATAAAATAACAGAACTTATATAAAGGACACATGTGATCCTGTCTGACTGGCTCATGGTGTTCATCTAGACAGGAAATATTCACGATAATCAATCTAATCCCGTTTAAAAGTCACCCACCTCAACAAAAACAGATTTGACCCCAACTAAGAGATAGGAAGAAATGTGTTATTTGCCTTGAAATGTCATGTTCCTCAGTCTTTTTGAAAGCCACAGGGGTGTCTGGACAGTCAGACATTGTCAAATGTAAGAAATTAGTTATATATATGTAAATATATATAGTAGTATATATGAAAATAGATATATGTAAATAGATTATGGGATATGAAACAACAATGAACAATGTAGTGTAATTATTATAAAATGGAATTATGCTATCTTTTACTCTTCCTCTTCTTGTTACAAACATAACTAACTGCTTTTTTCCTGCAGAACACAAAAAAGACATTTTAAAGAATGTGGGTGGCGGTACTTAATCACTCTTTTGAATGGAGAAACAATCTAAAGGGCCTGACTAGGTTTCCATTCAAAGATACAAATTTAATATATGTTCAAAAACATAAAACCATCATCCAACAAGTTGCCATTCAAGAAAAAAATGACATTTGCTGAAAAATTTGATGAATTTGACTATCAAAAAGAAAATGAGTTTAAAAAAGTTTCCGCGTTAGGAGAAAGACTTTTTTCGAATATAATAACTCATCGATGAAATGCAATGTGCGCAGTAATTTCATCTTGTTTTCTGAGGCAGGAGACTTCTCTTTGATGACAGACTTTGGCTAGAGCATTTAGAATGACCAAAACAACATTTTAGATGTTTTGCAAGGAGCTCGGTCCACTGGTTCGTCCATTAATGTCGTCCTATCGCGCCCCAGTTTCAACAGAAAAACACATGGCCATTGCGCTGTATAAACTTCCTTCATGACTTTTTTGATGCGCATGCTGGAATGTTTTCTGTAAATGTGTTTCCATCTTGGCTTATGCAAATTTTTTCTTATCAGAGAAAAAGTTTAACTTACTCAGTTGCTTTTATGCGGTGGTCCAAAATGCAAATAAAAATAGGCGGATGGATTACAGCTTATGGGTTGCCAACAATATTTAAAATATTTTCTGCATCATGACAAATGAGAATTTTTTTTGAGTGAACTATCAACTCTGTATTATTATTATTATGTATTATTAACAATAATACATAACAGCAATAGAGTTATGAAATGTGTAGGAAGACAAATAACTGCATAACAAGCCTCTTTTCAAAATGACAGACACCCTCCAAGCTCTCTCTCTCTATGATTTTATAAAAAAGTGTGGTATTTTAATTAAATTAAGAAATATTTCTGTAAAGGCAGTCTATTCACTTTAGTGCAGTGGCTTAGTGCTGTCTGACCCAGACGCAAGAAGAGCCGAGTCACTGGAGACTGAACCTCTGCCGATACCTGTAACATTTTGATGTATTTACAAAGCTCAGCCCAGCTGTAATCTACAAAAATGTGCCTTATTCAATTTTACGCAAGCTAGTTTCTCATATTTGATTTTATTTCAGATTCTCTGTTATATCCTTAAAGGGGTCATTTCCATTAGAAAAATATATTCTAACTTTCTGACCATCTGAATTAAACAAAGTATAAAAAGCCGTTCGTCATCACACCATATTTTCCTCCACCCTTGTTTCTGTGGTAACCACAGAACGATGTGAACAGGCACCTGCAGGATTCTGCTGAGATGGCTCGCCTGTTGCCCAGGAATGGTGTGTGTGGGCCATGCCAGCATAATGCCTGTGTGGTCTGCTGGCCATCCAATATGAACCTATGAGCTCGTACATCACGCAAGCATTTCAAAGCCTCTGCAAATGTGATGAGTATCACAGGTAATGAATCTGAATATATTGGAAATGAGTTTGTGAGTTACCAGTGTGTATTTGTGTGCGTGACAGGTGGCCCATCTGCATTGACAGAACCCCAATTAAAAAGCTGCAGAGAGCGGGGCGGGGCCTGCTAGCAGGGGAACGGGGAGAGGGGCCAGAGTTTGAGCTGGCTTCCTGGCTTGGTGAGGTTTGGATCGGTGTGGGGAAAGCGGGCCGTCTCGGCAGATGGCGGGCTTAGTGCTGCTGGGTAGTCCTGATGGCTGTGGTAAAAAGGGCCCATTTTTAACACACCTGAGCATCGGATATTCAGCGCAGAATGGCTTCACTTTAGGGCTGTTCTAGAATTGATAATAAATGACAAAATGCATTATGAGATGGAGCGTTAACTAAATTAAAGCACAGTGAAATGTGAGAATGACACTGAATTTGACAAATCGTGTGTAATGTGGAATGCATTAAACAATTGACAAACAGTTTTTGCTGGCAGTATTTTATCTTTGTTTCAGTCGCTGTTATCTGTTACGGTGTGACTGACACGTGCATGCACATCACAGGATGACCCTGAGTCACGCACATGAAACCCCAGCAGTCCCAATGGATTCTGGAAGGCCCTGGTTGACAACCCTGCTTTTATTGCAGTCAGTGAGGAACCTGCACTTCCTACAGGTCTCAGACCTGTCCTGGTGAATTAAACATGCAACCTAGTCTCATGAATAGTACATGCGGTACGCAAGCTTTCTGATCTGAAAACAGACGAGGTGACCCTCAGCCCAGCAGGGGAAGCATGCGGAAAAGAAAGGAACACAGAGGGAGAATGAAAAGGAATGGAGCCTGAGGAAATGTGTGTATTTATATAGGAGAGCTCTTGTGTTTGAGGGAGATGTATAGAATGTTAATGATATGACACATGTGCATGTAAAACATCTACTATCTGTCAGTTGATGTTAGAGCATCTCCTTTGGTCCCTTAAAGTAATATAAAGGTGACTTTATACTCTCACAAGCCTAAAGTGAGAAACTCCATTTATGTTTGCATATTTTTAATGGCAAGCAAAGCGTGTTTCTTAGCTTTGTTTCGTTGTAGCCAAACCTACCACATAAAATTTGGCTGATATTTAGGTCATTACTATTTGTTTAATTGAATGAAACACTTGCTTTTGTCTTCAAAACTGCCACATTTCAGGTATTAAAACATTATTGGAAAAATAAAAAAACACTTTTTATAGATTGAATATGATTATAAATTACATAGTTCCAAAACAACCATAAAAGGGAACAAAAAACAAGTTTTTCTTACTTTTTGAATTAGCTTTTTATACTAATTTTAATTATTTTTTATTTTTGTATAACTTTGTATTGGATACTTTTTTTTCTTTATATTATTTTATGTTTATTACACTAATTTAAGTGCATAAAACTTATTTTAGTTTATTATTAAGGCATTCTTCCAATATTTTAAGACCAATATTTAACTTAGCATTCCATTTACAGAAACATATTTCACGTTTTTACTCTAGTAAACTAAAATACCTTGTACAATATTCATTACAAATACTGAAAAAGAAATCTAGATATTGGTTAAAAACACGTTGTTTTTCAACGACTGTATCTTACAAAATACCTCAATTGCTTCTAACCAACCCAAAACACATTTTGAATTTTAATATAGACACCACTTTGAATAAAGACATGATTTCTCTCACATCGCTCTCAATAATCTTGTTCCCTGGGGGAACCACAGAGAAGAGTTTTGTCAGGATTACAACGAAGCCGGCTATTTAAATGCTCCTTATTTTTTACAATGACATTGACACTCCATGTAGCTGTCAGTTATTGTCATTTATTGCAAGCGGGTGGTTTAGAAGTGCTGAGGTGTGCGGGACGTCACCACTGACCTGGTCTCCAAAGGGACGTTGCTGTTGAGCACCCAGCTGTCCTGCAGCTGCACTGACTCCGGCGTTGTGGGCCCATCGCCCGGGGCAGTCGGAGGGACGTGAATGGGGTTGCGTCGACCGCCCAATGTGTTGCCGCCCAGCGTGTTGCGGTTCAGGGAGTTGGCAGAGGACTGGTGGTGAGACAGCGTATGGTGGTTGTGTGGTGGAGGGATGGGTGGCCGCAGGGTTGACTGGCTGTGATGATTCGGAGCTCCTGTTTTGTGAGAAACATAAATATATTTATGGGCAAATGTAAACATATTCATGTGATTGAGCATTCTAGAAGCTTAATGGTTCTAGCATGGTGCTGGCAATTCCAAGGTCATGGGTTTAATCCCAGGGATTGCACATAAACAAAAATAGTATAGAAATAATGCATGTAATACTATAGTGTAATGCAATGTAAGTCACCTTTAAGTATCTACCAAATGCATAAATTAAGGAATGTATACATTCAAGATTATGTTTGTATATTTAAATGTTAGCAACTTTCACAAACTTGCAATCTAGTAAGTATTAATCTTATGGTATGCAGTGTGAATATATTTTCCAGCATCACATCACAATACTACAGGTGGTCTTGTATAATGCTGTCAATCAGTTTTGTTTGTCTACGTCAAAAGTATGTCAATACCAGAGTGCTTGGCGATGCAGGAAATGCAAAGGCAATAACAGCGGTGTGAGGGTGACGTGCAATCACACTCAACATCAAATCAGGGAAGGAGGACGTTCTAAGTTATGACAGCCTGCCAAAGCTGTTTGTGTTTTGTTATTCTTTCTTGGCGAATTCAGAGACAAACGTGTGCAGTGGCGACAGGAAACCCTGAACAACACTCAGCCACGCATCTTGTTAAGACACTCAGCAGACAGGAAGCTACTGTCTTCTTCTTTTAATCTGTGTTAGCGTTGCAGGATGCTGTGCTTCCACCAGCATTAATTGACATGATTTGCCTCAATGTAATTCTTAATTCAGCCCGAATCTGAAGCATGCGTCAAAGCAAATGCTCTGCTTGACACTTCTAGTGTAACATATTACTATTTATAACCCAGCCATGTCCGCATGGGTCTTTTGTAACCTGGGGCGCTTGTAGATCACCTGCTATGTACTTTTAAACCGTAAACAAAACACTCTATCATGTCAAATCCATTTCTCCTATCAGATGAGAGAAGGAGACCAAGAAAGGAGCTTCAAACATGTTACTAATAATGTTTCCCCACGATACACAGAGTAATGCAATAAAGATGAACCTCGCAAACCACGTTTTCTACCCAGCAGCGCTCAAAACCGTTTCCAGTTTCTCTGGCTGCCCATCTCGAGCTCGTTGATCCATGACGGTTGCCTGAAAGCGAGTTTCACGAGCTGATCTCCTGTCTATCGCTGTCATGGCTCTCATCAGCTGGAGCAGATGTAGGGCCAACAGGTATTTTAAAAAATACATGAATTGTCCCAAGAACTAAGCGCTTATCTAATGTAGTGCTAGTGAAGCATCAAGGAAGGTGCATGCTGGGAAAAATCTTCTATCCTTTTTTATTTGTTACCAAGCGAATTATAGGATTTGAGGTCGTTGTGATTACACAATGCAACAAGTTTTTTATATGATTAAACAAACATCTGTCATGACTTTTGAACATAGCCTAAAGCCCAAAACAATATAGACCTTTAAAACATTTTATAGTTCTAATGGGATTTGCATTGGTTGTAATGGAAACTATAATGGTGTTTGTAGGCATGTGATGACATTTATTGGTGGGATTTTAAATACTACTGAAATAATGTCCAAAACATACCAAAAAAAGGAATTTTGTTTGATAGAAAAAGGTGAATGGATCAAATTTGAATGGAAATCATTAGAATTGCAATTATTTTCAGCAGGGACAAGGTTAAAAGGTACAAAAAATAATTGAGTGTACTAGAATTAGAAAATGTTAATTAAAGAAAAGTATTGTTGTTTATTGAAATCAAAATAAATATTGGCCATAAAATTATAGGACAAATTATTAGAAATAAAATTGTTACAAAGCACAAAAAAGAAATAAAAAAAATATAAATATAAAAAAACAATGGCTTAAATTTTAACTAAAATTAACATAAAAAACTAAAATAATAGTTTATTTGAAACAAACGAAACATAGCTAAAAACAAAACTATAATAACTATTTTTGGAAAAACATTACACAATAAAACCGTAAATGGTGTAAAAAGTTTATAAATTTAACCATCCACCAGTCTTTACAGTTATATGGAGCGTTGACAGCTACCATTTAAAAACCTAGCCTCTGGGTTTAATTTTAAAGAAAATATTTATTAGATATAATCGTTAATTTTCAAACTTATTAGACTTCCCCCTTTGGCTATGCAATAAGATTAATTTCTTTTATTGTAGACCCAAAATAAAGTGGCTTGTGTCAGGCCCTTATTCATCCGCGAAACTGCCTGAGACGTGTGTGTTTTCCGCTTGTCTGGCCCCGTTTAGCAAGTATTTTCTCAAAAAACAGCTAAATCTGTTCCTATAAGTACAAGCATCTCATCTCTTTTCTTTTATCCTGTTGTCTTGAAAAAATAATGTGCCAAGCGACCACAAGATATGGATGTTTACATTTACACTACATTTATTTTTTTGGCAGAATGAATGTGTATAAACGACAGAAGGAGTGTGAGAGAGACAGAAAGGGGGATTCAATCTATGAAAGATTTTGATATTGGAATCCTAATCCATCTAAAAGAGAACAGATCAAGTGTGTATATAAGAATGCCTGTAAGTGTAAGTAAAGTGGATCAGTGCTGGCCTGGAACAGCCTGGGCGTGTAATCTGCTATTTCTCGCTGCATTACAATGGAAACATTGCCAGATCAAACATGGAATAAGCGCAAAGCCCCTCTCTGAATGCTGGGAATTGGGTGTGATCCCGGGCGATCAGGCTCAATGGGGTGGGTGATGGGGCTCTGACCCCCTGTCTAAATCTGGGGAGTGAGACAGGGCAAGATCACGCAGGACGGATCCGAGCGCGATGGCTCTGTTTGTGGATGACACGCTCGGATGACCCCGTCTATGATCTGAGATCAGGCAGTGTTGATCAGTGAAGTGGAGCTGAGGAAATGGATGACGGAGTCTCAGTGCATCTCTGCTGCTTTTATCTGAACACATCTTCACACAATAAACCCCACTCTGAAGTCTTTCGATCTGCTTTTCTATCAGCAACACAAGATACATACAGGTTTTATGGATCCCATAGTTGGCAGACTCCCAAAATATTCTGCAGAACACAAAAAATGACTTTGAAGAATGTTGTTAAAAGAAGAGCATTGACACCCGTTGAATTGCATTGACACAACATATACAAGTGAATGGGTGCCGGTTACCTACATTCTTCAATATATATTCTTATGTACGGCATGGTTGACATGCACTGGCACCCATTCAATTGTTCAGACACAAAATCAATGTAAGTAAATTGGTGCTGGTTACCAACATTCTTCAAAATATCTTCTTTTGCATTGTACAGCAGTAAGTCACCCACGATTAAAATGAAAAAGGTTGAGTAAATGATGATGTAAATGATGATTGTGCATGTTTATGATTCTTCTGAATCTATGATCGGTCATACAGGTTATGCAAAAGGATCACTGAATCAGAACCAGATCTGTTTGGCTAGGCATTCAGACACGCTATATATAAATATAAGAGTAATTCTGCCGCACTCAGGTGAAATAAAGTTTAGTTTTTGTCACTCAGTAGCTCACAGTGTACTGGAAATAGGTCTGGACATTGTTAACTTCTGTTTAAGGGGGCTTTAGTTTGTCTGTCATGGGAGAATGCATTATCTTCTCTAGAGGCACGTTCCCTGTTGCCAGACTAAAAGCCATCGTCAGCACGCTGCTATAAGAGTAAACCCGGTTAGTACGGCCTGATTTTGGGCCCAGGTGCAGGTTGAGAGCGGGCAGCATACAGATGTTCAGCGAGGGGAAGGGGTTGGCTTCTTAACCCCATAGAGACACTTAACATCTGCCAACTCACACGCAAATACTCTTCTTAGATGCGAACACATACCCATTGACACAAAAGCAAACCTATGCATTGAAACAGATGCATTTTCTTATAATTAAATTATTTGTCATTTCCTAAATATTTAATAACCTAGGAGCCTTGTACGCATCGTTTTAGATACAAAAGTGACTTTTTCCATTGTGGAAGAATGACAAGTAATCTAAAGGGATAGTTGATCAAAAATGATGTCATTAGATATTCACAAATGTCATTCAAAACCTAAATATGACTCTTTCATCCGACAAATAAAAAAGAAGATATTTTGAGAAAATTTCATAGGATGGAAGGTAATTGGAACGGGTTTTAGTTGTTTACAAACATTTTTCAAAATCCATTTGTTTGTGTTTTGCTGCACAAAGAAAGTTCTACGGGTTTGCAATGACATAACAGTATGTCACTCGTTCCTTTTAAGCATATAGTAGAGCAACAGTATATGTTTGCCTTGGCAGCAGTTTAAGTAGTGTTGACTATGAGTAGCTTATAGTTTACAGTTCTAAAGGAGCTTTTCCAACACAGTGACTTTGTGCACGAGGCCACTTTAACACTAGCTTTAAAACTGGCTCAACACTTTAATCTCATTTAAGCCAAGTCATATAAATACACAACAGAGCCATGAGAGCTCCCCACAGCCTTATCCAGCGTTTCTTTGGAGACTTTTATCACAGATGATGACACTTACGCTTAGTCAAGCTAGATAAAGAACAATCAATGTATTGTGTTTCTTTAGGTGTTTCCTGATAAACCATTCAAAACAACACTAGCCAACAAAGACAAACTACATCTCAACCACTCCCAGGTGGATCATGCGTGGGATATCATGCACCAGCTAAATAAAGTCCCTACGTCTGTCTGTCGTTATACAAGGTTAAAACACAGCATTTATTTCACAGATTTGTGCTTTAAGCAGCACATCCAACTACAAAAAAGGAAGAATTTTATCCTAAGCTAGGGAAAACAAGGAATGAAAAGTCACTCCTGACAGAGGCGAAACAGTGTAGTCTTCCCGTCAGCCGTTCCTAGACTGATGAAAAGGTTGTTTTCATATTCATGAGTAGCATTCTTCATTCGTAAACCTTTGCACGCATCATCAGCTTTCATCCCGAGTCGACTGTGAAATAGCTGCTTGTGTGTGTGGGTAAAAATTCACACCCGCAGCGCGCAGTAATCGCTGTCCTTTTCACTCCCCGATGTCTCCTTTACTCTAGGACACTGACAGATTTATACACACGCTGAAACACTTATTTTCGGAATGACTAATTGAAGGTTTATTTTAGAAGCACAATCTGGGTTCTTTGTCCGTGAGCCTTTTACAAAACTCGATGGCTAATCCAAACAATAATAGGAGCAGAGTTTATTTGCCCCATCGAAGATTAAAATGACTTTCAAGGGTTACAAAGATTGTCCATGATCTGAACAAAACATCAGCCGTTATGCACCGAAGATCATTTTTAACACCTCTGTTTATCTGGCTATCCCTAAACCAACATCAGCATCAACACATCACTGTGTAGCCAGACAACACAAACCGATAGAAGCTGTTGGACGTAAGCCATAGAAGCCTTGGGAAACAATCAAAGTGAAACCATAAACGTCAATTTGAGATGATAAAAGAGTTCAGGGAGAGGCCCCAGACTGCAGGAGGTAAAAGTGAGTGTGATATCGCCGTAAAACGCTTGTGAATAAGTGGAGAAGTATAGTTAGGAAACAGCCAATGAGACCTTCATACTCCCATATCACCCCCCATATCACCCCCCCCAATTTTCACTGATTTCTGTCACCACAGAAAGTGCCAAGAGTCAACTCTCTACAGACTGCAGTAATGCTGGATGTAATACACAACACATCCCAGCTCAGGGCCAGAGGAGTGTGGGTTGCCGGTTACTCAAATGCCGCCGACAACAGCAATAAAGTTGAAGATGGAGGTACTTCCAGCACATAATCACCTAGAGAGGTTTTGCATTGTGCAACTAACATTTTACAATGCTGTTCATGTTTTACAATATTATTGCATCAGTGTTGCAATGGGCCCATTTACTAAAAAGTTTGCATGAAGAGAACTACAAATATCACATGAACAGTGATGGACCAATGAATCAGTTTATATTTGACTATTTTGAAATCACTGCTATTAATTGGATTATTTACAGATGCTAGAAGTTTCAACTCCAGAATGTACTTGTGAGAGTCAATTGTGTTCTGTTATATATATGAAGTTATAAATTATGAAGATATATGAATTTTTGGATGAATTTAATTTGGAAATGAAAAATAAATTTTTTTTACTCTCGTGATGGCTAATATTAAAGCCCATGTTGATCGACCACTAAAACAACTATATTTTAAAGGGATAGTTTACTTAAAAATTTAAATTCTGTCATCATTTGCTCCCCTTTTTGTCATATCAAACTGTATGATTTATTTCTTCTTCAGCAGAACAAAAAATGTGATATATTGAAGAATGTTGGTTATAGAACAAGTGCAGTACCAATTTATGTTCAGTTTTCTTCATTTGTGTTCTGCAAAAGAAATGGGGCAATAATAACAATAAAATAATTTTTATTTTTTCAGAAAATTTCGATTAAAAAATGTTCTTTACAAAAAATATTATTAGTGGTGTTTTTGGATTTGGTATTTTTTGGTTACAGACATCCTGTAAAATATCTATGCTGTAGTAGAAGTCATTTAGGTTAGGAACGAGTAAATTATGAATTGCTTTAATTTAATTGTGAACCTTCCCTTCCACTTTCTAAAGTGCATTTGTTTTTACAGTCATTAATAGCATATCAAAGTAATCAGAATAAAATATGGCATGAATTAAGCAATCAATATATAAATCATTTAAAAAGAAGGACAGACAGTAAACATTTTTCTTCCAAATGCAAAAACCACACTTTTACTCGCACACGTTAATGCGATCTGACAGTACTCACAGTCAGGAGGGCTACGTGCCAACACGCTCTGGGCTGAGAGCGAGCTCCACATTAGCTCACTACTAAATGCATGCTGGAAACATGTACACCCCCTACAACTTAAGCACATCAATGCACTGAGGACCGTGTCTGAAAATACTTCTTCAAAACATACTGGAGTTCGGTGCCAGTCTCAAAAGCACAGCATGGCAGTCATCAAGTTTGACACAGATCCAAATGTGCATGGTTCAGCTCACTCTTACTAAAAGCAGATCCCAGTCCGGCCTGCCTGAGGTTAGCACTTAAAGCCACCCCCTGCTCTTCCTGGGATCGTGCCTGTTCTGGGCAGAGCCGAGCAGAGACTCTGGGCAGGATGGAGTTGGCTTTCTGTACACTGCATTAGTTTCACAGTTGAGCTCCGGAGGCCGGCTGGCTGAGGGAAACACAAAGCCACCATGTTTGTTTTCAAGTCCCGGCTTTGAAAAAATGTTTATTGACATTTTCTGTGGTTCAGCGAAAGTGTCGGATGCTATGAAAAGATGCCCAGCTACGCAGCCACGGTCAAGAGGCGAAAGTAAGCAGCGAGACACGATTCGCTCTGGTTTCTGCTTGCTTTCTTCTTTCTAAGGCTCTCTTTTACAATCGGCCGCAGTTCTTACAACCACAAGATCCTTAACCCACACATCCTGCCACTCAACCCTTGTGTCTTAATTTTACACTAGTAAAGATTAATCTGTAACTGAATCACTCATGATCTTTTTATAGCCAAAGTGTGTCTCTGTTTCTGTTTCAATACTTTCTTTTCTTTCCCAGTTTAATGAGCAGCATTTGTAAGAAGGCCATTTCCAGAACATGTTCTTCAAAATGGTGCTGAACGATGACATTGACTGAATCAATGCTGTGAGTTTGGGGCTAAGCTGGTTGCCCAACCAATTAAAGATGAAGAAAGAGTTAAGAGCCCTGATGGGGAAAATAAATGTTTTAATGTTTTATGATAATGTGGGACTTGTATATGATTTAGGTGAAACCACGTGTAAAATTATCATAAGCCAATACAGAATGTTATAACGTCATAAACCTGCAACCAATCACATCAACTCATTTGACCCTGTGGATCAGCAGTTGAGGTCATAGATATGCAATGATTGCGCAATGATTTAGGCTTAAACGGTCTATGGCCCTCTCAGTTCCACTTTTAGTTTTAGCAGAATTAATGTGAGTCTACTTAAAGCTGTAGAGTCATGGAAAATTTTAGGAAGGGATCCGACCGAAGGGTGCTTTTTCAAAACAGCGCCGTTTTATGATCCCAGGTAGTGAAACTACTTGCGCAGAAATTTCCCACTCTTGTTTTAATGTTTTGTTGTTAATTCTAATGTTGCGCTTCCTTGCAGACTTTCTTTTCATTTATTTTACTCCGTTTCCCTTGCAAACACAAAAACAATAAAAAAAAAAACAATTAAGCAACAGCATGTCCCTAATTACAACTGCAAAACCGAATAAAATTAACTTTTAAAAGGGAAGCGTCAAGCCGAAACTAAACTGTTCCACACTTTTCTTAAAATGGTCACTTAAAACAAATGAGCTAAACTTCTTTTTAAACCGGCTCACTGAAACTGAATGTAGCGAAACCTTTAATTGAATCCAACTTTCCACAGTTGTTCTTCACTAAACATCTCTCAGTTTACTTAAAGACGCATTCACAGAGAGAAGGGCCAGAGGTCATGCTGTTTAACTCCATCTTCTCGACGTTTATCCTTGAGGGAGGTTTAATTAAACACGGCCTGGTTGGCGGGTAACACAAGTACACGTGTAAGCGAGCTGTGCTCCGTAACTGAACATTTCCCCCACATTCAGTCTCTTTGGCCCAATCCCGTCCTCTAATGAGCAATAATAACAGTCTGAGAGAAGAGTCATCAAATCAGCCTGAAAATAAACATGCTTTTGAAATCCCACTCTGAAACCCACCCACGCAAGCACATACTTCTCTGTACCGGGCATAACTGCTCTAATACAGAAACAATAACTCCAAAAAATAAAACAATTATGCATCGGCACGTCTTTAATTACTGCCGCAAAACAGAATAACATTAGCTTTAAAGGGGCATCCAGTCCAAGCGAAATTGTTTCAACAGAGTTTCTTCAAAGCACACAGTGATTAAACATTCATTACATTAGGATCTACGGCTGATTTCACTGCCAGGAGTATGTGACTTTGGAAGCTGCTAAAAATAGAGCACAATCTACATTTATAATGAATGAAGGGCGACACAAACACCAACACTTCATACTATTGCTTTCTTAATCTTTCCAGCAGCAGTTTTTGGAAAACTGCTCATCAGCATCACCGTATTTTTTTAAATATATGAACCAAAATACTCCTGGAAACACACTCACACTAAAATTAAACATATACTGTTGACGCAGTGTTGTATAGTACGTAAAGTGACAACCCAAAAATTGTGTCATCATTTACTCACCCTCTTTCAAACCTTTGACTTTTCTCCTTCCCCTTCACACAAAAAACCAAAACCAAATGTAAAGTCGTTATTTGGTTCCCAACACTCTTCTGTGATTTTACTCTTACTCAAGTTGATATTTTCTGTGGTATTTGTAACATATGAGAATGTTTTATTAAGGACAAATGACTGCACAAATTTTAAAGTATATACCATATATTTTATATTTCAGCGATTTTTTACTTTCACATTTATAAAAGGTAAAAAATATCTTTGTAAAATGAAATACTACATTTTAATGCAAATCAGTATGAAAGCTAAAACAACAACATTTATATATAAAATGTAGTAGATTGAGAAGCATGATATATGCTTTAGAATGTAGTAGAAGTAAATGTTCATCAAAAAAAGAAATGTGAAATATACTTGAACTGGAGAGTAGTAAATACTTTAAAAAGATTACCTTAGTTTCAAAGACTCAACACTGCCATACCGTATAAAACATAAAATATATTTTAAAGGTTGGATTATTTGATATAATATTGTTAATGGTTCCAGATGATAAACATATTAAAATAAAAAAACGATTTAAAAACTAAATAAAAGTAATTCCAACCACCCTTTATTAAGTATACCCTTTAATATAATTTAAAGATTTTCTTTCTTTCTTTCTCGTCAATTATTACTTTTTTCTAATAAGATTGTCATGAATTATTGTTACCATAGCATTAGATTACACCACTTACACATTCGCAGTACATTCAAACAATGCTGTAAAACACATGTTAAACACTGATTTGAAGTGTTACATCATGTGTTATGAAGTGCTACAGTATAAGGCATTGCACTTGAGGTGTAACTCTGTATGTGTGATGTTAAGGCGAGTGGATTTTTCAAGTAGGGAAATGTATTTATATATATTTGATCTTCCCATCAGTTGCTTTTTATTTCGAAATCTATTCTGATTCAGGTTTCATCTTCCACCAACTGTTTACCTTGAAACTTATATTCTCTTCTCAACAATCTCAAAGTGTCAAAGTTACACTTTTGTCTACAACAAAACTACAATGCAATCACCAACTGTCAAGTCAAGCGGCAGTCAAGCTGTCTTTAACATTATATTTAAAACGTTAAGATTTAATCCTTTAGTTTTCACACCAACTGTACTGATATGTTTATTACATACGCATATGTTCCAAATTCTAAGAATTAATTTGAAACATGCCAGTTCTAATAGGATGTGTCTCATTATGTTTCTCAGCTCTCTCTGTATGCAGACTAACACAGGCTGTCACTCACAGGTCCACAATGACAGCTGCTATAGCTCAAGCAACGTCTGTGGCACCGTGTGCATGTCACCAGTGTCATCACTACCCACTGGCAGAGATGCAGGCCAGCTGCGCACAATAACCCGCTGGAGCACAGACCAGCAATAAAACACAACAAATAGATCAATTCACAGAGAGGGACCACGAGCGAAGCAAGGGCCCAGTAAAATAATCCTTATGGTTTTATGTCCACGTACAAGAAGACTCTTCTGCTTTTAATGTCTGTCTTTTAGGGTCAGTTATTGGCCAGACATTGTTTTTCTGCCCAGCATCCCCAACAAGATCACAGGATGTTTAATTAGACGGGGTCTCAAACAAACACACACAATTTCCATACGCAACACAGAGACGCTGAACATACTCAGACTCTCTGAAACAAATTTTAAGCTCAAGGCAACATGATAATAAGCCAATTATTTAGTGGTTTATTTTGAAGCTAATTGCAAGCTTTGAAATTCCTCACAGCTGAATGTGTCATCGGATCAAGGAATTGCAAACTATATGACAAACTTGCAAAGAACATGAAATGGGAATAATGATTCTCAAGTCTGTAATTTCCAATGCACCTATTTTACAAAACACAATGCAGACCGTTGTCGTCCACATTGCTTATTAGAATATTGAAATCATCTCTATCAAAACAATAAAACGGCATCAAAATAAATACGTCCTAAAAAGTTTTCCAAATGCATCTAAACGAAAAAAACTAAGTAATTGTCCTAATAGTATTATTTTTGCTGCTGTTCTCTATACAATATTACTCATCCGCAGTATGATAATAATACACAACGATTCCAAATAAAACATCTCTTAGTTGATGTTTCGTAGCAAATGCAAATTTCACATCACCCCAGATGTGAAGCGAGAAATCCAGAGAATACTAACAGGCTGAATAAAGCTATTAGCGGTCACCTTGTCACCGCTGGCGCTTCTATATCCTCTCGTATTTTTGAACTTCTCTCATCCATAATCCTTTTGGTGAGTCTTCCCAGAAGCGTGGTGCTGGCAGTGTTGGAGTGAATTTATTTACAGCGTGGTTAGTCTGCAAATGATTGATGTTGCTGCACCAAACAGTAAACCAATTAGAGGCATGATGTAATGTCATTTTAAAAGGTTTATAATCGTGTTGCTCCTGAACCCGGGCCCTGATCAGCCGTAATAAAGATTTATAGCAGATCAAAGGAGAGGCTTATGCCATTAACAATAGATTATATTCCAGCCCAAATTACATTAACAACTTTTTTCCTCCTCTCCGCTAAATATATCCCCCGGATTGCAGATTTGAATGCGGGGCAAAGTTTGGAGGACTCCGTGCGGCACACGGAGAGAGCATTAATTACTTTGAATGAGCACAGCTGTACCAGGGCAGCTCAGACACACAATCTGCTCCGTCTAGGCAGTGATATAGAGTAAAGGAATTTTTACGCAACCTGTGAAAGCGTAATAAGTCACCATAACATAAATCAGCATGTCTGCCTATGAAACGTCCTTGTGGGGGAAAGCCATACTTTTTGCTTTCTTTGTCTGGAATCTAAAATTAATGTGTCAAGTGCGGAAACAAAAATCTATTTGTTGTCACCTTGGTCTTTATTAGTCATAAATATCCTCTTTTCTATAAGAAATAATAACCTTTTTCAGGGACAACAACTTATATTGTGTCCTAACCAAGCATGAAGCAATACAATTACAAACTGTGAGATTTTGTTCTAAAAATGCATCAAGCCGGAGCATCAATACCTTTCATTCACTTGCTATTAATGCACTGGGACCGAAATCACCTACCTTAAACCTTATAGTACATTGTAAAAAATATTTATTGTGGCTTAGTAAATATCCCCAAAAAACTAAATATGGATATTAACTTATTAAAATCATTAACAAAAACATTAGATAACAAGTTATACAAGTTATAATAACAAGTAATGTAATAAGTAACTTTTTTATAAAAAAATATTTATTTAACAATCTAAAACAATACCAAATCTATTTTTGTACTTTAAAACAACCTTTTTAGTGAGTACTAATTATACACAGAATTTAAACTGTATATTTGCTTTTTTCAAAGCTTTAAATGAACTTTTTGTTATAAATCGTTCACATAAAAACACAGAAAAAATCTTTATGTTGTAGGCGAGGAATGGTCTACCAGGATGGTCTACTGTTTCGTTAAGATTCTTGGATGTTTTTTTTGATGGACACTTGTCTATAATAATGCACCGTAAGCTGTGATCTTAAATTAATTATGTTTGTACCGATGCCTTAGTACAGGTGGCCATTCATACGTCATAGGTAAAAGAGTTACTGGGTCACACGACTATAAAACATGGTGGATGCAGTAAAGCTAATTACTTTTTAATCTACCCCCACACATACCATACAGAGCAAATCATTTCAACGGTCGTTTTGATAAAATCGCTACAGTTCTACAGTTTGAATTTTGATGAAAAATTATGTTAGAAACAATCCCATGGGACCTATTACAAGTCATTATATTGTGTAGCAACACTATAATATAATTGGTCCAAAATCCCAAGCATTCACTAATTTAATTTTTACTTCTAATGTTGACACAAGGACAGACAAACTAAACAATACAAAGCAAATGATGAAAAGCTGATGATCATCAGGCAATGAGACATGAGTGGGAGGGGCTTACCGGTGGGCTGCTGAGCCCGGAGCAAGTATGAGTTGGGGGAGATTTGGTCCTCTGGATGAGGCTCCAGCATGGTGTGGGAGGAGCTGTTGTCCAGCAGGGGCACCTGACACTCCCTTATGGTGGGCGGAGCTGGGTGGAGGGGGACAGGAGGTGGAGAAGGAGCAGGGGGAAGGAGGCTGGAGGAGGCAGTGGAGGGAGGGAGGGGACGACCTGAAGGATGGACAGATAAAAGGAGGACAAACTTGTTATGATCATGTGAAGTGACACGTGGGCATATATATCACCACATTGATCAAACACACAAGACAAAAAGTTTGATACTCTCATATTCAATGTATTCATTCGATATGCCAGACGAAAGGCATAATGACATCCTAGCTGATGTCTGGAAGTCTAGAGAGATTTTGTATTCCCATTGTTCAGGGTGAAATAGGATATTTAACAAAAAAAGTAGGATAAGAATTTTTAGGATTTTCTCCATGGAGGATTGACTGTAACAGAAAAAATGGGTGCTCCATCTAAATGTAAGTTTGTAAAAGCCCTCTCCTGAAGGACATAGAAGATGAAAGTCATTTCGGCTTTGAAAGCATTACAACATACCTGTATGAAACAAACACATTTGTTTCATACAGAAACATCGCAATTTTACTACTGACATTGCTGCTACATGACAATTTTTGATATTTGTAGTATAAAAATGTCACAAATGTACTCTGAAAGACATTTTATGTGTGATTTCCCATCAGGATTCCCACAATAGAAACATACACATATGGTGTTTGACAAAACGCCACTAGTCATGAATCACATGTATTGCAAATGCACAAGAGACGGGCTGGTGCAACCCGTTGGTTTTATAAGCGTTGGGTAATTGCCTTGACATTGTAGGTAAACTAGCAAATGTTTTTAAAAGAAGCTTGTGCAGCGAGTTCTCATAAAGGAATTAGAAGACTATTACCGGCCTTAATTACTCCGGAAAAGACGGCACTGAGGGAAAAACGCCACGCTCTCTACAATCAAACGGCATTGTGATCAGTCCGCCAGGCGTACGAGCACCGGCCTTTAAAGATTCGTATCGGTAAAGCGAAACGACAACGTATTTTAATTGGGATCAAACGCAGACCGAGCAATTTCTCTTTTAAGAGTTCCTTCAAAAAGCCGTTCGAGATTATCATGCGCAAACACGCGGAGCTAGACTTTCATCTTGCTTTCATCGTTTCAAACCCAGACTGCCTGTTAGCAGGACGGAGGAAAGGTTGAAGAAGTGCTTTTGTAGAAAAACCTTGAATGCAAAAGTCTATTGAAAACGCGTGAGTCAACTCTCCTTTTTATACACCAACACACGCTCACCCTTCCTCTCCATGTGAGTTCTTTGCCAGCATTTGGTCAATTACTGAGAATTTGTTGAGTCAAGTTCCTTTGCCTGGAGTGACCAATCCACCTCCAGCGCTCAAAATACAGTGCAACTCATGCCCACATGTATCTTTCCTCACAGCTAAAGAAATAAATAAATATATCACTGGATTTTTACAAATAGTGATGTTTAGAAAATTAAAAAATATTTTTTCTGATGACACCTAAATGACTTAAAAACATTTATTAAGGTGAAAATTCTGATGTTCCAAAGACTTAACACAGTACTATATTTCTATGAAATGTATGAGACTACTGATGAAATGTTTAAAGCTCCAGAAACAACACACAATAGCAAACTTATATGGAAGGGCACAAAGTTAAGTCTATGACGAATCTTTAATTCAACAACGATGAGTCAGAATTTTTTTCTTTAAACAGACTCCAAGGACAAAGTCGTGTTAAATAAGAGGAAGAAGATGAGATATATGTGTACCATCAGCGATTTAAAGAAGCTTCCATGGCATCTGGATCTCAGGATAAATGGATGGGAGTCAAAATTGGGATCTTCACTAATGCACAGACGAGATGAATAAACACTCTGGAAAGCCAGTGAATATGCAGATGAAAGAGCGAGAGGTTAAGTGTCGTGGTCCCTGATTAGCTAAAGAGATAGACTGAGGATGTCGGCATTAAAGCGCAGAGACACAAGAGCAGGTGGAATTCTTCAAGATCATACTTCAAACATATATAAGGGGAATAAACCAGCATCGCCAAAGTATGTATGGAATGTTTAAATAAATATATAAGTTCGAAGTCACAATGGTTATTGTCCTTGCACTAATTTTAACAAGCACAAAATGTTCATCATACAAAAAACATGACACCATTTTCAATGGACCATTGCTTCAATAATGAGTGTATTTATGGCACTGGACATGTGAAGTGTGTGTATGTGTGTGTTGGGGTTATTACAATTTTAAACCACTTTAATTACAAAAAAGGAAAAATTGCATTAGGTGGCCAAAAGCAATTATAGAAAACTTAATCTCCTTTGCAATTAGGCTCAGGGGCATTTTTTAACTATTGTAATTTATTTTTGCTACATTTCTATAAAGGTCAGTATAAATTGCTTTGTGTTATTAGAACAAAGGCTTGTTATAAGGGGTTGGGAGGGGCACCTGTTCCTCTAGATGATTCTTCTCCTTTGCTGCCCTTCCTAAATTCCTTATCTCTCTGGGACAAGAGATAGTTCTGTAGTTCTATTGACTGACTTGACATTGAATGTCCCTGATTTGACCATGACTCTCTAATACGGCCTTAATTGATGGCCTAAAAACGAATTTAGTTTTCTTAACATTTTAAAACGTTTTAGGATCCTGTTAATGTAGTCTCTGTTTACTTGGATAATAGCAGAGTTGGAAAGTCATTCGCTTTCTGACGTTGTTAGATATTAGTAGTGGTGCAGAAATTACAGACATCTTACCATGATTACGGTCTTAATTAGCATTCACATGATTACATTTACACTAATTTCAATTTAGTTTTTGATTGTAATAAATAAATATAAGTTGGTTTCATGTGAACTCAATGTATTTTAAATCCAAGCCACGTGAATTAAAAAAATTCCTTACAAAAATATTTAGTGAGCGTTGCTTGCATGCGCAAAATTTATTTTTCCTGGCATTGAAAGGAGTTTTAAATCTTGACATGGGAATTACGACCTCCTCATTCTAGCCACAGAGTTTATTCATTCAGTCTATTCACACAGTAAGTATTATTTTATTCAACGTCGCACTGTGTACCAGTATAAAGAACATACTCTCGTTTAGAACGAGTATCTGGAATTAATTCCATAGCGACCAACGTTAACGTACGCTCACTAAAAAAAGACATTTTGATTTGTAATTTAACGACTGCAATACCATAAGACGGAAATGAATTTGGAAAGCACCATTGTTTATTGCGAATGTGTCGATGGAGAAAAGGAGTTAAACTTTTAATTCTAAATGATTAAAAGGAAATTAAAAAAATAATGAAACATGCCCTGTGTAAAAAGTCTTCAAACTCTACGGTTTGCGTGATGCCATAAAGCATGAACTTCTGTTGCAACTATTTCATTAAAAGCAATGATGGGGTGATATAATTCTTTATTGCATGTTTGTATTATTAGGTGCACAGACTTAAACTTTATCTGTGGTGTTAAGTTAAAAGTATGCTGTTTCACACACGAAACTCCAAATATGCCTCGCAGATGAACGTACCGGGAAATCCTTGATATTGACAATGGCATATTATAAGTTATGAGGGAAATTTCCAATTAGTTCCTATTGCTGAAGTTCACAATATGTCATTGGATTGCTGAATAATGTCTTAAACTAGCAATAATACTTATTGAGTGTTGTCTTTTATTCAAGATACTCTCTGCATGCGAGTGTGACGAGGACAAAAACAATTTTTATGTTTCCATGTTTGTATTTTGTGAAGTGTTGTCCTTCCAACAAGTTTTTTTTGTGTATATTTTGTGATTGTGCAACCTGAAGTAGGCCCTTCTTAAGCATTTCTGCTGTATAATAATCAATTGTACCCACAAAGAAATTGTTTCTGAACATACATTTGATGAAATAAAAGTTAGGATTAAAACAAAAAATTTACCGTTGTGTGTATTTGCCAAGCAGGGTAAGAACATATCCTTAAGAAAAAAAGTTCTTTCTCAAAAAAGTTTTTTAGGATAAGTGATTGCATACAACATTTGTTCATTTGAATTTTGCTAAAATAAACCAAGTGTAACCATAAACCATAAGTCATTAAATTCTCTGATTTTCTTTGTACTAAGGTACCAAAATCAAATTGATTAACTGTTTTGTGTTGATTCAATAAATCTTTTTGATCCAGTATTAAATAAAGAAGGAAGTAACATTATTTAAGTAGTACTTGTTTTATACTATGATAGCTAAATAAAAGTTGTTAAATTCAACCTAATGTGTTTGATTAACTTAACATCAAATCAATCAACTGATTATCATAAAAAAATCATGCATTATAATGTATATATAAAGTTACAGATTTTTTGTGTATTTTCACCATTGGTATAACCATAGTTTCAAATGGTTATTATGTTGCACTGTGGGGAGACATTTGCGCTTACTACAGTTTCACATAAAAAAATGTTGAAATCACACAGAAAAACCAATCTCCTCTATTAAGCATTTTTTATAAAGTTTTAATAGAATGAGTTTATAAACCCCACTGAGCTTCCCTTTATAACTGTCAGTAAGGCATATGGCCGGTCTTCCATAGCTAAAAAGAGTTGTCAGCTGCACTTTGGGTTCAGTCACTCATGAGCCAGCATTTTACCACCGCTGTTGCTTCTGGCTCGGCTCCATATCGGCAAAATTTGATTTGTGAAAGTTACCGTCCGTGGACAGACTACACGAAAGTGCTTTGCGATGCTTGATTTCACACGCCTCATAATTCATATAGTTTAGGTCTTGTGTTTTTTTATTTGCTGCTGAGTCTAACTTTCCATCACTTGTTGGAGCCTCTGGGTGAGAGCGCTCAGAAAATTACATTATGTGATGTAATACCATTATGTGAAAATCATTCCGTTGCATTGTGGGGTGGATTCACACATGCCGCTGTCTGAGGCCGTTCTGTCAGCACACAAGGAAACACGTTCGCGGATGTACCCTAACAGCGTGGCCAGGGTCTAGCTAGCACATGGGGCGCGGCACATCATCTCTACGCCCATCTGGCCGGCGAGGAGATGGCGAGCCAGAGAGGCCGAAAAGCTCAGGATGAGACAGCTGGAGCCCAGTCAGATGGAAAGTGACAAATTACCACCCTAATGAGAGCCATTCATCATTTCTTCCCTTATTCTCTCGCTTTTGCTCTCTCACTCCCTATTTTTGTCAAGAGCACACCTTCATGTTTAGCTCAACTGGCAACCGGCACCTGCATTCATCCAAGAAGGAAAATGAGGTGAATTACACCTCAGAAAACAGGTGTTTGAGAAGAAACAATCAGAAAATAAAAAAAGAACTGTACATTTGAATCGTAAAAAACAATGAAATGAAGTTTTGGCAACAGCTTATTTGCTTTCTGCTTTTGAGTTCGGCAACTCAGGTTTTGAAATTGTGACAGCTGCACTCCAAAGCTATCAATAAACCGCATGATAATACAGGGAATGTAATAGGGAGTTGAGAGTCAAACATCATCAGTCAAGTGTCACGGCTGCGAGTCTCTCCCGTGATCCGGGCAGGAAGCCATCTTATGTCCGATGATGTTAAAATGGCCGTCCCTGACCCCTTTCCGCCTTTACAGCTAAACGTTGGGAGCAGATTGTTTGGAAGTTGTGCGTTTGTCTCCATTTTCTAGTTCTGATGTAGCGTCATGTCGAACAGACTGACAGGACCCTAATCTTTACAACCACTAAGCTTTGCCGGGCCTGTCAAAACACTGAAGCCCATTTTCAAACACAGGCAATGTTAATGGAAGAGCGCTGAGGTTGATAATGACACACACACTAATTAGCACTGGCACAAACTAATACACTATTCCCTTGATTCTCGTTCAATCACCTGCCAATGACAAAACATAAGGGAAAAATGTAAATCGTTCACAATTATAAATTCGTTAGCCTAATATTGGCTTTCACATTTGTGTCTTTTTCTGAAATCGCTGTTTGTTTTTTTACTTCAAGCTATGAGCACTTTTACAATCCTATATTTTTATCGATCTGTTTGAGAATAACTTTAAAAAATGCATGTCAAATCTTTAAGCGTGAGGGCGGAGAAAGTGGAACAAAAAGCCCAGCTCGGCTCTTCAGCACTTGAAATGGAGGATCAGCCGAACTTTAATGGAATTTGCAGACTTCTTGTGCGTCTATGGCAACTGCAGCTTCGGTTTTGTTGTTATTGCTCTCCATGTATATCTGATTTGGCTTTGTGTCCATCACGGTAAAGTCACTTCAAGGACCCTTCAAGTGGCAAAAAGCAGAGCTACAGACCCTGAGAGGCTTTTAGTTTGACTGGCAAAACCTGCTCTTTAATAGAATACTTAGACCACAAATAAACAATGTGGTAGTATTTTCTTGCCATCATGTTGTTTCAAACCTGTTCAATGCTTTTATTCTTTGTTTTCCTTTTTCAAAAGGTCAAAATATTTTGAAGAAGGTTGGGACTTGAACTGGTTGTGTATCCATTCAATGTATGTGAATAACTGCCACTGTTGTTCGGTAACACCTTTCTTCAAAATATCTTCCTTTGGGTTCGGCAGAGGAAAATAGTCAACCAAGACATCACATAGCAAGAGTGTTAGTAAATGAAAATGGATTTTTTACTTTGGGAATTTTTAAATTTTTTTTAACATTAAGTTTGATTTACAAGAAAAACATTAATAATTTTTTACATTAAACACAGTTATGTATAGGGATAGCTCACTCAGAAAATAAAAAAATCTTTTTTGTGTATATATATATATATATATATATATATATATATATATATATATATATATATATATATATATATATAATAAGTATTTATATATTAATAATAAAGTTATTAAATATTTATTTAGAGGTAAATATTTGTTCACCCTTGTGTCTCTATGTATATGATTTTATGCCAATACAATGGAAGTCAATGGGATCCAATCCTGTTTGGCCATCAAAATTCTTTAATGCAAAATTATTTGTGTATTTCTGATAAAACCTGAATCATATAGGTATGAAATGATAAAATGAATAAAAATTAATTAAAACCACACACAAAAACGTACGGGTTAAAAATCCCTTTAAAGGTAAACAAGTTCAGAGCAACATAAAGTGCAGTTAGATAAAGCACATACTAACAAATATGTATTTTTATTCCTTACACAGTAGAATCTAGATGCTTAAGTAAGGCCATTTAGATTCAATTTTTATGCACTTGAGTGGCTGCGATCATTCAGGCAGTTATGCATTAAGTTAAAGGAGATTCCGAACGCATGCATTTACTTTTAAATGCCTTTTTGTATGTTTGCTTTTTTAACATGTCAGCATCCTAAATGCTCCATAATGATAGCGATTCATCAGCTATTCAATGCTAGGCTGAATTATTCTTCTGGTCATGTACTGCATCGCTCTCCACAGGTCACTGAACTTTGATCCACAATCACTGATTAAAAAAAATTCTCCACCGATCGCATGTGTAAGCGTGTCCTGCACTGCCAGCTGACTTGTTTTGAGAAGATGATCAGAATTCAGAAGCATCCACACACACTCCATCACAGACACAAACACACACACACAGCACGTTGTCAATTAGACAGAGGCCTTGGTCCTCTCATTACATGCCATTTCCATATAAATTACATCCATGGTGTCTATCTGAATTGATGACACTGTTATGGATTCCACACGTTTCCCTTACGAAAGGAATAAATAACATCCATCACACAACAGCTCCACCACCTGTGAGTGGGCATACCTGTGATTTTAACTGGAACAATTAAATTTAGCCTTGCACAACATTGCATCATGAACAATCTTAGCAAATTACCAAATACGGGACCAGGTACACACGACAACCATCTGTAGCCTTGTTCAGCACATTCAAGGTCCTCTAACTGAAGTATTTTCAGCAGTAATTCGTGAAACTTCATTGTACTCAACAAGTCACCTGCTGAACTTAAAATATGTGGCATTAAATGGTTATAAAAACAGGATCAAATAAGGTACCAGACTAAAAAGTCTCCAAATTATAATTTAATTACAAAACATGGTTTGTTGTCTTCTATACCAGGTGCATTATACGGTCATCTTATATAAAGCTATTTTACTGTAAAAAAAATAAATTACTTTTTTTTTTAATTTTTACTTTATACAAAAAATTCAATTCAATTCAATTCACTTTTATTGTCACATCACCACGGCACGTGTGCCCTGGTGAGTGAAATTCTTAGGAGCTTGCTCCAAAAACAGCGCAGTACATGTAACATATAACATGTAACATATAGTGCAGACATAAGACAGTGTGCAATATGCACATACATATAGTCAGTACACACAGTGTACCATAGACAACACAGTCGAAACATTCAACATACATACATTTAGCACGAGAAAAACATTAAACACTAAACACAGAGTGTGCACGTTCTGCATAATGTAAAATATGAGTTTACTGAATATTTTGGCATAATTTTTTCAGGTAAAAAGCTTTGAAATGAAGAAAATAGTCAGTTTTAATTTTGTGTCCATGTAAGTCAAACAATTAAGTTAAAGTGATTAACTCAAATATTTATATTAGAATTACCACAAAACATTGATGTCCATTACACACATATATTGTTGAATAATAAAATTTGTAATTTCTGAGAAATTAACTGTAGGATTTTTTCTAAAGTACTTTAATATTTTCCTCTGAAAAGTTAATATAACTGTTCTTGTAATATTTACTAAGCCCCCTGAGATATTTTTCAAAGTCTAGTTCTCGTTCTATCACTCCAAGCACAAGTCCTACAATATTCATAAACCGCTTTTTGGCATCCCTGAGCTATACCACACTTGTTTATTTACAAGGCTAGACAACAAAGCTTTTAAAGAATGCATTAAAAAGTAAAATCTATTCTGACAATGTAGGGACACAACATCAGCCTTGTTAATAAAGGCTTATAATAAATTAACATTAATGCACACATACCCACACTATAGCATTTTATTCTAGGAAGTTCATGAAATGTTTAGCAAACACAAGGTGAGAATGGAGCAATTGGAATAAACATACTCACTGATGCTGTCCTAACTATTGTTCCATATAGCTTACAAAACGGTATATTACTCTCAAGCTTTAATCTAATTCAGTGTCTCAGCATTACATGAATAATGTTTGTGAATAGTGTTTCTATGTTTAGAAGGATATAGGACTGCTTAAAGAAATGCAGTTTTAGGTTAAACATTCATTTGATAAACATGCAATTTATCGCAAGGCCGATAAAGAGAAGTGTCAAAGTTCTTGATAACTTTTTCAAAAGGTTTAAGCCTTTGGTACTGTAGATGTGAAATGCTGCATTGTGAGCGGCTTTGACGTTGCCATGACACCCAGCAGTATATATGCATATAACGGTTTTCTATTGGCTTTTGCAGAGACAGCTATGGTTGAATAAATGTAAAGAAAACCCAATATTATTTAGTACAAATTCAGTGTAAATATTTTGCCAATGCGATCAATGCTGTCTAATAGGTTTTGATCAATGCCAAATGGAAAATTCAAAGTTTAATGGAAATGTTAAATCCAAATCTTCCCTAAAGAATTTGTTATAGAACCCAGAGTTTACTGTGTTTCGTTGTAACAGCTGTAAGAAACATAAAAATGTTTAAATACGTGTTTTTCCTATGAATCAACACATGACCCTGGTGCTGCTAAGACCAATCTCTACCTATTGAAGCTTCTAAAAACCCTGAGAAACGGATGAATGAGACCCAATAGCTATAGTTGACCATGAGTGCAGATTCTTCCCAGACACTACATTCACTTACCCAAGTTAAAATAAAATAAATAAAAAAACAAGATATTATCTAAATATGAAAAATATTACCAATTATTTATCATTTATAAACTGTTTATTTTACCCATATATCACAATATGTGAAAGAAAATAATTTGCTTAAATGTCTCAACACAACAGAACAACAAGATTTGACTTTGGACTGTGGGATTCCAAAGTCAAATCTTGTTGTTCTGTTGTGCTGAGACGTAAATGCTTTTCTGATATTCTGTTGGTTTTGTAAAAAAAAGGAAATTAATATATGGATTAGTATATGACATAATTTTGTATTAAAGTCACGCCACTGCACACACAAAACTGTTTTGCTCAACTTATCACCTTTGGAGAATGCACACCGGTTAGTGATGTGTCATTCACAAACGAGCAGTTCTAAGAGGCGATTCTTTATATTGAACGAGAAGAGCCGATTCCCGTCAGGAAGAGCCGAACCTTTATCTGCAGGTCGGAATAGGACTTTTTTTGTATAGGACATCATGTAGGAAAAGGGGGACTTGAATCATATCATTATGTGAAAGAGAAAAGGACAATTTTTCAATTTAGATTTTTCAAAAGTTCTACAAATTGTAACTATATATTAAACTAAGTTTTTTTTTATGAAAAATTTGTTAAAAAAGTAAATAACACTACACTAATCATTTATAATTGCTTAATTGGCATAGAATAGAAGTTGATACAAATAAAGTGCCATTAGGGAGTTGTAAGATCTTTAAAAAGCGCCACAAAACGAAGTGTGATTGGATTAACCACTTGTCAGTCATAAAGCCTTTCAGGCAGTCCTTGGCCAATGAAAGTGGACATTAGATACAAACTAAGCGAGTTAAATATAACGCTCAGACGCTGTCCTGTTATGACTAGGACAGAGATATGACTGGGGAACGTCAAATATGAGTTATTATTGCCTTAAGTGAACAAGATTGTTTGCTTAGATCGTTTGATAAAACATAACATCACTTAAATTACATGACATAAAAAAGAATTTTTATCACAAAATTAAGTTTTTTGTTACATGACAGATTTGATTTGAGGACAGGGACAACTTACAATTATTCCTATTGTCAATCGCATTTAATATACTTCATGACCTTATCACTTTCAAATGTAAGTTGCTTAGTAACGTTACAGCTCAACAAGAGGCTCACATTTCACAGTTTCAACAAAATAAAATCACATAAAGTAAAGAAGTAAACTAATATAATATCAGCAAAAGAGTTGTGCTTACCTTTGCATGATAAATTTTGTGTTTTTCCTTGTACTTTTCTATTTACACTTTTCTAGGTTTACTCAAGGTCTTGTTTGTCTTGACACGAAACCAGAAATTGATCCATATATCTAATCTCCCTTTTCTCCCTGCTGCAATATCATTAAAAGTTACAGTTGCCCAATGTGTACCAGAATGTTGTGTGTTGGGACATGCGCATGCGCAAAGTCAGTATACTTCTGGGGCCTGTCATAGTAAGCAGGGTGAGAACAAACTCAGTGTAAGATACTCAGGGTTTTTTGTTTCAAAACGTGGTGTCAAGATATATACTGATCTTTATATTAAGTCAAAATAACACTCATATCTTAAGTATGACAGTATCTTTGCTTATTTGTTCTTGGTACGTAATTGTCTTTGATTTCGCTTATTAAAGGATTCTTTCATTTTAGAATGAACCTTTTTTAATTATTAGGTCTTTGTGCCTACCTTAATATTTCAGGGCACCAAAATACATTTCCCATAATACGTTACACCTTAATTATATATTTGAAGTGCCTTTCTGTTTTTGGAAAACTTATTTTAAAAAGATGTCAAATTCAGTAAAAAACATAATAAAACAAGTTGTTGCTAAACGTGTATACATTCTTATTTACAAAAAATTTAATAATACTTTTGCTAGGAGACCAAATTTCCCTGCCTGGGATCTCGTACAGCCTTTTGAAGCTGCACTAAAACCTTTAACACTTTTCTGCGGAAAAAACATCTTGGATGTGTAAATCATACAGAAATTTAAATTCTGGATTGAACTAATCATTTAATATCTCTGTATTTTCTCAAGTTAGTTGTAAAGCATTTTTCTTTCCCCAATGTCACGTTCAGCACGATGTGAAAATCTGATTTTGATTTGTTTATAACGAAACCAAAGAAGGAATGTTTTGCTTTATTGTACCTGTAAAGTGTCTTTAAGGAATATTTAAAGGTTAAGCTTAAAAGGGAAATAATCCATTCCCGGCAGAACATTTTTTGAGTTACACATATTTTCCTTTTAAAATAATAAATAAGCAGTACACTAGTGCAAAACTGTTCTTATGACTCGACGTGGAGACATTTTGCATAATTTCTATGGATTTTATAGTCCTAATAACAATGTGAGGTAATTATAAACTTTATAAAGGCTTTTATAGGTAACCATGGGCGACTTTTTGTTATGATCACATATGCAATATTTACATCATTTCTGTGTGAACAACATATGCAAATGACTTATATTTATAGATGTAAAAGAGACCATATGAGAGATTCACAGTGAGGTAGAAAAACAGCACATCACACACACACGCTGTGCATGAGTGCTACAATGAGGCAAATTCATCAAGCCTTTGCATCAGCTGACCCTAAGGAGAGTGTATGTCCCTGTGCTGGAGTGTCGAGAGAAACCCTAAACACCTGATGCAACATCTCCTGCGTGACGCCCGACATTACATCACACACACGCGCACACACATAGTGTGACTCTGGCTTTGTTATAAACATTGACATCAAACGAATGATGGGGCAAATGATGAATTAAATCCTAATCGACACAAATCGCTCTCTCACACAGTCTATACTAAATCATTTATGATGAAGGAGAGTCTGTGCTTTGCTGGATTGAAAATGAGATTTTTAATTACTGTATGACCTGGGGTATATTAGCAACATATTAATGTGCGTCATTAACCTAGTGGTAACTAACCCCGTCAGCTCATTAACTACATGTGATTGGACCTGGGTGAGCACAGGCGAAGCTCTTGCTCTCATCACAATCACCTATGACGACAGCACACATCCGCTAATTACAAGTTTGAATATGCACATGCAAATATCTTACGGTCAGAAGAGCAAATACACAAGGTCTTCATAATGCGAGAGGATGTTGTCGCTTTCAAAGTCGGAAAGAAAATGCATGCAGTGTTTGAACAATAATTATGTTTCATTATGCAGTGAAATGTATGAGATGTTGTGATGTCTGCATAAACTGTAAAGTGCAGGTGCGCTTGTTTTTTTCTGGAATGTTTCATTATGTTCGCTTTTGTATTATTAATGAAGTCATTTTTCCTGTAAACATTCTGCTGTTTGCTAAATGCACGCAAATAAATATGAATTATGTTAATAGAGCTCTCATAGAAATTAGAAACACATTGAAGTCTTTGTTCCAATATAAATCCTGTGTTTTTTTAAGTGATGGCTCACAAAAATATGACAATTCTGTCATCATTTACTTACCCTCTTGATATTTCTTAACTGTGTGAGTTTCTTTCTTTCGCAGAACATAAAAGTGGATATTTAGAAGAAAAAGCTGGTAATTGATGCCTATTCACTTGCATTGGTTTTGTTCCAATGCAATAGAAATGAATGGGTGACACTGCTGTTCTGTTATCAACTTTCTTCAAATAATATTCTTTTGTGTTGTGCTGAAGAAAGAAACTCATGCAGGTTTGAAAATTTTACATTTACATTCATTTATTTGGCAGACGCTTTTATACAAAGTATTGTGCAGTGGCCAATTATCATGACAGAATTTTCATTTTTGAGTTGCACTATCAATTTAACCATTGTTTTCTTCGGTCTCAGTTTAGTATGCAGAATCTAAACAATCTATTTGTTGACTTGAAATGTAAGAACAAAACATTGATTCAGTTTGCTTAACAAATGGTTTGAGTTTGGAATGGGACGATCTGTTTTCTCAACCAATGGTAAATTAGGGTGTCTTTGGGAAACTTGTTTAGGGAAAACAAGTTTTATAGTGAAATGCATTAGAACCCACAAACTTTCCCTTTACTTTGTTACAACTAATGTACATAGCAGCAGGATATCTTATACCATATGCATTTATTGCATACATTTATTTTCGGAAAAAGTTTTTGTATTTCCAGCTGTTTTACCTTGTTACATCTTTTTTATAATGATGCTTTTTTGCAGATAACAAAAATGCAAAGGTATATTCTTAGAAAAATGCACAATCACAAAAACACAAAATGCCCTTCATAAGAAAACATACTCTGAACATGCCCTTGTAAACACACACGATAATGTAAATACCTACGCATGTTCGCCCTCTCACAAACACACACACGTCCCGAACAGATGGCTGTGTACATTGAGTAGATAGGGTGCTCAACAAATGCACCTGCACACCAAATCTCTGCAATACATCGGGCCGTTCTAAAGAGCGTTCACGGCAGAACAAATGCACCAAAGCCCATCTTTGACCTTGTGAAAACCAAACAGGTCAGAACAATAACTCAGTATTCTTCAAGAGACTACATCTCCCACAATCCTCCATCACAAACCACACTCTCCATCCAGCACCACAATCAATACAGATCAGAGGTCCACCAAAGCAAACTCCCTGCTGTCATCATACAGCAAATGACTAGTGATGATGACATCTCATGTGTGCATTAAAGAGGATCTCCTTACCTTCTCCTGGCTCCATATTACAAGTCAGCTTTCTTTCACCTGTTCATGGTAACAGAACAATGTGCATGTCAGAATGTCTGTCTAACTTATACATCAGGAGACTCTGTTCTTCAGTTTTACTGTCTGCTCAAAGACACTTCAGCAAAGAGTGAGAAGCCAGAGGAACTCCCACTCTCTATCTGTCTCTCTCTCTCTCTCTCTCTCTCTCTCTCTCTCTCTCTCTCTCTCTCTCTCTCTCTCTCTCTCTCTCTCTCTCTCTCTCTCTCTCTCTTGCTCGCTCACTCGCTTTCTTCCCTCGGGTCCAGTTCCTGCACATACCATTTGCATGGTGTCTTTGTAGTAATGCTTATCAAACAAGAAGCCTCAGTTTTGATAATATGTTTTTTACAAAACAGATTATAAATTAAATTGCACATGAAAACACTGTTGGTCTTAAAATGCAGTGACAAAATTTTTTTAAAAAAGTCCACTGATTATTTGCTTCACACTAAAAATATTGTCATCGCCCACCATCATCAAACTTGTATGTCTTCTCCCTTGTGAAACACAAACAGAGTTATCAAAATATCAAAGCTTCTCTTTGTACGATAAAAATGATCATTACTGGCCTTAATACTCAGTTGTATTGAAAAAAGATAATAAAAAATTGCAATAAAATTGCTCTGCACTGTGGGAATCGGCAGGCCCTTTTTATCTGCTTTGAGGTGGCCAGTCACATTATTTTTGTTACAATTTGTTATGATTCTTACAATATTTTTTTATGTATTCTATCAACTAGGGTTATCATGAAACAAACATATTTATGATACTCCACCAGCTGAAGTATTGTGATACTGTGCCATGTTCATAATTCAAATCTTCAAAGAACCAAAATTTAATGATATAGAAGAAATTTACTAACTATAGTAAACTGTAAAATACAATTATATATTTCAGCACCACAATTATTTAAGGTATCAAACGGTAACATTAAGGTAAGACTCAGAAACAAAGTTTACTTACAGTATGTAAATATCAAAGTACACTAGAACATGGCGCAACACATGTATTTTAACAGTTTTTAACAGAGATATTAAAACGGCCCACAGGAGGCAGAATTTTTTAATGAATCAGTGGGTCATATAATTGATTCATTCAAATTGACTAATTTATTCAAGCATGTCTTGATGAAAGACCAACTAAATCATAATCTTCTCAAACTTGTTCAAAACTGTGAATCGTGTAGGTAAGGTACAATGCAAAAAGGCAAACGTGTTTCAGTAAATATTTATACACATTTGTGACGATACTTTTTAAAAAACACAGTGGTATGGCTAGATTTAGGAATTCTACTTGGGACTTCTACTTTATCAAACTCTTACTTTGATCTTGCATCCCTCTATCTCTTTCGGTGAGGAAGAAAATTGAAGACCTTCACAGGTACACCTGGTTGTGAGGTGATGTAGAAGACAAAGACATGAAAGCACTAAAGAGATCTGTACTTAAATATTTACTCAACCAGAGTGCTTTAAATTAGTATGAGGGGTGAATACATCTATTTCCTTTGCAAAAACTACAGAATTTACTACTGTCTAATTTCCTTTCCCTTTTCGCAAATTTAGACAAATTTTTGTTTCCACAAATACATTCCTTAACATCGGTTATTGTGGTATATTCTATTTTAGATAACCCTGGTTCTTAACAGTACATTCTGTAAAAGCATATAAAATAACGTTATGAATTTTATTTCAGTCAAAGGTCTACAATCTTCCTCGCACAAACGCCAAGGCAGGCGATGCCAGGAGACAGAGAGTTGCTTTTTTAAAAAAATTCACATTCTACATAAGGCGAAGGAGGTAAGGAGCTGAGGAGAAAGAGATCTTTCTCATCCTCTCCGTGCTGAAAGTTCCATAATGACAGGATCTTGACATCTTTCCAAGGCTTGCCGAACATTTCCCCCAACACGCCCGTGTCTCTGCATCCTTCATTGTGCGTGAGCGTGTGTTTGGGCATGCGTGTGTGTTGAAAGAGGAGGGGGCACTTAATTGGCATTCCCTCCTGCGAGGCTGGCGGTATAAAACCAGTGGGATGCCTCTACCTTCATTAGGTTGTGCTGATGATCCAGCTGCATGCTGCAGAACGGCCGTTTTACGCGTCATGTCTTTGCATCCTTTCGAGCACGTCCTCGCTGTGTCTCCTTTTTCTGTGTGCATCTCATATAGCTTAACATTAAAGTTCAAGAAACCTTCCCAGCGGGTGCAGTGAAAGCCAAAAGTTGCTTCCAGTTAAATCAACAAACTAACTTATACTGCACACTTCACCAAGCCCTATGCCCACCTCAGCCCCCCTGCTCGCATCTTCTGCTCCCCATGCCAAAATTCCAGCACCCAGCTGGAGGAAACATATAAAAATGTGTCCAATTATATTCCAAACTCTGCTAATTAGCACTAATTCAGTGACAAATGGATTCTTCTTTGAATAGTCTTCCACTAAGGCTCAGCTGCATTCACAACACCAATATGCGGATTGCCTTACAGCTGAAAAAAAAAATGACACGCTTAAAACTTCAATAAAGCAAAGCTTGTTGAGATCAACCCAGCTTTCCCTAGCAGAGAAAACAGAGCCAGCTTCACCTTAAAAAAAGAAAGACGAGAACACAGAGATATGTGAGAAGACAGGAAGACGGTCGGACGAAGGGAGAGATGAAAGAAATCAGAGGCGTTTTGGGACATTTAACAAAGCTATGAATAGAATAATCTCCAGATTCCCATCGGCGGAGGGCACGACTCGGATTCTCTAGTTAGCGTCAGATTTAATTGAGAGTGACAGACAGCGGTCAGGGCATCACTGGGATGCGTTTTCAGCAGTTAATGGACTTTCATCCGACCTGGACCAATTCACATGAGAAAATCTTCATCTTAACACCTGATAAACAGAGAGAACAGGCAGGGTCTTCAAGAAAATCAAAGTCCAGTGTTGATAGACAATCATACGTTGTGAGTCGGTGGAGGGAATGAAGAGGATGCCGAGATCTACAGATCCTAATTACAGTCTGACATGACGGCAAATCCAAATGAAGTTGAAATTGAGCCTCAATTGAAAACCTGAACAAACAACTCGGATGTCAACAGTAGCGATACACAATCACACGGAAAAAAATAAACAAGTATTAAAGGAATGACTGTGGAAGACACAAACAGGTTTTGAGGTAATCAAGGTCTGTACAATATTTTATCATGCCCTAACCAGCTGTGATATGAGAACGATCAATACATCAATAGATAAAGTACGTCTCTGCCATGTTTCTATGAGTTTTTACTAACCAGCTGTTGCTGTCAACAATGCTGAATAACACATTTTCTCAGCTGGGTTCTTTCTATTTTTAGATAGATACAGAAATATCATTGGTCTATGATGCTGCTGCTGCTGCTGCACATCTCTGTATAATATTCAAACATGTAGTCCATATAATGTGGGTAAAACGATAAAAAAGGGAAAACACATTAAGCTGCTTTTTGAAATGCTGCACATTCTGAGAATTATATAATTCTGAAAGAAAAATGTTATTGCTAGAGTTGCTCTTTTTATAATATCAATTCAAGGGTTGAAACTAGAAAATCAGTTACAGTGTGCAGCTTTACTATAAATGTGTAGTGAATTGCATTAGGTACAATAATCTGGGTAAATAATCTTGGGCTAAATTTAACGAAAACACTTTGAAAGAAAAGTTTGATTTCTTACTAAACACTTTTCTTATTATTTCTAGTACAAAAAAATATTTAACAAAAAATTTAATAAAAAAAAAGTATTAAATCAGTATACATTAATCAAGGAAATAAACCTAAACTTTTTAAAATCTTAGCAGACTGTCTTGTTTTTATTAAAATGATGTTTTAAAAACAAGAATTAAAAAAGTTTAGGTTTCTATTAGACAATAAAATGGAGCAAGGCGTTTGCTTGTTTTAAACAAAATGTATATATATTCGTTCATAAGACAAGACAAATTCATCTAAGATTACTTTTGGAATTCATAATAAAATAAATAGTTTGTGAAACTGTTGTGATTTTTTTAAATTAATATTTCGGGATCTTATTTAAAAAAAGTCAAAAAATCATTTAAATATTACAGAGATTTCATCTGTTATTTTTATAGTCATTCGATGCTCACAACTTGTGTCTTCACACCTATACCTGAAAAGATGTACAAGACACCTGTGCAGAATTCTTTAACTCACACTTCACTTTCTATTACACCTAAATCCCTCTCTCGGTATTGCTCTTTTTATCTCTCCCTTAATCTGCATTTCCTGTTTCATTGTCATGCTTTGTTACATGGAACTTCACATTTCTCCACCCGCTCCCCCCTCCTTTCCATCAACATTAGTCCTTGTAATGCTCCTAATAACAGTCAATATAGACAACATTATGAGGGGAATGGACAAGAGAAAGAGAGAGGAGGATGTATTCTGTCTCTCTATCTCCGTCTCTCTCTCCCCGTCTCTCTCTCCCCGTCTCTCTCTCTCTCTCTCTCTCTCCGTCTCAGTCTCTCTCTCCCCGTCTCTCTCTCTCTCTCCGTCTCAGTCTCTCTCTCTCCCCGTCTCTCTCTCTCTCTCTCTCTCTCTCTCTCTCTCTCTCTCTCTCTATCCCCGTCTCTCTCCCCGTCTCTCTCTCTATCTCCTCCTCTCGCTCCGTCCCTCTCTCCGTCCCCTTTTCCGTCCCTCTCTCTCTCTCTCTCCCTCTCCCCATCTCTCTCACTCTCTCTCTCCCTCTCTCCGTCTTTCTCTCTCTCTTTCTCTCTCTCCCTCTCTCCGTCTTTCTCTCTCTCTCTCTCTCTCTCTCCCTCTCCCCGTCTCTCTCTCCCCGTCTCTGTCTCTCTCTCTCTCTCTCTCTCTCTCTCTCTCTCTCTCTCTCTCTCTCTCCGTCCCTCTCTTCATCCCTCTCTCCTTGTAATGCTCCTAATAACAGTCAATATAGACAACATTAAAGAAAGAGAGAGGAGGATGTATTCTGTCTCTCTATATCCGTCTCTCTCTCTCCCCGTCTCTCACTCTCCCTCTCTCTCTCTCTCTATCTCTCAATCTCTCCGTCTCTCTCTCTCAGTCTCTCTCTCTCCCTCTCCCCATCTCTCTCACTCTCTCTCTCCCTCTCTCCGTCTTTCTCTCTCTCTTTCTCTCTCTCCCTCTCTCCGTCTTTCTCTCTCTCTCTCTCTCTCTCTCTCCCTCTCCCCGTCTCTCTCTCCCCGTCTCTGTCTCTCTCTCTCTCTCTCTCTCTCTCTCTCTCTCTCTCTCTCTCTCTCTCTCTCTCTCTCTCTCCGTCCCTCTCTTCATCCCTCTCTTCGTCCCTCTCTCCTTGTAATGCTCCTAATAACAGTCAATATAGACAACATTAGAGAAAGAGAGAGGAGGATGTATTCTGTCTCTCTATATCCGTCTCTCTCTCTCCCCGTCTCTCACTCTCCCTCTCTCTCTCTCTCTATCTCTCAATCTCTCCGTCTCTCTCTCTCAGTCTCTCTCTCCCCGTCTCTCTCTCGTCTCTCTCTCTCTCTCTCTCTCTCTCTCTCTCTCTCTCTCATTCTCTCTCTCTCTCTCTCTCTCTCTCTCTCTCTCTCTCTCTCTCTCTCTCTCTCTCTCTCTCTCTCTCTCTCTCTCTCTCTCTCTCTCTCTCTCTCTCTCTCTCTCAGCTGAGATTCATGCAGAATGCAATCATGATCAGTTAGCACCCGGCCCTGTGCACCCAAAGAGGGGAGCCAAGCAGAAAATTGTTTTGGACATTGTGATGAGAAAATTACTTCTTTTTTTCACATTTACATACTTAATGACGCAAATCAGTCAAGAAAAAGATTGTTTAAGGTTTGCATTTCATTATACAATGCTTGTATAAAGCATAATCTGTCTCTTTCATTGCAGCAACAGGAAGGCTCCATCCAATCTTCTGTGTCTTTAATCAGGACATTTGGAAGCGGACTACAGTGGACGTCACAAACTCATATGCGAAGTGAAATGGTAAGCCTGCAGACCGCTCTTCCACATACACAAACAACTAAGACATAACTTTTATAAGCAAGTATGATCTCATTTTAGGACTTGGTGAAGGGTTATTAAAGTTTTCACTTGCAGTGGCACTGCAAAAAGTTAGTAAAAGTTACAATAATTTTTATTTATTCTGCATAAAACATGATAAATGAACCAAAACTGTTTTTTATTGATATGTATAAGACTTTTTAATTTTTTTGGTGTATTTTTTATTTTGTCTAGCGAAAACGTTTCATTTCATTCTTTGTCTGACTTTTCGTTAATGATAATAGCACTCCCTTTAAGTGCAAGAGTAAGTGATGTTGGAGACAATCAGAGCAGAACAGACAAATGTTATCTACAAATGTACAGACAGACACACATGAACGCACTCTTTATATATGTCAGATGCTCACGTCTCCAGCTGACGGCTCTGCATCGAGCTCTGCTCTCCGTGGACGCGCGGAGAGGAACCATGCCGACTCTGACGTTAATTAACCTCGCAGGGCTCCACAACAAATTAAAACACTGATTAATAAAGTAAACAATGGGACACAAAGGGAAATTTTGGGTAGTGAAAGTCTATCCTTTCTGAACAAACCTAAAACTACATAACTTGGTCAATATAGAAACACTAAGAGTTAATAAAATAATACAAAGTCTAGAAGATGGATTATATACTTTAGATTAGTGACACTTTTCTTCATCATTTACTCTCTCTCTTTTCATTCAAAATCTTTATGACTCTCCTTTCCCAGATAACACGTAAAGATATTTTGAAGAATGTTGGTAATTGTATAGCACCTATTGAAAAAGAAATGCACTTGCATTGCATTGGTTTCAGTACAGTTAATGGGTGCCTCTGTTGTTCCGTTACCAACATTCTTCAGACTTTCTTCTTTTGTGATTCAAACACACACTCGTTTGTTCAGTAATGGCACCCTTTTCAAGCTCAGTTAAAAGACGCAGGTTCGAATCTGGTTTGCTTAACTCTTAATTTTCCCGTCTCTAATAATTTTCTATTCCTTTTCAAAAATTCCACATAAATATCCTAAAAAAGTAAAAGATGTGAAAAACAAGAACATCTGTTCTTTTAATTGAATGTCACATCTTAGTCTAAAACACGGCTGTGCATTTCAATCGCAGAAGTACAAAATGCACCTAACCCTCATTCTTCATCACATCTCCACCTCTCATCAGGTCCTCTCTGTCTTCTTCTTTAATTCTATTTCTCTTTCATCACATCTGTCCTCTCCTACATCTGCTTTCCCTTTTCGTTTCCTCTCCACCTGTATCTGTCCTCTGTACCATTTCCTATCCTTGCGAGGTGAAGGCGCCACCGTAGGAACCTGATCAGCACTATATCATCTCACTCTGAGATGCAGACTGTGAAAAACGTGTACATGTACACACACACATGAACACACAGTCCTATTTCAGCACTTCTACCTCTCTTTTCTCACCTTACAAAAATACACATAAGAAAGGTCACGTAATTAGCACAGAACCTAACGCTGAAACAGTCTCTTAACACACACAAAGACAGAATTCTTTCTTAGAATTCTTCTTAAATCCGGGATTTTCCTGCTTGCTCAGTTTACATAATTCAGAGTTATTACAGCACAATTATTTCATTTTTGACAAATGCATTTTTCATTGTCTGCCATTACCATCATTTGTGTTGAGAAAACATGAATTAATTCTTTCCTATCGTTCTGGATGTCTTGTTCCCAGCTTGCACAGAACTGGATGTGGAGAGAGAATGTTGAAGTGATAAAGTGATAGTTCACCCAAAAAGGACATTTTGTCATGAAATTCTTGTCCTCTTGTTGTTCCAAACCTATATTTCTTTTACTTTGGTTATATAGAAAGAAATATACTTGGAAAAATGTCAGCAATGGAAAGTTCTGGGACGCCGTTGAGTACCATAGGATTTTATTGTTCCGTTAAACACAAAAAAGATATTTTGAAAAATTCAGGAAAGCAAACAGTCCTGTGCACATATGACCATCATTTTTTTCTACAATGGTAGTCAATGGTGCCACAGAAATCTCAGTTGTTAATATTTTTCTTAATATCTTTCATTAAACAGAGCAAATATAAATATATATATATATATATATATATATATATATATATATATATATATATATATATATATATATATATACAGGTTTGGAAGAACTTATGTGTAAGCAATTAATGACAGAATCTAACTCATTCCTTTAAGAATTATTTTTATACTTAACTTGGTGTTTAATGTTCTATTATGCTTTCCAATGCCCTTCAGAGGTCATTTATTCACAATACAGCACGACCTCTCATACCTTATAGCTTAAACTTGCGTTAACATACACTAATGTAAACAAAGTTTGTGAAGATGATTACATTTCATTAAATCTACTCAAACTCAGTTAAGTTTTTCAGTTTAGTTTACAGTTTCATTGGATGTAAAAAGAACCCCATAGAAACCCAGTCCAAAATTAAATTATACAGTATAGTCAATTAATTCTTTTTTTGTGTGCCAATGGGAGAGTTTATGCAGTCTGAGGACAGATCTCCTCCCGTTCCGTCACTCGCAGCAGAGAAAGCGCTTTTCACAGCGTAAAGCTGAGCTAATCTATCTGTTTTCCTCTCTTCAACATTTTCATCCTCTCTCTCTCTCTCTCTCTCTCTCTCTCTCTCTCTCTCTCTCTCTCTCTCTCTCTCTCTCTCTCTCTCTCTCTCTCTCTCTCTCTCTCTCTCTCTCTCTCTCTCTCTCTCTCTCTCTCTCTCTCTCTCTCTCTCTCTCTCTCTCTCTCTCTCTCTCTCTCTCTCTCTCTCCACACACTTCTTGCTGAGGTTCCCGTTTCGCTTTTTACAACGGCTGAGGAATATTTTGTGCTTACTGACACGCTGCCTTTCTGCTGAGATCGAAAGCAGCGTCTCTGTGCCGCGGCCTCCCGCCGTGTACCGCAGCCACACTCATTGTGAACGTTTTCCCGACCGTGACGCGCCCAGACTCACATTCATCCATGTTCTGACTCTGCAGCTCGGCGCTTAATATCTCGCCAGCTGTTTTGATGGTGCATGCCGCCACTAAAAGAGCTCCATTTTACATAAACAGTGGATGAATGGGAGTCATTAGCCATGCTAAGCTAATGGAGGAGAACTCATCCGGTCCTCTGGTGCGTTAATAGGCTGGGCGGCTTTGCAGAGAGAGGGCCAGAGTCTCTCTCAGGACCCATACAGCTTAATGAACTATAACCCCCTGCGTCTTGGAAAACACAAAGCTCTGTGGATTAGTGTGCATCTCGGCAGCGATGGAAATGCGGTGGTTTTTGTGCTGGGTCTTCCAGTTAAGCCCTGTTCGCATTCAAGGAACTGGAAGTCATTTGATTTGAAAGAAAGCTGGCAAATTCTGACTGTTTGGGCGATGTGGGTCTAGAGTTAACAAAGCCATTGAATGTGGACCTGACGTGGGGATTACTTATGGAGGTGAACACAGTGGGGGTCAGGTGTTCAACCTTAAGTTAAAGGGATAGTTGAACCAGAAATGAAAATTACTCATGGTTTCCTCGCCATCTTTTCATTTTAACCTTGCAAGACCTTTTGCAGAACATAAAGGAAGATATTTTGAAGAATGTTTGTAACCGAAGAAATGCAGCAATGATTCATTTATAAAAAGAAGAAAAGCCATATAGGTTTGAAATGACAAAAGGATGAGACAAATTAATTAGTATCATATCATGTAGGTTAAACCATTTATCTTCTTATTGCATGTCTGCAATTTATATACAAACGCTATTTCGAACCATACAAACCAGTGTAACAGATTTTCATACATATGCAAAAAAATGCCCATCGTAGATAAGACGTCAAGTGTGAAGTTGCTGAGAGATCTATTCAATGATTGCTTTTAATCTTTGATGAGTGTTTTTTCCACGCTGCTGTCTGCGGCACACTTCCACAAAGAAGAAAACGTCACCACAACAATTGTTATTCTGTCAGTGAGATAAGACAAAGCTGACAATGAATTGAAAGACAGGATCCAGATAGTTTGGCTCTCTTCGGTTGGTCGTGCACCTGCAGCGATGGCTGCTGGGTAATGTAATGAAGGATGCTGCTCTAAACGTTCTCATGCTCATTGTGTCTGTGTTGTGAGTCTATAAAGAAGCTGTCGCTCTTCATTAGGTTTCATTTGGTTGTGGAAGACCTTTTCTGTCCCTGTTTCTATCTCGGCCTGTCTATCTCTGTCTCTCTATGTCTCTCTCTGTCTCTCTCTCTCAGCTATACCCATCTGGATGCTGCTACAGGAATGGTTTCCAGAGACATCGCAACTCTCTCGTTCTCTCTCTCTCTCTCTCTCTCTCTCTCTCTCTCTCTCTCTCTCTCTCTCTCTCTCTCTCTCTCTCTCTCTCCCTTGCTCGTTTTCTTTTTCTTGCAAGAGAGAAAATTAAAAACAAAAAGAGATTGAAGACTGCAATCAAGTAACTTCCAATAAATGCCTTCATTTCTGGCCCTACAGCACAGATAAAAGCAGATTTAATGACAGTGATACACCATTACCTGCAGCCAGAAGTGTGTCAGCATCATTCTAACTGAATTTTAAGAGTATCTGCATTCACGCAAACCATTTTCTATCACTGCAAAGGAGATTTATGGCTTAAGCGCAGTCCGCAACTTCATTGTTAACAGAGAGGGGTGAGAGAGAGACTGATATTGAAAAAAGAAAAGGCAGAATAAAAAATGGACAGGCAGACAGATTTTGCTCTTTGTCAGAGACACTTAAAGGGATTTAGTGTCTGGAATGATGAGGCAGTCGCATTTGAACCAATGACTCCGCCAAGCACACACACACAAATCTCTGATCCATGGCGTGTGCATTCAAGTCGTGTGTGTATTCAAATATACTTCTTATATTTGCCGCATGTTGGTCAGAACAGATGATATAAATTCAAATTAAGATTCATAAAGGCCTTTGCTTCTCAGAGAGGTTTTCGCTAAAGATCAAACTGCTGAGCGCAGAAAGTGTATTATGACTGTTCATGTACTTTATGATGTTCAAATTATATAATCAAAATATTGTTACAAAATACAAAGTAATTGCAATTAGTAAAAAATTTAAAAATTGTATAAAAATGGTATATGCAATGTGAGATATTTAAAATAAATAGCTTCATCAAGGATCAATTAAAGAATTTGTTGAATCGTTCTAAGTTAAACACATGAGTCTATCTGAGTTAATCCATGATCAAGTCAAGTCAACTTTATTTGATGCCAAAATGACTTAAAATCTTGTATAGTCAAACCTTTACGACTTTCTTAAAGAGATATATTTAGAAAAATGCTGGTATCCAAAAATCACCGGTGCTCTGTGACTAGTATGGTATTTACACAAAACCAATGCACGTCAAGGGTAACCATCAGTTGTTCTTTTGTTTTCTGCAGAAGATAGAAAGTATCAGCATTTCAAAATGAAAAAAGGTGAAGTATTGATTATACAATTTTCATTGTTGGGCAAACTCAAACACTCAACACATATTAGAAATGGATTACAGCATACCACATAAGGCACCTGTTTAAACACCTGTAGACACACAAACATGCAGTGATGCAGAAACACGCACCAGTAAAGCAGTGTGTAAACTCTGGAGAGAAAACAATTTCGACCTGTGACGCAATGTATGTATATGTATGCACTCCAGCATCTGATTTTCAATGACATACAGTAAGAGAATTGGATTACTGCTTCTCTCTCCCTCTCGTCGAGGATGGCTGGGGAATAATCCCATTAGGGCGATACTATGGGCTGCTGAGCATCCTTTTTCTCCTGCAATTACAAACCGCCAGAGACACACGAGAGCCCATTGCTTTCACAGCTTGTCCCATCCATCATCTGTTTAGTTCTTCGGCGAAGCCCGCCGCTTTCAGCTTTGTTTGGGTAAGAGCGGCCCTTCGCTGCACACCGCGTGGGAAGGAGTCTACCTTTATAGATTCTGTTTGGAATACACAAGTGATTATGCAGGCTGAGGGGATGAGGGGAAGGAAGGGACTATAAAAACACACTGAGCTGTTGATACGGGAATCGCACATAGGATGCACAGGAATCGCGGTTGATGCGACATTAAAACTTCCATAAATAGCATTGATTACCAAATTTTGCAAACATACCCATTCTTACTAGTCATCTGGAGATGTAGTGCACTAGAAGGTGGGTCAGTTTTTATGTTATGTTAATGATGTACAGTGCAGTATGCCGTGCAGCATCAGCAATGGTGTTGCTTTGTCTGTTATTCTATTGCAAGATTCAAGCTGCTTGCATTGTCAAACATTCTCTTCAATTTTCACTTCACAGTTTCTTTCAGCCTTTGGGCAACATGATTAATTTCAGAGCCGGTACGCACAAACTCTTGGTTGTGAATGAAATGACTTTAGACAATTTTTGATGTCTGCAGCAGTGTTAGCTGATAATACATTTTGTGGACACAAATAAATAAAATGGCATAAAACAGCAAACACAGCAGGTTGCATTTGGGGCATAAAATGGGCATAAAACTACAATAAATAAAGATGTTTTTGTTTTTATAATTTATTATATTGTAAATGAAAATTTAAATGCTTTAATTTGATCAATTATTAAATGTAATTTATCATTTGTATTTAAATATATTTAAAAAAAATTATGCATCATTTTATTGTGGTATTTTTTAAAAATATATATTCAAAAGATGGTGATAATTTTTACAAAAGCAAATTACACTAGCCAGTAAGATAAAAATACATTTAAACTTGGCTACACTTAGATGCGTTAAAGTTACACAACCCATTCAATGAATTCAATTTATGTATTTAATACAATTATTATTCACTAAAATATAAATTAATATTAATATACATTACATGAAATATACATTAATATATTGATATTAGTCACTAGCCAGACCAATGACAAACAAAAACCCAAGTTATCTTCATACCAGGTGCAAGTGTCTGATAAACACATCTATAAAAAAGCTACAATATAGTTGAAATCCCTTTTTTCAAATTATATTAACCTTAATTGTAGACCATGTCAGGGTCCTGTTTTCCACTTCATGGTCACATGTAATAAAAGCCCATGTCGAATCAGTCTGGGCTAATTTAGCAGCCATGTTTCAGTTAACTAACTAAACCTAAGCACACATGCACACATACAAACACAGTGATGGTGTCAGTGAGCGCGAGCGTAAGCCGAGTGACATTGAGAGGTGCAAGACTGCAGTGCTGATGAGATGAGACGTGATTTGCCCTCACCAGCGGTGGCACTTTAATTAAAACCACCAGCCACTGCTACGCCACATCATTATATAGAGAGAGAAGAGATGGAGACAACAATAATGCTCGGGAGAAATCGTGAGCGGCACCGAAGTCGCTTTCTCTAATCAGGCAGACGAGGTCATTGTGTTCAGCATCCACATGAGTTTGAGGACAGCATCCTCATCCCGTTCTCATAGAGACGGCAGCCATGATCCTGTAGAGGATGGTAATGAGCAGATGCTGGCACGACTTATTAGGGTGGTAGGGATGCCAAGAATTGACTATACCTGCCAAAGGTTTTCCATGGTTATGTGTCATTATTTGAAAAAAATACACACAATAAAGATTTGGATAGTGTGTGCGTTCCACATGTGGAAAGTCCCTGTTGATAAGTGAAATAACTTCAGTGACATTTTCAAGTAGGGGTCTTTAACCGTGATTTTGTTATATCTTGTGTAAATATTGCATGTATAAAATACTAAATAATTTAGTATCCATTTAAAAGTTTGCCTTGGGAGATACAGAATTACAAACTTGACCCCTATCCTGTATTTATAGTTTTTTGAGATTTAAATACTGGCCAAAAAATCAATTATTTAAAATAATAAATAGAAATACTAAAATAAATAAAATCAGAATATTCAAGGCAAATTTGTCAGAACAATAAGTGGGATACTGTTTGGCCTCTTTCTTTCAAAGATAAAACTACTATACCAAAATCTATATTTATTAAAAATTTTGTGTGCTCTTGATATTGTAAGCCGGCGCTGATGTCACAATTTTTAGGCTTCATTGGCCAATCAATATTAAGATGAGGTCACTTCCCACTTTGAACTTAATTAGTCACATTAAAAACTTTCAGACTGGATCGGACCAATTGTTTTTTTTAGGCTGAATGTTGCTACGGAGCACCCAGCTCTCATGAAATGAAGCGCACACATCTCATATGAGCCGGGGGGAACTCGCCTGTCGTGCGTTTAAGGGAGATGCCAGATCCAATCACGATGCCAGTGTCCGTCACATTCTCGCGGTCCCCTCGCTAAATCCCACCACATCCTAAAAACCCATATTCTGAAGGAAAAAGAAAGTTGACAGGAGTAGAGGGAGCGTTGAGGAGAACGAGAATAACTTCCACTCAGTCAAAGTCAGGATGAGTAAAACGGAGTGCCTCCCTTCAGAATACTGCAATAAAGAAAAGCTTCCTCTTTGTTTACAGACCTCAATTAAACGACACACATTTGATGTCATAAGGATGAAAAGTCCCGTAGGATGCCATCTCAGTTTTGGAACAGAGCCACTGCATCATTTTTCAATTATTGTAATACCCTGTGATTTCACTGTAAAACATTGAAACATTTCAGAGAGGAGTGAGGTGCTTTGTTTTCTTTAAGGTAGCTGTCTTCCAAGGCGGCACACTAACCATCATCTCATGAGATCAATTTGAAACGCTCTACATTGGCAACAACTCAATGCGACACACTATGCACTACACATGGAGACTTCAATTTCAATAAATTGACAGCAATGCAAAGTAATATGTGTTATCAACTTTATAGTCTTTTTTATTATGTTTGATTAAGCTATTTTTAGCTATAGACGAGTCGCTTTTAAAGAATTTAAACATTAGTCTTAAATCTCAAAAACTTTTGAAGAATCTTTTTAAAAATTATTTGTTCACCAAAAATATTGATACATAGTACAAATGAATATTTGTAAAATAAATACTATTTTAATTACATAAATTTAGAGAAATTAACGGGTAGATTTTGAATCGTGTCAATGTGAATAAAATGAATGTGAATTTTTATTTTTGTAATATTTATAAGTCACATGAAATATTTTTGTAAAGTGCAAATGGAAAAACTGCTCTTACCGACTGTGTTTTGTATATATGTTTAGGAAATGAAAGTGAAAATGTGACCACATCTTTGTCCTGTGTCAGTCACCGTAATTAACCAAAAATAGCGGTGAGCGATTAAGCCATTAGCTGCAAACTGCTAGCTTACCACCAGATGTCACTTGATTTCACAAATTCGACTTTTAAATCTTTTAAAATTTTGCTTTTAGGTTAGTTTTAGTTTAGTATTCTAATAAGTTAATGGTACTCATACGAATAACAATAAATAACTTCAAAGGAGCACCCCTGTTCCCTTAATGTTAAAACCTCTGAAATGCTGTCACTAAAGGCATCTAACTACAGTAATTTGCATTTAAAACAAAGCAAATATTTTAATATTAGAATACCTGTGGGGTTTATATACATAAGTAAAGACACAAAATATCTGGGATAAACCTGCTTAAGACACATCTTTTTCTCAAGACGGTGGTTTAAGAAACCAGCATCTGTTAAATCACTCCTGTGTCTTTGTCTCTCTCTGAAGCTCTCCATCAATTATTCAGTCAGACAGCTTTAAAGACACAAACAATGACACCTAACCCATTTCTTCCTGAATTCTAATCAAATTGTGTGCGATTTAAAATCACACACTCAACCGCAAACAAATAACCCCCCCCCTCTCATCGTGACATAGAAAACACGAGAAACAGGAATATAAAAGAACAAGCAAACCCGTCCATTTCCTCTTCCTTCAAACAAGCACGATGGGTTTCTTGAGATTGCTTGTCAGTTTTACACACTCATACTACAATCAGTGTGAGAGAGGTAAACCCTGAGGCGTGTGGACAACCAGTGAGAGGAAAAGACAACGGGAAAGCAGAACACTGCCAAAGAGATGATATGATAATGAAATGAAGTTGAAGAATTACGCAGGACAAGAGAAACAGGGAGGGGGCAGAGATCAATGATTTAGCCCAGTGGGGCGTTAGAAGCGGGGCCTAATATGAATGATGGTGGGATGCGAGGAGGAGGGAAGGCCAGAGTTTTCGAAATCGAGGGAAGATTTGTGCAATGAAAAAAGGGGTTTTATGTCAAAGTCTTTTGTTAAAGGTGCTTTAGTTTGACAAGTAAAGCCCAGAGCCATGCTGACAGATCTCGAGCAGGCGGTGATAGTCTAGGGGGGTGAGGTGAAGATAAAGATACTTCATGTGAGCTTTGTGTATAAGCTAAGCCATATCTCATGAAAGCCATGCGATGCTTAAGGAAAATCATATCTTCAAAATGTGTCATGAGGGCAGATCGTAAAAAATGACAGCTAAGCTCAAAATGGTGAAGGGTTTCTTCTATGTTGGCTATTGGTTATATAGGGCTTATGGGAGTAGTTTCCTCAAGAATGGAACAAAGTGTTTGGGTTTCCAACATTCTTCAAAATATCCTCTTTTGTGTTCTGTTGGCCAAGGAAGGCCCCACATGTTTGAAATGACAAGATGATGAATAAATGATTCCAAGATTTTTATATTTGAAATTTAAAAGTCTCTCTTTAAAAATGTATGAGACCCCCTCCACCCAAAGTAATATGTGTGTCACAGCTGTCTTAAACTAACAGTACAGGTGATTTCCTGAATCCTTTTATGTGTGACTTTAGTTTTCAAAGGCTTAAATATAACTATTACTTCATCCAGCAAATTCTTAATTTACTGTTCTACAAGAAAGGTTAAAAAATAATCACTTTATTGTTATCATTTAGACGCCTGATTACAGTCAATAACAACAGAGACTGTTAAAAACATGCATAAGCAATGACAGCAAGAAACCAAAAGCCATATTGACCAGAAAGAAATTTTTAAAGTTATTATGCTTGAACTTTCAACTTTTTAATGTAACGCAGCTTAAACCCAACAGATTAGAGGCAGAACACATTTAGAAACAACATTTTCCTCTGGGTCAGACAGGTTAATAACTTTTTAAAGAAACGCTTCAATATGCCGAAAAGTATGCACACACAAACACATCTACAAGACCTATTCCCTCACTTACATCTCACTTGCTACACGCCTCTCATTTTACTGAAATGCGTCAGCAAACTCACAGCTATATTCTTATAAAACAACATGCCCAGAAACACTCGCACAGCTTCAGCACCCTTCAGAAACTGGACTAAGACCTGTTGTCCTCCAGGGCTGACCCCCGTGGCTCTCTGCTATGGCACGACCCGCTCAACAGCCCTTTAGAGCCGACGTGCACCTGCGGCTACTTTCTGTTTAATCTCTGCAAAATACCCAGGAGCTTTCCGACTGTGCTGAGCGAGGGAGAACACAGTCGTGCATGTATGCCTGTGTATGGTGCAGACAGCGAGTCTGTGTTGGCCGGCTCTCTGATTGATTAAGGCTGGGATGTCTAAACCTAGTTTCAAGTCTAAAGAGATTGATGTTGGCTGCCCTTGACGGGCTATGATCGAGAGCACACCTCTGACAGATGTGGGCCAATTAGGCCATAAGAAGTCCACAGAGAACAAGGAGGGGTGGGAAATCAATGGAAAGAACCCCAGCCACCACCACTATCAGAAAGGCATCGTCTAAGCTGCAACCCGGGCAAGGCCGCGTAAGTGCATGGGGGGCACCTCTTCATCCAGATTGATGGCCGCAGAGCACATTGTTCGATGCAACCATAAAAAACATCACATTGTCTATCTCTGTGTTTCACAATTTTTTTCATAACTTTAAGAAGGTGACATCCCAATATGTTGTTCAAAAAGGCTTGTGCTTACACAACACGTAGATCGTGACAAATATGTCTATGACTGTAGCGTGCCAGATGGGTTATCAGTCTTTTCTGTGTGGTTTGTCACGCTTCTAAGTGAACATCTTTTGCCAACAACAGTTGAGATACAGTAAAGGTTGTTGCGGTGCGACCAAGTTTAAACATCTGCGTTGTGTTTTGTGTCATTTTACGCTTAAAATGGTAACAAGTAAACACTATAAACATTACATCACAAATTTAACACCAGTGCGCAAGGGTCCTTAAGACAAATCGCAATGTCAGAGACACCTAAAATTAACATTTAAGCTCTGATATAAACACTCATACAGTGTATTAGCTTTGTTATGAAGCATTACAATTTAAAAATGTTTCTTGTGGCTTAGAAAATATCACAAAAATACACGATTATATTTACTTAATAAAATGTTTTAAAAAACATAAAATAGTTTTTCTTTCAGTGTTAAACAATTGAATAAAAAATATCTAGAATTGAGGGTATGTTTAGGCTGTGCATAAACGCACACACACAAACGCATGCACACGCGCATTTAGACACACGCAAAAACAAACACACAAACAGTTTAATGGAGAACTGTTGTCTAACAGTACTGTAACGTAATGCTGAATGATAGATAACAGGCAGTCTTTGAGAAAGGGACCGTGCTTGTCCCTATGCCAGTGATAACTGCTTCGTTTATGGCTCCATGGCTGCCTAATGAATTATTGAGAGAGTTCTTGGTATTCAGCGAAAGAAGCTGGCAGGGGAATCAGTGTCAGCTCTCTCTTTTTCTATTTGTCTTTTCCTCTTCCACTTTATAACACACAGCTCACTCACCCCCCCACCTTTACCCCTCTCTCTCCCTCAATTAAAGATTCAAATCAAGACATTTGCATTGTCGCTATAATCTGTTAGTGCCAAAAATGCCATTAATAAGTCTTGATGGCTGATGGGCCATATAGCAGCTGCCCAACCCTGTATCTGGTTCTGCCTCGGTCTGGGGGTAAAGAACATCGCTTTCGTTTCTCCTCCTCCTTGTGATGGATGGACGGACGAGCCGAGCCGATGTCAGCCCGCTTCCCTGACACCTGTCATACCGCAGCACATGTGCTGGAGCTAATGGTGTGCTTCAGTTCGAAAAAGTCCACAGTGGGATAACAAGCAGGCATTTGAGCCTAGGCCCATGTCTCTCTATATCTCTCTCCAAAACTCGCTGACATTAAAAGAAAGTTTGATTTTGATTGTAAAAAAGTGTTAATTCTTAATTTTTTTTGTACGATTTTTCTGATAGGGACAATATTTTGTACAGTGTATGTGTCAAGCAACTGTCAAACAAACCATAAAAACTGTTATTAACTATGAAAGTTTTTCACAGTTTTTAACACACACACACACACACACACACACACACACACACACACACACACACACACACACACACACACACACACACACACACACACACACACACACACACACACACACACACACACACACACACACACACACACACACACACACACACACACACACACACACACACTTTTTATATTTACGTAAAAAAGTACAAGAATCTCAATAATTAAGTTACAAACTATAATAAATAGAAACTATACAAATGATTTAAAATACAAACAAAAAGACATGATATAAAATGCTGTTTTTAAATTTTGTCCTCTACATATTGAAAGTCCAATTTGTAATTTGTAATAAAAAGTGTGTTATTTGAAGTAACTGCCTCCAGCAGTAACAGAACGGGCTGCTGGGAAATAACCACAACGTGAGTCCAAACTCTGACTGAGATGGATCAAGACTCTGCAGGTATAGAGAGATGAGCTTGTAGCTGTGCAGCCAAAAAACCTGCCAAATCAGATGATAAATGACACGCTCCTGTATTTTGGTGGCAGGATTTATATACTGTCAACATTACCTAAGCTATTATAGTGAACACAATTATTTTGCGTTTTTAGCCGGGGAAGAATAACACAGAAATGCACTATAGTGAGAGAAAAAGACTGACACAGCAGGACCAGCACTCCCCGCAGGTTTAAATGCACGCACCTCGCTTTTTTAAGTGCCCATAAATTATACATGTGGAAGAAATGATGATAATTACCAACATTCTCAGGCAAAGGATCAGGTCTCAGTCTTGCTCTTCTGTGTCCGGTTGTGTCAACTCTTTTTGTATTAGCCATGAAAAAACCTTTCAAAATGTTTTTGTGCTTGCGATCATATGAATTCCACATAACGGTGGGAAAGTAATGACAGAAAGTGACTTTAATTCTCCCAAACGAATTAAATTCTGCCGCTCTTTATCTAACATTTAGCGAGAGAACTTTCTGGCTCACTTCACCTTTAATTGACTAACTGTGATTAATAATTATCCAGTCACACCAGGGACTTTGCCTTCGCCGCCTATAGACCCCGACGCATATCAGAGAGAGGAAAAGGAGTGAAGAAAGGATTTATCCACGACCTCCACTTTAACCAAGCTCATGTAAATGAAGGCTTTAACCGAGAGAGAGATGCAGACCCCGGCCCGAGGGGAATGTTTGATGTGGTTTGTGTTGTCGGGAAAGACGCAGTACTGTGAAGCTCGTGCGATCGTTCCCGTCGGAGAGGTTTCGTCTCAAGGTCACCCTGTTCAAATGCTGCTAAATAATGGAAAGTTCAAAGCCTGATTCTGGGCTGTTCAGCCGCAGTCTCAGAGCTCTGAGATTCAAACGCACACTTGCCCACACACACTTGAGAAATAATACCAGTTGTGTCCTGAATCTTTGTGAGCTGCCTACATCACAAGCCGAGATATCACAAGCATAAATCATAATACAAACAAGCTATTTTAAAATATAAGCGATTAACTTATGATGATTCAAATATGCATTCATTTACAAGTAACATTTGTCTCGCCTTTCGCTGCAGATTTATCTTTTCACTTAGCTCATCGCAGTGCATCCTGGGATTGCTTCTTCCATGAAGGATATGTGTGATGCCACATTACGATTTGGCTTAGAAGGCAGCATAATTAGAAAAGCTGTTTAACATTTACAGCCCTCATGACAGGAGTGTTTCTTTTCTTCCTTTTAATGAACTAACAAAGCACAATTGACAAAAAACTGGTAATCTTTTCTATTGTGTGTGCCTTTCACACGGAAAATCTCTCTTTCTTCTAAGACTGACCAGAAGAATCAATACATGCCATGTCCATTGCCTGACATCCATCTTGATCTGTTTTTCGCAGGGACAACAAGAGGGAGAAAGAGAGAGACCGGCCCACCAAGACGCCGCTATCAATCAATATTTTAGAAATAAGTTCAACACACCCCTTGAAAATGCCGACAACATTCCAAATGAATATTCTATTATAGTTGCATGAAATGCATTAAAAAAACAATATTGTTGTTTCAACATGTATTTCCTGTGTTAATTTTCTGTTGATTTACATGTGTTCTAAAGCATATTAAATAGCAACTAAAAAAGTTTTTATTACAACAGAAAAAAACATCAAAATATTTCAGGTGGCTTGGTAAAAATGATTTGTGTTTTAATAATACAATATTTAAAAAACATCAAATGATTTTTAATGGACAATATTAAGATTACTTAGTAAAAGTTGATTTTCGAAAATTAAAAATGTTTTTTAAGTTAATGTAATAAAATATAAAAAAAGTTTTATATATTTTTTTTAATATAACTATTGTTGGTGAATTCTGAAAGGAATATTTGAGTTAATCTGATCAAAGCTTTAAAATGTTCTCATAAAAGTACAGTAAAACCTTTTTGAGTTTGGGCTTGTTTTACCTTTTTATTACACTCAAAATACTTAATCTTGAATCAGATTCATTTATATTATTCTTTTTTAAAACATCTGTTTTAAGAAAGTCAAAATTATCAAGTGAACGGTAATTTTTTTGATTCATATAATAAAATGTTTAAGGCAGCACATGAACTAGATCCCATTCCAGATGCACATGATTTGTTTATTATATAAAACTGTAAAAAAAAATTAAAAGCAGTATTGTTCCTCTCTCTACATGTCTGCCGTACTGTTTAGTAAGGCTAAAACTCTTCTTTTTATTTATGTATTTAAAAACCTACATTTTCACAAGGCTTCAGAAATATCCATTGTCAAACTCATTTTAAAACCATTTCAAATTTCCAAATCTAATGTAAAACATAATGTCGCTTCTGGATAGCAGTGCTTCATTGCTCACACGGACAGTGTGAACGCTGTAACTTGTTAATCTGAGCGTCAACATGAATATGTGCATGTAAAACAGGTCTTCCTCAGCAAACACAGAACATGAATACAAGCAGCCACAAGAACAAAGTGTCCACACATAAAACAGACACATTTGCATTTTATGACTAAATAAAGTGAGAGAATCCATAAAAGTCCTTCAATAAAATTATACAGTTCCATCTCTAATTTTACAGTAAAGAAACCACCATCTGTTTGATCCCACAGACTTAAACAGCTATTACAGCAACAAACCTACACTGTCTCCACATCTTACGCTACTAATTTATTATTTACTAACATTATATTTTTAATCTGATTATGATCTTCCCCTTAAGCACAATAAAACCAACAATAAATATCAAGAATAAGAAGACAGTGACAATCACAAGACAGATATACGTGGTTTAAACTTAAGACTCATATATTGGACTGCAGATTTGTGGATGAGCTTGTTTTTCTCTATCTACACAGATAAGAAGCGTTCGGAGCTTGCCCCGGGAGGATAGCATGTTTCTGATGTCTATTCCTGTCCATATCTGCTCTTTACAGGCGCAGAGGCACTCGGTTCAGTCTGTCACGCGGCCTGCCGCTGTACTTCGGGCTGGATGAAAAAGTAAAGGTCAATTTCTTGCTGAGCCACTGGTCAGGCCAAAAAAACCTTGAGTGATTGATTTGACTGATTGGACCGAGGAGTCTTATGGAGGAAAGGGGGTTAAACATCAGATAATGAGATGTCATACGTATTACAGTAGTTATTCCCCTGTTTTTTCGAACATTCTACTGTAATTTTCTCTTAAGCTGGAGCAGGGAAATGTTTTAGAAGGTTTTCAAAATGAAAATCGTAACCTTCAATTCAAAGCAGCATTTAGTCTTTATTCTGGAAAAATCTTTTGAAAGATGTTAAATATGGAGAGCTCTTTTTCAAAACACGAAATTATTCATGAAAATGATTTTTTTTCACCTAGACCCATAAATTTTTGTAATATTCAACTGATCATGTTAAATGTTCTCAGTCTGAACATGTAAAACAATGATTGTTATATCAGAAAACAATATTGTTAATTATAATATCAAATTTTATATATTTATTTATCAATATGCATGAAATCGATCCAAAAAAAGGTCGGTTTACGTCTTTATGAAAATCAAGAGAAAACCAAACAAGAGGACATGCAATATATGACATCAGGAACTACAATTAATATAAATCAAATAAATGCAAATGTCCAGTTGGCATTTTCTTCCCCAGATGTAAGTCTCACTGGCTCATCCTGGTCTCCAAAGGGTTAATAGAGTTTTAATCAGTCATGATAAAGACTGAGCACAAACTAACGCTTCAAAGCAACGCCATGTTGGATTATAATTGAACAAGTTCTGATTGGTCAAGAGGACATGTCGCATTTAGGCTAAGAACAGGTGTCTTGGCATTAAGCATCGGTGGAGCAGTGAATAGACTCAGTAAACAGCAAAATTACATGACCAAACCTTTATTTTTATTTTATAGCGTTTTGGAAAAGAGCTCTTCATATACATATGCATAAAAAACAATGTTTACCCCATGAGACCAGAATTGAAAATTTACATTCTGTGTATGATCCCATATTCTTCTCGGGTAGGCTTTTGAAAGAAGCTCAAAAACACTTACAACATCGAATATACAACCCCCCCGAATATCTGAGATATCTCAGATATTCAGGGAGAAAGATCAGGTCATGACCGTAAACATACAGCTGAAGCTGACACAAGCTTCTCCTCAACTGAAGATGAACTCTTCAATAATTAATTACCAGGAGAAGGTGAGATATGAGCGTACAGAGAGGGCAACTAGGGTTCTCCACCTGCATGTAAGATGTTTACTCTATATGTGAAGCATAAGATCCATCTAACAGCAACCTCCCGGGCTTACTACTCCTAGGGACGGCAGTCTCATTATTTACCTGACCGCAAAAACACCAAAAGAGGAAAACTAGGAGAGGCGAATGAAAGAACTGGGGCATTTCTGTATTTTCATTATTTCGATGGTTTGTAATTATGTAGGTCATTTTATACCCCAGAGAGAGGAATTTGTAAATCTGACATAATAACACATTTAGCCTTGGTGATGCTACCGAGGTGCTTCTTATCTTGGTTAACATTGTGCTGATGCATAAGAATAAAGCATCATGTCAGCAGAGAAGCGCAGAAGTGGGCCAAGCAGGTGGATCTGGCTGAGGTGCGTTCCAGATTTCAGAAGGAACACGAGAGAAAGGTCTTCTCTGTTTGTACTTCTCATAGTGGAAAAGCACCAAGCATACACTTAAATGATCAAGTGCACGATTAAAGACCGGATGCAATTATAATGGACCTTATATAATTAAATGTTATTCATCAGCGCATGCTATTAAAAAAGGTTTCAAAAAAAGTTATATTGTTCCCCATAAATTGCATCTGAAAAAATGGTGGTGTATGAACGAGTGTGTAAGAAGGAAAAAACACTAATTGAGACAATATTAGCATTCAATGAATACGAGCTAATAAAAAACTAGACAGATAAAAACAAATGCTGCACTTAATTATTTTGATTATTTTCTTACTTAAAAAACGCTAGTTTACAAAAGTTTAATGTGACACAAAAGCATTTGGAGCTATAAAAGAGCATAGGAGTAAGCAAATAAACGTAACTGAGAATAGACACTATTTGATATAAATGAAATTCAAAGTCAAGAAGAGATGTACAATATATGTATTTTAAAAGATATTTTGAAGAAAGTTGGTATCCAACCAGTATGGCACCCATAAAGTTCTAATGTTTGTATACATAACCAACGTAAGTAGATGGATGCCAGTTTCCACCATTCTTCGAAATGTCAGTAAATGATAACACAATTTTTATTTCGGGGAGAACTGTCACTTTGAATATATTTAATTAATGTTTATTTATTTATGTTTTACATATCTGTTTCTCCTTCATAAAAAAGAGTCTACCCGGAACAAAGTCTATAGCTTCAAAAATAAGTTTTCAAAGATGAATCAAATCTGGATCCTCTATTACCCCAAACTTGTACACAAGGCTCTGATCACATTTGGCTGGATAAAACAGCGGCAGATTGAGAAAGACTCTTAGAGTACGCCATGCAGGAACTCAATCATCAATTATTCAGCACTTGTGCAGAACATTCTGAGCTGGGATATCAAAGCTTCCTACCGGTGTAAACGTCCAATGCACTTTTGAATAAAGGCAGAAATCAGTGCCCGTGGCACCATACCTGATGTTTTCAAACTATGAAAACGCCAGCCGGTAATCAGATATGACACTTGAACCGCTGCAGATCTCCTGTATGACTTTGAAAGAGTCTACTTGTGTGACCTCTGGAGAAGCAGAAAGCAGTCAGTTGGAGACAGGGGTGCGTGAAGGCACTGTAGCAGTTGTGTGGGTGTTCGCTAGTGTTTGTGTGTGTTTGTCCCTAAGGCTCAAAAGCAGGACTACGGCTGAAGAACTCTCTGGAGAAACACTAAAAGCTCTAAAAGTAGATGGAAAAAAGCTCACCAGGGGAAGAGAGCAAATGGAGGAAGTGAAGAGCAAAAGTAAAGGATGTAGTAAAGAGAGATTTAGGGAATGAGGAACCAGTGCTGTAGCTAAGAAGTTTGGGTTCTTCTGACAGCATGTTGTTAATATGTAAGCAAGTTAATATGTGAGACCGACTATTTACGTTAAAGGAGTGAATTTTGCCAAAGGCTGTTTAAAATGTGGTTTAAAGTTAATGAAATCATAAACCTGTAACCATTTAATTCAATTAATTTAATTATGTGGATCAAAACTTGCCAGGATGTGGGCTGAAATGATCTAGGCACTGCTTTTTCAACTCTCATTTTCACTTTCAGTTTTAGCAGAATCTGGAACTGCTGACTGTAATTTGCATATTCATTATTAAAGTTAAATAAAGCTGTGTTGAATAGTTACATTCATGCCACTTTAAAGAAAAAAACATTCTTTAAGAAAAAACATGTTTTAAAATGCAATTTAAATATACAAAGAATACTTTTTTATTTTTTCAGATTTATATTTAGGGCCTTTTTGTGATGGGACAGGAAAGCATTAGGACAGAGATATGGGAGTGGGATAAGCACTTGATAAGGGAATCGGCCAAAAATGCCTGTCAACGCATTAACCACAGGGCCATTGGAGCCAAAAGAGTTTAGTTTTAGGGGTTAAAATTATTGACCACAGGTGGACCTTAGAAACTTCTACCATATTAGCCCCGGAAAACTAAAACGAGTCAAGAAAGCCTGTCACACCACAAAAATAGCATTGTGAAAGCTGTAATCCCTCTCTATGAAACCTCTGTAAGCTATTTGACTTTGATATAAGTTGAATGAATCCAATGATGAAACACGGATATACATGCACAGTGCCATTTCATTATTCTCCTTTCCAAATTAATGTGAGTTGTGAGTTTATTTTAATCTATGAAGAACAATGGTATTAAAATTTGTAAGTGAAAATTGTGTTTTATATCCTGATATCTTGTCCTTAAAACAAGAAAAAAGGGGATAAAATCTACTTTTCCTCATGTATGACAAGCACATTATAAAATACATGCAGTTTAAAAAGCCTTGATTAAAATTTTAATACAACATCTGCCAAACAAGCCAGCAATAAATAAATGACATCAAAATTTCATGTGCAGTGCAAGAATCGGGTATCCGCGGTGATGTAGGTTTTCAGCTTCATGATAGCTCAATTCAGCATCAGAGAACAAAAACATCAACATGTCTGTCACCAATTCCAACAACACTCTCTCTCTCTCCTTAACGCGCAAGAACTAAACAGCCTTTCGCCACCATTATGTTGTCAAAGCACACAGTCCTGTCTCAAACACGGCGGCCTTATTTCTTTCCTCAGACACGTACGCACGAGTGCTTTAGAGCCAAATCGCCACACAAACAGCTTCTCCAGGATTTCCATCTCCACCGTTAACTAGTCTAAGGATGACGGGAAGAAAGTCTGCCTTGATCTAGTGCTCTCCTTGCCGTTCTCATTAACGCTGGGGAGATGGTGAAGGCATGCCTCTGGATCTCCACGCCAGCCGCTCTGATTAGCGAGTCTTTCACACATCTCTTCTCCAATCTCTAATTATCAGCCGTACTCCGTGACAGCGGATGGGCTGACGTATAAACCACTTCTGTTTTTTGGCATGCAGCTCTACCTCTTCAAACAATGATGATGAGGCTCTTCAAAGTATAGTGTACCGTGCTTAAAAAAGTGAATGCCAATTTACGAGGAGTAGGAGAATTTTGGTTGGCAACCTTGTGACTCGTGAGTCAAAGAGACATGATTTGATTCCAAAACAACGTGAAAAGTATGGAGGTGTAAAACTTTGGTTGGGCCTACAGAAGGACAAAAAAGAAATAAAAAGACCTGCTCAGCTTGGATAGGAATAGAAATTTAAAATGATCACCAATTCATTGGTTTTGTGTCCATACAATAGAAGTGAATGGGTGCATATACATTTCTGGAAGAAAGAAAATCATACCGGTTTTAAAGTTTGAAAAAATAATTAAATATACTGCTTAATTTTTGTGTAAATCCAAGTACAAAAATAAGTAAATCTGAAATAGATATGCATGTAGTACAATGCATTGTTTGAGAAACTAACTAGCTACTCACGACTCACATCTGTCGTTTGAACCAATGTGCGATTTGACATACTAGTAATGTTTTAAACAATGTACAAGTTTCTGAAAACTATGTTTAATAAAGAATTGCTGCTCTGTGTTGTTTTATTTCACGATATTTGACCAAATAAAAATATGAAAAATTATGTATATATGTATATATATATATATATATATATACATATAGAATAATGGGTTAAGAATGCAATACATGTTGCTTGCTTTTTTTGTAAGTGTACTAGTCATTATAATGAGGAACAATGCATCTAAACACAGCTTTCCAACTAAAGTGTACATCAAGCAACTTTGCAATGCTGTTTGCGAATATTCTTTGGAACGAAGGTTTCTGGAAACACTTGAATCTTTGAACTATGCTGATACGACGCAACTTGCTATCACAGACAGCTAAGGATGCTTTTGGGAAATGCAACCCTAATCATTGACATGTGTAAGCATAATGTATCACCAAACACAGTGTGTTTGTTGTTATATAATAATTTGTCTAGCTGACCTCTCTCAATAAACAGAATTTTCAATAATTCAAAATTCCAGTTATTAAGTTTTAGCGAATTGATCCGTTGATCATTTTAGAAAGAATCATGATGTATTGGTGAATCAATTTTTCCTCTGGCTGACCACACTGTGGTTTTGGCTCTTCGGAGATGTTTCAATCCAGCTCGATAACTGACCCATCACCACTAACAGGCCACATTTAACCGGCCTGGTACCCCAACCAACCTCAGCAGACTCCATGTATCAGGCTGGGCTGAGTTTCCTTCTGAACATGCAGAGAAGCAGAAATGAATGTGGTAAAACAAACAGGAGCATTGCTGTCAGAATGGTTTTGTCCCGGCCTCAGATCAATAATCTATTTTCACCCAGCCTGTGATGTCCTGTTTGTCTGGATTACTCCAGCCTTCAGCTGACCCAGATGCAGAGGAGGCAAACACTTTGAAATGAGTTTCTCGTCAAGTGCTCGAAAAACCGCAAACAACAATAACAACAGCAGCAGCCTTTGATACCGCAGCCTTTGGGTTTATATATTTATTTATGCATTTATTAATGTCAACACTTATTTGCTGTTCGGTTTTAAATAAGCTTCACTTGAAATTGTTGGCCATATGTTTCCTGCACCTTGACTGTTTCAATAAATCAGGGCTGGGGAAACAAAATTCAGGTTTCAAATAACCAGATTCCATCAGAACATCTTCCCAGTTGCTCTTTCGAATCTTTCGAAAGCTTCGGGATCAATACTCGGAGTTCTCCCATTGCAATCGGCTCTAATTGAGATCCGTAATAAAGCGGTGGCGTCTTCTCATCTCTTCACATTCATTTCCTGCCTCTTTGCCGAATTCAAATTACACCTTCTTTCACGTTTGCTCTCGCCTTCACGGCCGCGTAATAGTTTCAAGAGCAGAAAGAGCACCTTGAGAGTCACAAGAGAGAGAGAAATAACTCCACAAATCTTACACCTCTGATTAACAGCCAGGCGGAGGTAACAAGATTTCCTCGTAAATAAAGAGAACTGCGCTGTGGAATAATGCAAAAATCTCCTTTGCCTTGGATTGACACTTGACGGACAAAACCCACAGCAGGAGACGTCTGACAAGTTCGGCTTTTCTTGAAAAGAGGGCTGCAATTACTTTTCCAAGCCAATCTAACGTCTTTGCATGGCAGATGATAAAACCAAAACACACATGCTCTCTGGGAAGCATGAAACAATAATAAAGAAAAATTCAAGAAAAAACACCATTTCAATATTTCAGCACTGTCCTCGTCTGTAATTATCAAAACAGTATTGTGTTTTGGATTGCAGCCCTTGTCATTGTAGAATTAATCACTATTGTATTCTTTTTTCAATGAACACTTGTTCCCATATTGCTCATTTGATACAGCATTATGCTATCAACACAAAGGACACGGATTTGGTCTACATGTAATAAGCAAACCCATAAAAGGATACCTGTATTGTTTCATTTAATTTGCAGAATGCAAAACATATTTTGAAAAATGCTGGTCCCTATTAACATGCATTTGTTTTAATTCAATGGGATACAATGTTTTCAGATACCAAGATTCTTCAAGATACAATATGTTTATGATGTTCTTCAGCAGAAAAAAATTCAAATAAGTTTGTAATAGTCATTTACAGCAAGGCAACAAAAAACTAAATAATTTTTATAGGAACCATTTCTTTCTTTTTTGTTTATAGTTTAACATTTTTTAAACAACAAAGATGCATTTGTGAATAGGAAAGGTTCTTCAAAGGTTCTTTCTCGAAAGGCATCAAGAAGGCAATGATGCTTAAAATGAGGCCCCTGGTAATTGAATGACTGTTAAAAAGAGAATAAAATCACACCAACCTAAATTTAATGATCAGACTGGAATATAAGAAACATAAAAAAGATTATCGTATAGCAGCATTTGTAAAACCACAATGGCATGCAAGAAATGCTGAAAAATTAAAATAAAGATCAATTTAAAAAAATAACCGGAAACATTTAACTCTCCCAACACTTTGCTCTTTTTCTGAAGTGGAAATTTAACTCGTCCGCAAAGAAATTTTCATCTCATCCACATAGGTCTTTAGCTCTGCAGTTCACATTATGGCTGAACTCTGCCTTTCAGAGTTTAATGATGTGCTCTCCAAACCTCACCCTCATCTCACCAGCCAGACGGAAAACATTCTGGTCCCTGTAATTAACCAGACAAAATCTCTCCTGTTCTCCAGGCCCAAATGAATGGAAAACATTATGACTAATTACAACAATAACGGCAAGACTGCGGCACACTTACTTTCAGCATTCCTGCAGCACTTAAGAGAAAGAAGATCTTAAACATATCTGTGTGCGGCGTTTGAAGATCAAAACCGCTTTCTATAGGTGTAATATCTGAGAGAGCGGTCTATTCCCAATGGGGCCGCTGAGCATCGTCTTCAAACAGATTTCCTAATGACTGCAGAGAGTTGGGTACACTGGGAGACGTCTGTTTCAACACTGATCACTAGCAACATGACTTGGCTCTAATGGTTTATCGCAGCCTTGCAAGATGCAGTCGGCAGGGAAGTAAAAAAAGAGAGCTCGGAGACTGAAGGTTGCACTTGTTTGAGGGTCTTGTGGCATATATATAAAAGCCCTGAAAACCACCCTTCAGGCAAAAGGCTCCTGAGAGCTAACCAGACATAGCAATTCACAACCTAAATGCTAAAACACACACTCAGGTATTCAGTTGCTGTCTTCACGAGCTTAGAAAGAAGACAGCGAGCCGGTGTATGCGGCAAAGAAGTGTACGGCATTAGCATTCTCTCCGTTAGGAAGGGGGACTATTATAAAGCTATAGCCTGCCAATTGCACTAGTTTACACACTACACGGCTCATCAATATATCCAAAAGCCATTAAGAGCTCTTCATCATTTCCAAACACCCATCTACTACCAATCACTTTCATAAAAGAAGACGTATCGAATCAACTGGAGGTCGCTGTTAATACAGACAGCCTTAAATTACAGACCTAAACAAGTAAAAATGATAACATTGATTTTATCTGGCATCCCATAGGGAAAGTCTTTTCTTGGGACTGTCAAGAATTGAGATTATTCTTATATACAGGTCTAAAAACAGATACAGACCTGTAACCACAATGATTCATGTTCTTGTGTGCGCCCATCACACACATTTACATTAATAATATTGTACAACATCCTATTAAGGTCTGGTGCCAGGGTCTCTTCGTCATAACTAAAGCAAGTTGGCATGGAAACCTTGCTCTCTATTGGTTGCGAGCCTATATATATAGACGCTTGCCTTTGTATATACATGTATGTATTCATGCTAAAAAAGACACCAACAGGACGCCAGCAATTTCAACCATACATTCTTTGTTTCCTGCTGTTCTTCATAGAATTAAAAATGCTTGTGAAGAAAGATTCTGATATAAAGACCAATATAGGGTTATTGTCACAGAAAAATGCGGAATTGATAGGAGATGAGTAGGAGATGTAAATTCGTCTTTTGCCCTGTAAGATGGTATAAGATTAGTGCTGTTTTTGGACTTTTGGACAAGCAATATAGACGTGACATGCCACTTTTTTCCACTTGCTCCACAGTCCTATTAAAGTTATTTTTAATATTAAAGGGACTGAATTCAGAGTTTACCACATCCACGAATTGGTTGTTTCATTGCTAGGGGCTTTTATTGGGACAGGACAGTAAAGAGATGCAGAGGAACAGGTTTGGCAAAAGACTTGCGAGGTGGGAATTTGCCTGGACGACAGAAGGCAGAATGGTAGGCATCCCGTTACATCTGTGACGTGACACCAGAGATTTGTTACTTAAGTAACTGGATTCACATGATGTCGGCTAACCACTGGTGGTGAAGCAGTAGCTAAAAGCCAAGTGACCAATCAGAGTACACTGTGAGGCAGGCCTTAAAGAGTCGGGCACTAAATTTAGGTGTTTCCCAGACATGAGGAAAGACATGAAGCAACATGGTAAAAAATAAATCTAATAATGTGTTTTTGGAAGATATAATGGTGTTTATGTGTAGTTGAGCACTCACACAATACAATTATTGATAATTCATAACTTTACATATCCCACAAGCTCATATTTAGTGAATTTTACCTTTCACTTCAATGACTATGCCAGGCCAATACATAAAAACTAATCTTTCTTGGCGTTTCTCTAGGGTTTCAGTGTCTTTCTAAACCGTTAACCACTTTCTAAAGTTCAACCAACCTCTGCAATGCATCACCAACCTTTTGACCACAGGAAATCCTTGATCTCCATCAAGTCACATCTGCCTTAAAACAAAGCTGTTATAGAACCTTAAAACAAAGCTGTAATGAAACCGTAAACCAGCAGCATCACCTCAGGTCTTAAGGTTTATCCCTCGATAAACAGAGTACTTACGAAAGGGTTTTTAAAATGAGTAAATGCTGAAAGAGAAAGCATGATACATAAATGCTAAAGAGTGGAGAGGAGTGGAGCAGAGAGGAGTAATGGTGTGGAGGGCAGAGCAGGCTATGTTTAATGAGACAGCAGGAGAATGATTCATCCCTATCAGCTGACCTGCCTGAGATCGATAGCCACAGTCGGCCCAGAGCGCTAATGCCCGGAGCCTCTGTACCACACTCACCTACACATTTAGCTCCTTCCACCCACACCTCTCTCACTTTCTCCTTTATGCTTCTTGTTTTATTATAAATGTTTCCGAGTGTGTGATTCCATATGTTAATTCACACAGGGTTACATTGGCTGTACAGTGTTCTGAGACCATATTTAAATTGTGGGAATTAATATCTTATTTACATCTTTAATAATAAAAGATATTTTTAGGCTCAAATAATAAAAATGTAAGAGCCGTGGCCATGTGGACAGAGCGTTGGACAAGCGTATTTGTAGTTCTTTTCTAAACTAACACTGTAAAAAAAAATTCATGTGGCTTAGAAATATCACCAAAATAAACTTATAATAATCGTATAAAATTTGTACATTTTTTATACAAGTTTATGTAGTGGTAAAAAGGATTTACTTGACAACTATATATTTGTAAAAATACACAAATATTTTGGATAAATTATAATACAAATATTATAATAAAATGTTATTACAAATCTTTTATGTACTATTGTAATAATAAAATGTTAATTTTTAATTTTTCGGTACTTTTAATGTACTATGTCTTTTTTTGTTGTTTAGATTGTATCAGGTAAAAACAGTATTTTTATGTAGAGTTTGTATCTAATATTTCCTACCTCTCAAAAATCAATTTAATTTTCAAAAATGAAAACAATAATAAGAATTACAGTTATTGCAAAATGAAATAGACAGGATGGTGAAGTTTATTCCACTTGTAGAATTAATTGGGTTTTATTTTGTTGACTTATCCATATTTGAAACTACAAAATTTTTTCTCTCTGGCACTTTGTTGTTATGCTCTCCATAAGAGAAAGGGTGATCTAGGTGTAGTCGGGGAGTCTACCTGCAGGATTAGCTGGCATTACATTCTTAATCCTTCTGTCCACGTCCTCACACACAGAGAGGAGAGAGAGAGAGGAGAGAGAGAAAGAGAGAAAGAGAGAGAGAGAGAGCGAGAAAGAGAGAGAGATAGAGAGAGAGAGAGAGAGAGAGAGAGAGAGAGAGAGAGAGAGAGAGAGAGAGAGAGAGAGAGAGAGAGAGAGAGAGAGAGAGAGAGAGAGAGAGAGAGAGAGAGAGAGAGAGAGAGAGAGAGAGAGAGAGAGAGAGAGAGAGAGAGGGGGGGGGGGGGGGGGGGGGATATGCAAATGACAGCGATATGCTTGCACCAACACTGATAACACACATATAACATTTGTGAAGCAGACACAAATAAGATTTTACCAAACAGACAATTATGCATTCCTCTGTTCCCATGTAAATGCAGGTCATGAACCGTATTCATGATATTTCAGGGACATGTATGATCCAATACAATTCCACACACTCACAAGGAATAGATTTTGTCTGACAGTATGATTTCCTCTGTATTATAAAGTACAACAACTGATGGCTCTTTTTCAGTAGTGTACTAAAAAATGAGCTCTGTGATATCACTGAATGGCAAATACACACATGTTGGGTTTGGGCCATGTTAATTTTATACTTTACAAACTGTTTATTGTATCCCCTTACTCTTACTCTAACCAGAAAATACATCAATGTTATATTCTCACAAAAGTTTCCTTTATTGTGTAGAATGTGTAGAATGATTTTATGAATGAAAAAGTATATTACAGGCAGATTCACATCTAGTTTGATTTTGCGCATACCCTCGGACCATAAAATGTCTCCACATGGGAAAAAATTGTATTTGTTCATGAAACACTTAACTCTATTACTTCAATGATCAAATTGCAATAAGTTTTGAAGAACTACTGATTTCTAAAAAAAAGGCATTAGAAACACTAAAGGAATGGGATTTATATATTAAAAGCTTTGACTTTCATGGCCATTTACCGCTCACTATCTTTCAAAATGGTCCATATTTTCAAAAAGACCTATTTAAGTTCAGTGCTTTTTGCCGCATTGTCAAGCAACGAGCACAGTTCTGAGATCAGCCTTCACAACCACTTCAAATCAAAGCCGGAGAGCTGCACTCCGGCACGGAACTAGCGGGGAGTGGCACTGGCTAAATTCAATGTCTTGCAGAGCCGGACCGCACTTCCTCTGGTTACGACAGCACTTACCAGCGGGGCTGCTCATAGAAAACCACTGCAGTGCACACACTGACCGAGCCGACTTGGAAAAACCTAGCAGAGGTAGATGGTGTGTGTGTGGTGAGTAATTTCGACAGCGGGTGCTGGGACGCCTCAATAGCGGAGGAAATGGGGGGGCACGGACTTTCTTCCAGAGAAAGCCATTGGCTCAAGCCCTGTGCTTCTACCCATTGATCTGTTTGAAATTCAAAGCCCTGTCATTGACAAATCCTCAGCTCTGGCTGGGTGAGACGGTGCACCAGGCCCACACATGGGCTCCAGAGAGAACAAAACATAGAAAAGAAGTCGTTCCCTTCCCCCAGTGCAGCACTTTAGGTACGGAAAGCGTTCTTTTTTGTGTTGATATTCGATAAGCCAGTGGACCATCTGTGTCCACACCTGCCAGGTTTAAGAAAAGTGTGGCGGAGAGAGAGCGTATCACAGATCGGCAGGAAACCTTACTTCCTCCTGGATTCTATGAACTCTTAAATGTTGTTTATTGAATGCGATGTGAAGGCATATGACTGGTGCTTAGTTCCGTGTGAATAAACCTGCAAACACACCTGTTAATACATAGTGCCAATATGTATGCTGGTATATGCAGGGGCAGGTGTATTGGCGTGCGCTGCTGAGAGAATTGGCATTGAATGGAACGGATGGCAGATCAATACCAATCTGGAGACAGCGCGAAGAATGCTAAAAGCACGCTGCTGCTGCTGATGGCACAGGGCCAAGAGCGGCCCAGTGTTACTTCTGTGCAATCCGTGCGCTCGATGAGACTGATAGATGCAAATAAAACACAAAATATAAAGGAAAGAAAAGTTTTAGGATTGTTGAATGACATTACCAAAATATTTTTTTCCTAAATGTACATATAATTGTTAATGGAATGAAATATACCAGATGTGATTCTGCCAGGACACATCAGGGACTGACTTCATACATACAGACATTATGACTAGTTTTGTTTAAAATAATAGAAAAATTGTAAATTAGTTTCTTCTAAGAATAGGTGTCTTATTGTTTATTTACAACTTCCACCTGGCTTGATATTCTTATAAAATTTTTTTATTGTGATAGGATTTTTTGGGGGGCAAACTTTCATTAAACAATAAAACTTTCTTTTCAGAACACAAATTAACATACTATATTTTAGAAAACTGAGACATTTTTATAATATTCACCTTTGTGTTTCACAGAAAAAAAGAGTCATATATGTTCTGAATGATATGTGGGACATGAAGAACATTAAAATAAGACACTTTGTAGAATGTTGTTAACTGGTACCAATTCACTTACATTAGTTTTGTGTCCATAATATGAAGCTAATGAGAGAACATCATCAGGTTAGAATTAGTCTATGTATATGTATTAATTTCATCCTAACGTAAAGAATGGTGATTGTTTATTCATCCTGATGTCATTCAGAACATACATGAAGGAAGATATTTTGAGATGTATTGTGTCCATACAATGAAAGCCTATTGGGCCTGTTTTTTTTAATACTTTCCTGTTCTACAAAAGCAAGAAAGTCATCCAGGTTTCAAACAGGTGAACATGTTAAGTGCCTAAAAGTAGCCAAAAGTCACTATCTTTATACAGCTTTAAAAATGAAAGTGCACAAATTTAAGAATATACAATAATGATGCAGTAATACAAGAGTGTGTATGCGTGTGTGTGAAAGCCAGATGCGCTCCGTGTTGAAAGGTGGTGTCACCGGGTGATCAAGAATGATGGATGAAAATGCCACACAGCCCCCTCATCTCCAAGCATCTTTGCCCATTTAACTGACTGCCATACCTCGGAGCCAAACACGCACACAGATGCAGGGGGCTGGATTTCATGCTGTTATCGTCCCCAAGGCAAGGTCACATTGCCATCGCCTCTCTCCCTGTCATTATTTTCTACTTGGATAATAACTCAATATACAATTTCACAGATCTCCCTTCAATGGCATCTGTCCACCAAACACACACAGACTGTATCGGTGTGAACATCTTAGATCCAAACAGGTTAATTCAAAAATAAAAAACATCTAGACACAAAGCATGTGAATATTAATACATTAAAAAATAGTTAGTAGAATGTGAAATCTCTTTCCCTGAATCCTCAGCCAATTCGTACACACTTAGTATACATATTAACTTTTTGCAAGTTAGACTCCGCTCAATCTTACGCCACATGCCGACAGCCGACCTCGAAATCGAAGTCAAAATAAAAAGTCAGGTGTGTAAGAAGAGGGTGAACAAGCGCTGGCGGTAATCCACCCCCACACACTCCTCTCACCCCGTCAACAGGAGACAGGGTGGGAACAGATCCGACCGAGCGTCATTTTCACCTGTGCTTGCGTTGAGGTGTGTATTCTCGAGTTTGGGTTCAGGTGAGCTTCTGCCTTTCGTCGCATTTGCTCAAGCCTGGGTGAAAAGACGCACCGCTGACAGCTGGTCGCAGAGAGCAATCTTTAGGTCGATGTGCGCTGACAGTCGAGCTGTCAGGAGCGTTACAAATGCCTGGAGGCTTTCCTGTATTAAACACTGAGAGAAGCTCAACCGCACTGACCAGCCCCAGCTACCTGCACAAAATGGCTTAATGAGTACTGGCCGCGGGGCTTTGTTTCTCGGAGCTAGGGGACTCTGTGGTTTTGTGGCCCGTAGAGACTCCATATATCTGGAACATGATGAGTTTAATGGATGACCATGAGCAATCGGTGTACCCAGATTAAATCATCGAGGGAGAGCAGGACAGAGATTAGGTGAAGGAGAGAGAAGGTTCATGGGAGACGGGGAGGTGTGGAAACGGTGGTTTGCAAACTCACGTAGCTGCTCCACATGCGATTGCAGTGCTCCGGTGAGCAGCCAATGAAGTGATGCGTGAAACTAGCCATCCTGCCAACAGGATAACGAACACGCAGGCTTTCTCAATGCATTAATAGCTATAAGAAGTGTGTGTATTAACATGTATGCATTTGGCAGATTCTTTTATTCAAAGCAACAATGGCTTTAAAAGGAATCATTGTTTTCATTTTGGTAAAAATATTTTGAAAGAAAGAAAGAAAGAAAGAAAGAAAAAAAAAAGAAAGAAAGAAATGTATTTATCTGCCAAATGAATAAAATAAAAGTAAATGTTAAATCTCTGTCTCTCTCAGGCCTCAGCATCTTAATTTTCTCTCATTCATTTGACTACAACAGCATCTGATTACAACAGAACAATACAGTTTATAGATAAGGACCATGTCCGCTGTGTGGCCTAGTGTGTGTGTGTGTGTGTGTGTGTGCGTGCATGCGTGCGTGCGTGCGTGTCACAAAGGGATATTGAGTTTAACAAAGCTAATTATTCAACTGTACAGTCACCTCACTTCACTGTGAATTTCACATATGACTCAAATGCATATTTAAAATCTGTCATTATGTGGGCAGAGGGAGAGTTTCATCTGTTATGTTCAGATGGGATCCATGTATACCGCTATAAACTTCAAATTTTAAGTGTTCGAGGCTAATCACGCACATTGTTATTGTGACTAAGCTCAGTAAGTGTGTGTTGACAGATTCTTGTCTGCTGTGGGAGAAAGGCGTGTCTGTAATAAATGTGTGCCCATTTGTCAGTGTGTCAGTGCTTATCAGAATCTAAGTGTGGGTTTGTACTAACACACTGCAAACAGATCGGCTTCACGACACGGCTTTCTAAAAAAAGAATCCAGAGAGGAAGAAGTGAAATAAAATACAAGAAAGTGATATTTAAAGCAAGAAATTAGAAAAGATTAAACAAAATAGAAGAAGACATTAGAAAAATAACAGACGAGGCAAATAAGATAAGAGATAAGAGAGGATAAACGATCAAATCAGCAATAAGGCCGAGAAAAGGTAATAAACTAAAAAAAGAGAAAAGATGAGACAGAATAAGATGAGAAATTATCATGAGTCAAATTGCAAAAACTGAAAATACTAAACTAGAGAAGAGATGAGACAAAATGAGACGAGAAGAGAAACTGAGATTTGACAAGTGATGACAATAGAAACTCAGCAATAGGAGAGATAAGACAAAGTCAGAGATGAGAGGAAAAACTAACTGAGAAAAGATAAGAGAAAATACGAAGAGAGAGAAGCAACTCAAATAAAAGAAAAGATAAAACAAAATGAGCGATGAGACTAAATCAGACGAGAGGAGAAACTAAACAAGAGAAGAGAGAACAGGAGATTAACTAAAAGAATTATGACAGATATTAGATGACAGAGAGAATAAACAAGAAAAGAGATTAGACAAAATGAGATTAGAGGAGAAACTAAACGAGAAGAAATTAGACAATTATAAGATGACAGAAAAAACAGGCAAAATCGGATGAGATGAGACGTGAATGAGATAAGAAACGAAACAATAAAAGAGATGAGACAACCGGAAACGAGTGAATGTATTAAATAAGAGAAGAGATGTGACAAAATAAGATGACCAAGTTGAACAAAAGAAGAAATGAGACAAAATGCAAAGAGAGATGAAACTTAATAAGAGAACAGAAAAAATCAACGATAGGAGATAAGACATAACGAGATGAAAGAACAAAGGAAAGCGATTAGACGAGACCAAACCAAACCGTGACTAGAGTAGAGCAGTCAAAAAAGGCAAAAAATATAATGTCTACACCTCAGATGTGTCCAGCTGCCAGAAAACTCTCACACACAGATACACACACTTGAATTACTGCGTGTACATGTGACACACACATAGATCGCCCTCTCTCTGCCTTTCACTCTGGTTCTCTTTTTCTCCCTTTGATGCAATGAAGCTTAGATGTCTGAATTACAACACAGCTTGTCCTCCGTCCACCCCGACACCTCCAGAGAGACACAGCAGGCTGGATTCAATCTCCAACTGACCTTCATTCTGAAGGACACAGAACCACAAATGTTCACATCATCCCTGAAAAAACAAATGCTTTCAGTGCGAATGAGGACGTGCCGTCCTCCCGGATCAGGCTAAACCTCCTCACTAAAAACAACTCCACTCAGACTGAACAGAGGACAAGTTACGGTAATAGAAAGTGCTGAAAAATGACCAATCGTGTCAAGAGGTCAGGGATTGAAAAAGTGAGACAGCAAAACAGTGTGGGCCACGAGGAGAGCCGGCTACAGAGGATGTGATTAAGTTGTAAATTCTGTCTGTGTAAAGGTCAATCATTGAGCTAACAGACGACAGTTAACAGCAAGAGAGGAGTAAAGAACTAGAAAGAGTAAAAACAGAAAGGGTATGGAGGAGAGAGAGAAAGAAGACGTGTGGGCTTCACAAGACTGAGATGGAAATCAAGCAGCACCCACATTACACAGAGCTTTACAACCATCTGCTCACACACATGGTTATTAACCTACCAATGACAGACACACACACACACGCACGCACGCACGCACCCACGCACACATACACACACGCACGCACGCACACACACACACACACTCGCACACACGCACACTCGCACACGCACACTCGCACACACACACACACACACACACACACACACACACACACACACACACACACACACACACACACACACACACACACACACACACACACACATGCATCTTCCTCACGAGCTCTAGTCGCAGAGCCCACGGGGGACATTATCACACTGGCCCCATTAGGAATGCACACAACTACACACTTTTTATAATGGACTACTTGGCGACTGTCTGTAAGATAGTTGACTAGTCTATTTTAGGAAGGCCTTGACTACTAATGTTGACTTCACACAGGTCGAGTTTATGCATTTAAGACAGTACCAGACCGAATGAGACCGAACACTGACGTTGGCAGGCACGTTTTTAAAAGTTGCACTCATGGGGGGAGAAAAATAAGCAAAGATAGCAAAATAATGGGAAAAATGACTGCAATTGTACAACACAATTGGAAAAATAAGATCAGTGTAAAATAATAAAAACATTATCACATCATATGTTCGTTTTATTGATAAGTTTTGTATCAAAGTTTTTTTCTCCATTAAACTACAGTTTAACAAAGAAAGATTAAAAAATGGTGTGATAAACCTGTAACCAAGCACATCAACTCATTTGACCTTGTGGATCAGCAGTTTGAGTCATAGACATACCAGGAGGACGCACACATTTGGGCTTATTGTTGCGCTTCCGTATCAGCTCTCAGTTTCACTTTCAGTGCGAACAATAGTGTGATTAATGGACAAATTCTAACATTTGAATCAATGGGAGACAACCAAGGAGGCTCCACAAGGTACAGTTTTTTTTGGAGTTTAATTGTAAATACTTTATTTAATGGAGTGGAACCTATGAACATGATAAAATACCAAAAAGTAATTTCAACAACCCATTTTCAGTGTAGCTTATAGGTGCTCCTCGTAAAGAAAAATAACATAAAAGCAAAAAACAAACATATTATAGATTTAACTTTTTCTTAGTCCTGCCAAACTGACTATAGTAAATGTCTAACATGTAAACTGAAAGCAGAGCGACTCAAACACATCCACAAAGTACATCCACTCTGTCAAACTTTGATGTTTGCTCTAGGGTTAATCGCACACAGTCTCACCCGCCTGTACGGCTGGTGCCAGGTAAGGGTGCATGCTGTACCCTTAGCTTCCAGCAGGAGGGGCTGGTGTCTATATAACAGAGAGAACAGGCCGTGGCATCGGAGGGGGTGTCAAACAGAGCAAGAAACCGGAGGAGGGAAAATGACGGGGTATATCTTTTTCTGTAACATTCTTCAATTTTTCTGATGGGTTTGGTGGGGGGCAACGTTTTAAAGGCTCAGACGAGCCTGGCGGTCTCACTGCCGCTGAGCATACAGCTGACTGCAGGGGTCTTGTTCGCTGTCTCCTCTCCTTTTTTTTTCTCCTACACAAGCCTCCCAGCATGCCCCGCACACATGCAAGGCCTCGGGCTGATAACGCTTCAAGAATGACCGCGCTGACACGCACGCACAAGACAACATACACTTCACGTCAGGTGGACATGCAACGTGCATGCTACACGTGCATGAATAAATAAAAATACACACATCTGTGTGGCATGCAGCGAGGAATCAAATACTTTGCGGACAGAAGCGTGGCTATCAATCTGAGGTGGTGGAAACCATGGAGCAGCAGATTGCATTTACACTCCAGACCTTGTAAATGAAAAATCTTCACCTATTGTAACAATAATAGAATTTGTTCTTTACCTTTCCTCTGAACTAATGAGATGATAATGAGAGCCCAGGGCAGCAGGGTTAATAGAATCCATATTTTCAATTAAAATCTTTCTCGCTCCATTCCTGATGTAGGGTGTAACACTGTCATCGCCGCCCCAAACAGGCCCCACCTCAACAAGGTAAACAGACCCAATTAACTTTCCCAATTCCTTTATTATTCCTTCACTGTCACAGTTAGTTGTGTCTGATCAAATGGGCCGTCAACAAACGTACAGACTCAGGGCCCACTAAACTCTGCTTCATGTTTTCCACTGAGGCCGACTGTAAACGTTGGTGACAGTAGTCTTAAATCCCCCTTAGGGTGAACAACCTTTACCTTAAAATAACTCTTAAACGTTAAAATAAAATATTTAAACATTCAAATATCTGTAATGTCTTTACATAGCTTGACTTTGACTCTACAACACAGTTTTAATAAGGATATGGAGCTCCGCCTCCATTCAATCACACTAGTCAAATCACCTTTATTTATATAGCGCTTTAAACAAAATACATTGTGTCAAAGCAGCTGAACAACATTGGTTAGTAATACAGTATGTCCATAATGCAAAATGATAGGTAAAGGCAGTTCATCATTGAATTCGGTGATGTCATCTCTGTTCAGTTTAAATAGTGTCTGTGTATTCACTTTCAATTCAGTGATGTCATCTCTAATCGATTAAAATAGTATCTGTGTCTTCATTTTTAATCAAGTCTAAGATAACACTGTTAATGAAGTGACCCCAACGAAGCAAGCTAGAGGCGACAGTGGCAAGGAACCAAAACTCCGTCGGTGACAGTTCAAGATGCTACAACAACTTAAAGTGAAACTAAGAGCTTACACAACAGTGCAGCTCACATTTCAGACAGAATCTACACACTTTTCTTTGCATATGTGTTTCTCAAACTTCTGATCTAGAGGAATATATTGGTTGATTGGTTGGTTACAGGTTTATGACGTCATTAACCCGGACTGTTTCAAAACGCATCATTTAAAACTTTTTTTTGTTACACTTCACTTTTACTTAAGACAATACACTCTGCAATGGTTTAAAATGATACTCTGCCCATTGGTTGGCATAAAGCATATTAAACCATATAAACGACATGTTAAACTTTTCACTGCCATCTTGAAATTGATTAACATCAGCAATCATACTGAGCTTAATGTAGTCCAACTAATTTAGGATCTTACCCCGGAGTTAAGCATTGCTTTGTTACTTTTTGTAGCAATGCCATGCAAACACTCAAACACGCAATTTGACAGATGGTTCTATTCAAGACAAGTTTTATCAGTTTGTGATCCCTGGGCCATTGCTAGTGTCACGATCTACCACAGAAACCCGCTGTATACAGTTACCAAAACGCATCCACCATCAGGTTTGTTATTATCAACTTCTCACATTTATTCTTTCTCACGCTATTCTTCACCTCGCTGACGCGTCAGGCCTGTTTACACTGATCTCTGCAGAGACACTCACATATGGTGCCCAAATTAAAACAACCTAAAGTAATGCCATCTTTAGCATACATGTTAATGAAGAAATAAGGAAAATGTGTTTGAGCTTGTACACTCCAAAGAGGGTGAACTACACAAAACAAAACAGCAAGGTTCAGAATACACACACACATGTGATAATTGTCACACGCTCACGGTTTCACACAAAGATCGAGATAATGACTGAGGACACTTCACATCTAAACTGTCACCATGGGAACTTGCCATCATCCGAATACTAAGTCAGACAAATGATGGCGCGTCACACAATCAACCAATTTTCCACAATGTCCTCCACACATTCCTCATCTCGCCAACCATCTCACAGACAATAAAGATGCTTAACCAAAACATCCGTGAACTGATGTCTGCCTTTCATCCAAATCCATCAAAACCATTAATAAAAAACAACACATACACCAGTAATTCCTCAATTTATCCCTTTTCCCTTAAGACATGACAACGGTCCTCAAACACTCATCATCACCACAACATTCCTGCAACAAAGCGCTCAGTTTCTTCCTGTGATGGAATGCAAATTTGATCAAAATTGCCAATTTAGGCAGTTTACTCTGGGAGGTAAATTAGGCTAAACTGCAGGCTTGTAAATATTGAAGCGCGCACATGCATGAATAAATAAATGAGAGGGTGGAAGCGTATCAACACATCCATTTGCCGCTGCCACCCAAGTGTCACTCATCTCATTCACCGTCAAACCACATCAATCTGAAGTGCCACGCGCTTCCACTTATAAACCCGGCGTTAAAAAGACGTTTCCCAGACATCAGCATCTGAGAACACATCTGAGCTTTCCAAACACGTTCACTCTCTTATCTGTGATGCCTTGACTCCATAGCACACATGATGAGGTTATCTACGGTGAGCTTGAAAGTAGTTTCCCTGTAACCTCGGCGCAAATATAACACAAATATCCATTCTGGTTCTGTTCTGCAGTGCTCCATCTCTTACCGGTCTCTTGAGAGAGAGCTTTAGCTCGGCTGCTGGTGTTGCCTGAGTGATGCATCGCTCCTAGCGCGTGTCTTCCCCTCTGTCTCTCCTCCTCTCCACTCTTGTTCGAGCGGTCGCCCGGCGGTCTCTCTCCGGCAGGGGTGAAGGGGGCAGACTGTGCTTCAGAACCCAAAGATCAGCCCTCTCAGTCTCTGAACGCCCCTCTCTCGCACAACTTTACGCGCATGTGGCACACAGGGACAACGTCCTACTCCACGAACCGGCACGCTGGAGGTCTTAAGGTAAGCGGAGAAGATTCAGATGAGTTGATGAGGAAAGGAATCAGATGGGGAGTGGAATTCTCTCAGCATCTCGGTAAGCGCGGAGAGAAAGCAAAGGGCTGTTTCATCCTACATCTGCACATGACTGTAGCTCCGCACAGACTCTGAGCTCTAAGAATTATACAGCATCGATGCGGAGTGAGCGAGAGAGAGAGAGCGGGGGAGCAAGGAGGAGAGGCTAAGAGAGAAAGAGAGAGAGAATGAGGAGGGGGTGAGTGAGAATAAGGGGGTGTGCGGGGCTTGATGGCCAAATCGACGGAATGTGACAAAGCATGTTCATCAAAGAGAGACGAAAGAGGAAGGAGGAGACAGCTTGCGCTTGTTCTTCAGTCTAGTCGAGACGGGAACGTGTCAAGCCATGGGTACACACTATACACCCTTTAAAAATCACAGACAGACAGATTTGCACTTCTCCACACGCACAAGAGTCTCCCCTCGGAGACAAGGGCTTTCAGCGTCAAAGATACTGACAGGCTGACACAACACAATGCACTAAAAAGCAGCGGCGTGCGGCTAAAAATACATAACCTTGTGCCGCCACGCTTTCATGCAAACAACACAGGATATGTGAATATTAGATTGGGGATCCGGCGGCCGCACGGGTCTGGAGCGCAGAAACATGATCTGATACTGAGCCGGAGAGCTGTAATACACAATCCAGAGAGACGGGCTCTGTGAACGGCACACACAAACACTTCTCGCTGAACACGCACTCGAAATTACAGCCGAGCTAAACCCAAACCGCTGGCTCTCTGATGGGTTTTATTTGCATTGATAGTCAGCGCAAACAGTTGTGTGTGTAATGTATAAATAATGAAAAGTGCTGTTGGGAAAGTCTACGTTTTCAGCTGTGGTATTATGATGCCATTCAAATACCGAGTCGGAATAAAGGAAATATCGAAAGCTTAATTCGGCATGAATTGGCGTTCGCAAACAATTTTTCTTTCTGAATGTGATGGGTTTCAGAGTAGCAAGGAACCGCAAGTGGGCCAGATTTTGTACATGCATTGGGAATGATCTGAACTGTGAAAAGTAAGCATCCGATAAAAAACAAAAGCCGTGTGTGTTTGCAGTCAGTTGTGTTTCCTGCGCTCCTCAACCAAACACAAGAGACTTGAGGCTGGGTGAAGGTCAAGTTCACCCGCCATAGCATCTTCTTTTCTCGATGGGTATGTATTTTTTCTTTAAATGATCATTATGTATAGTCATTGTTGTGGTTTTTATCCTGTTAATGGTCACTTTGGATGACTGCATTTAGTCAAGTTCGTCCAAAAATAAAAACTGTGTGATCGTTTAAATCACTTAAATGACCTTCTATCTTCTGCATAACACAAAAGGAGGTAGTTTAAAGAACGTTACAGAAAGCCATTGGTCATCACTGACAAGTGTTTGGTATCGTGTCCATACACCAGTCGTGAATGGGTACCAGCGTTGTCTGGTTACAAACATTCTTTAAAATGACTTCTTTTGTGTTCTGCAAAAGAAAGAAGGTCATACAGACTGAAATAACATGAGGGTGAGTAAATGATGACAGAATTTTCATTTTTGAGTGAACCCACTTCAATAAATATTTGATTTTGGTGTGCATTCCTTCTGGCCAAGGTGAAGTCGGCAGAAAAAATGTTGCGGGGGCAATCCATTTTAATGAAAAATTACAAAGACAAACATTTTTGAATAAGGTGCAATGATGAATTATGCACAATGAGACTGAGAATGTGTACTTAAGAAAATGGGGTCAGTTGAAAATTAATGTTGACTTAAAACTGACCACCTCAAAGGTCACACTGTGAATTTGAGATACGCTTGAGCATTAAATAACTACTCAAATCATGGGAAATGTAAAACAGAATGGCAATGGTACTTCCTGCTCTATCCAACAGAGGGCAGGGTTACAGATGAGCTTCCGTCTGATGTCATCCATTCCTTTCCAATGCATTTCATCTCATCTCTCTTCCTGTCCCTGAATCACCCAAACACAAATACCCATGCAGAAGTGGCTATATATGCGCCGCCTCTATATTTAGAACCGTTTGACCCTTCCAGATTGGACAAAAAGCTAATCTACTCGAATGACTCTCTCTCCCGCCCTCCTTGGACTCACAGTGCCGAAGGGAGGGACTGAATCTTGTACATATAATAAGCAATCTGGCCACACACAAACATACAGCCATAAACAGTGAAGGCTCTAATGAAAAGAGGAGTTTTGGACGACCACACCGCTGAAAGTGGCGACAGCTGGATGTCTGGACCATTCATCTCCGCTCTGCCCGTATCACACTCCCCTTCACATTGTGTTAGTAATTAGAGGGGACTTATTATACAGATACAGTGTTTTATCAGCTCTTCATTAGTATCAATGCCATTGATGTTAAGTGTTGTGAAGAATGAATCCTGGAACAAATTAAAACTGGTAAAATATTAAAATGGTCAAAGAATAGGATTGATTCAATGCCAGGCTGACCATGAGTATTAAAGTGAAAGCAATTACATTTATACATTTGGCAGATGCTTTGTTTCACAGGATCTCGAAGCGCCCAAACAGATGAAAATGATGTAATGAATAACAGTTTTTTGTTACTTGGTTTGGTTTAACACAGAAAGAGATAGCAACTGAGATTTAAGGGCACCATTAGAAGTATAATGGACCACCATTAGAAAAATAAGGTTGTGACGGAAAATAAAATATTGTAAAGAATTTTGCAAAACAAACATTTCTGGGGCGCATTTGACTTCCATTGTGGTAGTGGTGGCTAAGATACTGACATCCTTAAAGTATCTTTTAAAACAGGTTTGAGGATAAGGGATTGTCCCTTTAATGCATACATTTTTCATCTTGTGTGGTCCTTGGAAAGGCAACCCCTGACCCAGCAAGTGTAGTGAGCACCAGTTGAGCCACAGAAAGGCACCGAATATGCTGATCTCAAAATAAGAGCACTTTGAGTCTTTCCTGACCAATGATGCTGTGCAGGGACTGGGGTGCAGAGAAGCAGACATGGACGACGCTCGCGTCCAGTATGGAGCTCTGTAATCAATGCAGACAGAGCCTTCCTGCAGTATTAAAGGAACTTATTCAGCCTAAAGGCTTCCAACCCGCTGAGCTGAAAAAGAGCACAGCACTTACACCTCTCAGCTTAAATATACTGAGAGCTTGCAACACTCAAACACACACACGCATTGAACCGGCCTGACGGCTCCATCGACCACCCCATCCATCATTTCAAACAGCTGTGGATTCACACGCGTGTACACATGCATGCTTACAGCACACTTAACTTTGTTTCTGAAGTGCTTTGAGAAGCATTACTGACCTGTGATTACCTATATATCACTACTTGTAGTCGACAGTCCATAGTGTCAGCAAACTCCGCTAATCACCCACATGAACATACATTTTTATGGTAAACTTATTTTTATCCTTAGTGTAAATGGGCCTTAAATGAAAAAAGAACTCAAATTGACGAGCATCTACACCAAAAAATGCAGGACAAGATAAGGTCAAACAATAAAGGGTGGAACAGTTCTCACAATTCTGTGAGTTCTAATGACACCCTGTTTACATCACACCCATGCCTTCACTGTTCCTTCATATCTCTCTTTATCTCTGGCTCGCTCTTCCCTTTCGCCCAGGGTGCGAGGAAGTGAATGTGAATGAGCTAAAAGAGGTATGGGATGGGCAGTGAAGGGACCCGTGGGTTGAACACAGCCATTTGTCTTCCCGTGAAGGCTTAAGAAAAAACTAGTTAACCTTTCCTGGGAAGCCCCAGGGGAGCCGACCGCCGACGGGAAAAAAAGCCAGAAAAAGTATCAACCAAGAAAAATATCCTGGGGAAAATAGATGGCCGATGCTCCGAGACCTGTGTACCTCGCAAAATGCTTCGCTAGGCACTTTTGACATCTGGGTCGCCTCTACTCATGAACAAGGACAGAAAGAAGAATGGTAGCTGTTGCCCTACATGTACTTATGTAGAGATTACAGAAATCTGCTTAGAAACTATGAATGCATCAATCTTATGTATACTTGTATTAATGGAATTTATAATGTCAACGCAATTCTGATGGGAAGCAAAGTTTGATAGCTATGCAATAGATAGCTGTAGTTACTCAACAAGCCGGCCCCACTGCCTGTCACTCAAGTCAGTGTCCTCATGGCAACAATGAAAGGCAGCCAATAAAATGTACACAGCACTGGAAAAATGGTCCTTAAGAATTAAGAGAATGACACAGCTATTAAGTCAAAATATTTAGTTATCGCTAATTCTATAGATTTTCACGTTTCCTCTACAGAAAATAACGAAATTGAGCTGTGTGGTATGGATAAGCTTGACATCCGGGCCTTTCTGCCATTCTGGTTCGGTAACACAGTCCAAGTGCACACACAGTATAACTCAGTTTGCTACAAGCGCAAACAGACCATGGCTTGCAGAGCCTTGGATGAGGTTGATGATGTCTTGCAGATAAAGCCATAGATTAACCGGCAGCCTTCTGTGATATCAGAGGTGGCAAAATCACAAGCAATTAATAGCGGATTCTTCAACGTGGAGCAGAAGTGTACGATGTGAGACCAGTGGGACAAACCAGCTGGATGGAGCTTCTACCCTTAACAAGGAGAGAAAGAGAGAGAGCCATATGGGGATCAATTCCTCTATGCAACTCTCTTTGGCTGCTGCTCACAACTCCCTTCTTTCAGATTCCATCTTCTTCTGTCTTCATCTCGTGGTTAAAGCTCTCCTCTATACACTTACAAATCTTCTGGGAGATAGAAGGCAAGGCAGGGCTTGGAGATGGAGATAGAACGAGCAAACAGAGTATAAAGAATGACAGTGGGGAAAGAGGGAGATGTACAAAAGGAAAGAAATGAATCGTTATGTACAGTTTGTGGAGGTGGATGGGGTCATTGTGGTCATGGTTGCGTCTTATAATGGTCTGGTTGGAGTAAGTGACTCTTAGAAAGTCTGGTTGCACACTTATGCCCACACAAAACATTACCGCTGATGTGATGCGACCCTAATATATTTATTATACTGCCCTGCTAAGGTAATAGGCAGTCACTTTGTTTTTTGGTTGAAAATGAGCTATTGGTATGTTTTGGACATTCAAGACAATCTTTAATATGAAGAATAGAGTGTTTTTGTTAAGATAATAATGGGTAGTAACTTTAAATAGAAGATTCCTAGAAGATAATTGCAAACAAAAATATTTTAAATAATATTCATCGATTAGTTAAAGTCCTTTGCCTTTGTAGGGCAGTATAGTTCTGAATGACTTTCATAATCATATGTTATCATATTTCTAGAGTTCTGAAGATTAAGGATGTACTATTTTATTTTTTTATTTTATATGATAACAAGCTGTTATATATTTTATGAATAATTGAGTTATAATTTTTTTATGAGGAACCAGTCGTGTGTGTGTGTGTGTGTGTGTGTGTGTGTGTGTGTGTGTGTGTGTGTGTGTGTGTGTGTGTGTGTGTGTGTGTGTGTGCACATGTCTGTGTTCACTTACTGTGTGCGCATTTAAATGGGTTAAATGCATAGTACAAACTCCAAGTATGGGACACGTATGTCACTTCACACTTTACCTATAATTATTACTACTTGACTAAAAAAATGCAAAGGGAAAGCCCTAACCCATCCCCAAACCTAACCATTAGTGTCAAGAAAACAAACTGCACTAAAAATTTGAAAAGATGTTGTAAAATTTACGAAGTAAGGATTTGTTGTAGGATTGTGATAATTTCTGTTTCCAGATCTTCTTATCTGAACTTGCAATTCCACTGGACAGAAAACATTTCTCACATCAAAAACATAAGTATTTTTGGGGGATGGCTAATTTGGGGCTAATTTGTCAATTTACATGCGTACGTGCAAGTGGATCTTTAGTGTTTCTTTTTTTTAGTAATCGTACAAGTTCTTGGAAGATCTGGTCTGACATACACATTTGGCAACAGTCTGGAAGTACTTTTTACCATCTTACATTAGTGACAAAACCACCCAAAGGTGAATCAACTTGACATTTCCTGTGCAATCCTGAAGACTCAAATTATAAATGATTACTATAAGATTACAGGTGTGAATCCAGCCCAGTTTCAAACACTGATTTATATGTACGTGCTCAAGAAGTTATTTCGATTATTTATTTACCTAAAGTAACGGATTGCAGCATTAAACAAATGTGGCATTCCCTTTACCAATACATCTTTGTTGGTGTAAGGCAACAGAAAGCAAGGAACAACTCAGGGTCATACACTAATAAGATACGAAAGAAGGACAAATTTCCTGTATAAGGACGACAGGGAAATTGACGATGAGACAAATGAAAGTTTAATTTTAGGAGAAAGTCTTGTCTGAGCGAGATAAGGACTCGCCTCCTCCATTGCACTTTCATTAACCTGTATCCCTCGTCTCCTTAACGCGGCTCTTAGGTGAAAGGAAAGTCACGCACACACATAAGCAAAAAGCATTTCGGCAGCCTGTCACCCACAGGCCCTTTCTGTAAGTGATTAATCACCTCATGCTAATGAGTTATTTACTAATGAGGGTGTGACATGAGAGGAGATGAGGAGAACACGACGGCCATGGTGACACTTAGTGTAGATTCAACCCAACTGTTCACCTGTGATTAAAAAAGAATCAAGCGTTCGGGTCATTAAACACATCAGGATACTCCTAAGAAACCTGATGCCACCACACGTCCACCAAACGCGCAGCTTGAACATCAACAAAGATTCTGCCCGTTGAGTTTTCGGCTTGAAATGTCAGTTTCACGTTAACGTCTTACTTTGTCAGCCCCTCGAGACGCAAAGGAAAGCCTGTCCGGTTTAGATGCACCACCGTCAATCAAAGCTGGCTCCGCCTTCAGCCAAAAGGAAGATCAGTCACTGGCTTTCAGCTACCTGACAGAGAAGCTCCCTCTATTTCAATCAAAGCGTTTAAGCAAAAAAGGCCTCTCATTCCTATGCCCACAATGGTTCTCACATAGGTACGAGGCAACAGGTCTAAATCAATCTTCTGCTGTCTATCTCTCCCACACGCTCCATACAAAAGCAGCCCATGCCGCTGAATGTGTGCTGTGACAAAGCTGTCGCATTCATCCGCGCGGCCTTTCAGCTCCGCTTTTGATCCCTCGTTCCTATGGAGCGGTTTGTATCCAGTTCGGCTTTTATATAAGGTTCAATTTTGCCATTAGATGGATAGATTGACCTCTGAATGTGGGTGTTTGAATTGGCGTGTATGAAAGTGAGGCCGCTGTGCATGAACTGACAGGATTCAGATGTTTAAGATTTTGAAGCGGTTTAGTGTCTAATTATATACAAAGAAAGAAAGCTTACGTATGAGTTGTTTTTGTGTAAAGACTTAAACGGTAAAGTAAAACACGATTCATAAAAAATAACTGTATTAAGCTAGTAAATTAAAAGAAGATAAAGTAATACCAATTTTAAGATAACATAAAAAGATTTAACCATTATGCAGTGATATTTATAAGCAAGTAATTTGTAGTTGGAAGTTAAAAGTAAAATTTATAGTTCATCCAAAAAGGAAAATTTTAACAAGTTTCACATTTTTGACTCCAAGAAAGAAATATTTAAAAATGTCGGTACTGAACAGTGACAGCAGACTCAGAACTGATACACCCCCACACACAATATGTCACACACTGCACTTTAACCCCAAGTTTAACACTGGACAATATTACACACTGCACTTTAAACAACAGTCTACCTCATCCATGCACAACTTGTTTACACTGTTACATTGTTTACATTATGCAGAACGTGCACACTCTGTGTTTAGTGTTTAATGTTTTTCTCGTGCTAAATGTATGTATGTTGAATGTTTCGACTGTGTTGTCTATAGTACACTGTGTGTACTGACTATATGTATGTGCATATTGCACACTGTCTTATGTCTGTACTATATGTTACATGTTATATGTTACATGTACTGCGCTGTTTTTGGAGCAAGCTCCTAAGAATTTCACTCACCAGGGCACATGTGCCGTGGTGATGTGACAATAAAAGTGAATTGAATTGAGACGTTCACTTGCATTGGTTAAGTGTCCCACTGCTGTTCGGTGAACTTTTATTAAAATATCTTCTTTTGTGTTTAGTGGAAAAAGAAAGTAAAACAGATTTGAAAAGTGACCCTGCCTGTGAAAACAAGGCTTAAATTGGAAAATTTCTGAAAAAAAGAGCATTAAAGTTTGAATTTACTTATAAATTTCACTATGATTTCAATTTTTGAATTGTTTTTGCACAGTTAACATTGAAGATATCAACATCATATTCCCACAGAATGACCCTTACATTGCTTAGAATGATTTTGTGTATAAAAATTCAATCACATATTAACTTTAGCTGGGTTTTTACAGTGAGGGTCACAAATGATGAAAGATTTTTTATGTTTTCCTTTAAGAATGGATACAAGTACAAATCAAACTTCAGTTTGTGTACAAATGCATATATATTTGTATTCATGTGTATGTCACTGTTGAATGAAAGGTGTGTCAGGTGAGTGATTTTGGCAGTATGAGTGAGTCAGACATCAGAGGTCCTTTGGGGCACGGGGCCCGCAGGTGTCTGTCTCTGCCCATCAAAGAGACCTTAGCTGGGCCTGAGGCATGGTAAAAGAACAGCTGAATCTAATGGAAAGGTGCCAATTTTCAAACTCCCCAGAGCCTAAAGACCCAACCATAGGCACCTGGGACCTGTCAACCACCCCTGCTCTCCTCCAGATCAACATAAACAGACATCAGTGTATTGCAGACATAAGAATACGATTGTTTGTCAAGACAGATGTTATTGAATCAGAGTGTTGGAGAACAGGGGACTACCGGAGATCAGGTTCCTATTAATATAATAACCTGCCAGATTTGATCTTCACCAGTATCTCACTGCAAATCTGAGATATGTGTAAGCTCTATTGACAGGTCCAGAAGACATCTTTTCCGATGTTTGTGAAGCTGATTATGAATTCTACAGCCTTGCACTGACATGATTGTGCATACTAAAAAAAACACTTTGACTATCTCACCTCCTGCTGTGCATCAGCGCATTTCCTCCGCACATACAAGTACACGTCATCTCTAGGCTTTCTCATCCCTTTTAAATAACTTGTACTTTTTATACAGCAATCCCATGCCTGCACATACCTGACAACACACATATTTTTACATCAAAGCCTTGCCAACTGCTTGAGATTTATTAAAGTATCCTTTTAGCACAAAATCTCCAGCATTGTGCTGGTACATGTTAAGTTTCACATGCAAGGCTTGGTTGCCAGATGTAGCATTTATCCCTGCTTCTTAAAAAAGCCCCAGTAGAGACAAGAACAAAACAATGTTAAAGGCTCTCTTTTTGTTTACCCTGAATTTATCATAGGTGTGGAAACATGACAGACAATTTGAAAGGATTATGGTGTACAAGCTTACATCAAGGTCTTTATTAAAGCAATATGTCAGGAAAGACAGTGTGTTATCAGAGCTTGTTGCTTAGACTATTATTCATAAGTTTAAAGTCACTTGACAGAAAATGTCTAAAGTTAAAGGGATAGTTTATCCATCATTTATTTGCCCTTGTGTTGTTCCAAACCGATATAGGACACAAAAGAAGACTTTTTGAGAAAGGCATTAAGTAGTTTTAGTCTATAAAATGACAGACAATGAGGGACAATTTTGTTTGGCTACCAAGTAATTCAAGACGACTTAAAATGTTTTAAATCTTAAAACAGATTTGTAATGACATCAGGGTGAAAAATTATGAAAGAATTTTATTTTATGCAAATTATGCCAACAAATTTATTTTTGTCGTCAAAATAAATTCGTAAAGATTACTTATGCAATAAATAACAATCAGTCTCATCATAAGACTTTTCATATATAGCAACTTAATAATTTGTAAATTTGTATATTTAAAACACCTGTAGATTTCCAATAGCATTACAGTTGTGAGCAATACCCTACCTCAGATAGTTTAGCTTTTTTGAGTGATTTTGCACAATTTAATTTGCACAAGATATGCATTATCCAAATATAGAATTATTTTTAAAAAATCAATCATGATAATAGAAATAAAATAAAAATGAAATATATTAAAATGTCAATAACACTGAAATTTCTTAGCAACCATCACAATAAATTCTCTGCTATGTAAGCACAAGTGTGAAGTAGATAGAAAGAATCTCATCACATTAAAAAGAATTAATCTGACATGTGGTCAATTCAACATGGCTCATTCAATTTGATTTCAAACCAAGATTTATCCCCTATAGACACTGTAAAATAATAAAAGACTGTCGCTCTAACATTGAAGTAACACGCTTGAGTGACTATAATGGCCTTATTAACATTCTATAAATCACACACACGTTCATACACCTTCACTGAAAGTCATGTCAAATCTGCTCACAGACACGGCATTCGTGAAGTGAGCGATATAAAGTAGGACTCCTCTGATAACTTCCCTCTAGGGCTTGATGTGTGTGTCATCATGGGTGCTGAAGTGCATCATATCTCTATGCAGACAGGCCTATTACTGCCAACATATTTACACCTATGTGCCAGCACAGCATGTGGTAAACACTGAGTGATGAGTAGTGTGTTCATCAGTCAGTGCTGGGGTGATAATGAAATCTGAAGTATGAACAAACCCACTAATCAGAAATGTCAGCTATCAGCAGCTCCTCATCAGATCATGAACACACAAGGACATATTCTCTCCCTTAAATCATAACAAAACTAATGTTGTGTTTGTATTTACTGTATTATCTGTATTGTTCATTTAGCATTTGTAATTGCTGCATTAGAGTTTCATAATCATTTTCAAGTGACTAGCTGAATTGAATGTATTTTAGAATTGTTCTTGTTTTCTTTATTTGCATTAATAACAACATGCACTTCAGCTGGCAGAGCATCCGGAAATGTAAAATGATTTATGCTATCTAAGCCTGATTTAATCCTGTTCACCATCTTGATTAATAACATGTGTGCATTATAAACACAACATTTGCATATTCCCTTGCAAACACTTAGATTTACATTTCTGTTTAACTCATATAAATGAACATTTAGATTTTATATACATTTATATAACATTTCATAACATTTACTTTAACACGTTGAAATATGAATATTAAACATTTTTGCATTCAAAAATGGCTTTACCTGAAGAAACACAACCATACTTAAAGCCAGAAACATGTTGAATTGGTACAAATTTTAACATAATAAATATTAGTTTATTAATGTATGATTATAAATATTTTTTTTAATATTATAATTTAAATAACAGTGAAACATTTATTTAAACATTATTATTCAAATAAAATGTAAACACTTTTTTCCTCTTATCTTCTTTAATGTTATGTAAATAATAAAATATACTTATAATAATAAATTAATAAATTAATATTATTAAAAATTAATTTATTAAGTTTCTTTTCAGTATGAAAAGAAACTTAAGAAACTTCTATTTCAGTCTTTTCATGTTATTTCAGTTAAATACATTTTTGTATATAATCTTATGAAAATAATACACTTTTATTGTATAGTTTATCGTGTTAAAATATACATACATAGCCACAGGAAGTAACTCACTTACGTAAAATAAAATATTATCATGCGTATTTATTTGAAACAGATTTAAAAGTTTTTACTTTTCTTCTTCAAAGAGTAAGCATGATCCTATTTTATTTCATATATACATTTTTTTGTAATATTTAATTATTTATTATAAAATTTATTACTATTAACAAATATTATATAATTTTTTCCACTTCATAATATCAATACTGCATCACATTTAATAATTTAATTAAAATAGCTTAAATTGAAATAATATAATTTTTATAAAAAATATGGACCGGTGTTCATTCGGATGAGGGCTGACTGAAAGACAAGAGATTTACAAAAAATGTGATTTATTAATTTTTACCTAAGAAACATTTGCTATTTGTGATATGATGCATTATTTTAATTCAAAATTTATGATATGATGCAATTTCTTTATGACTAGTAGAAATGTAAAAATTATGTGATGGTTTTATACTTAAGCAAGAGAGAACGAGATAGACTATTAGAGAAGAGTTTAAGCTGGGCTATTAGGATGAATGTACTACACTAGACAGACAAGAGGAAGCACAGTGTGTTCGGAGATGGGGATAACTGAGGGATCTGAGCAGCGTCTGCAGTGGTCAGATAGACTCACAGTGGCTCACACTCATGGCACATGCCCAGATCCCCACTTCTCTCTCACAAAGCCACACTGGATGAAAACCTTCCCTCCCCTTTTCCTGCTGAACAAGATAAATTCAGTATTCTGCTTCTGGCCATGACAGGTTCCCAACACCCTCTTGCCGACACCGATTCCAACACCAACACACTAACCGTTCACAACCTGGCATTGGCCCCGGTATTCTTCCCGGAACGGGGCAGCACATTAACATAGCGATTGATTTCCCCCATGCCTCCTACATGCCTGCAAACATGGGTTGAAATCATTCATTAAATCTGCCTCTTTGGAAAACTGAATAGATTACATTGCTTATCTCAGCCGGATCAATAAACGTAAGCAATGGCTAGATTAATTGCTTTTGACAAGAAAAGGCAAAGCCACAATGTTTGTGTAGACGCCGAGGAGGAAGAAAACAGAAGGCACGGAGAGAGCTTTTGTAAATCTTTCTTCAAATACTTGGCCTTGGCTTTGGGTCAGTCTGTGCCGCTGAGGTGCAACTGCCAAACTATTTCAATAATCCTTTAATAATAAAAGATAAAGAGGGGATGGTAAGTCGGACAAAAATCTATTTCCTTCTTTTTAAAGTAAATGTGAGTGGTGCTTTTATGTGTAACATATCACAATGCAATGCACTTTTTTGCTTTAATTCGCCACACTGAATAATGGTTTCTTGGAATTACTAAATGTTATCATGTACTTGGTTTAACATGATTAAATTAACTATTTTTTACCATAACTTTTTCCAAATGTCAAGAGAAATTGTGTCAAAAAAATTAATTTAGGAATTTGGAACTGATGTACATGATTAAATATATACAACATTTATTTCAGTGCAGATGAATAATTCATAAAGCTTAGAGAAAGAAAGTTCCCACTTTTGCAGAATAAAATGTCACACAAAATAAAATATTTTGTGGAATGTTAAATCAAACAACACTAATCACACTTGACTTCCACACAGAACCATATAGACATGTTTCATTATTCATCCATATTTTTTATTTGTGTGACGGAAAACAAATCGATCACTTTTGCGAAATATCATTTTATGACCCTTCTCTATTTTTCTGCACTAAACTACAGTTCAATGGCATAGTTGCTATTTATATCTCATCAAAGAAACACATTATCAGAATACACAAGCTGTCAGTAAAGAAAGATCCATTTTGGGCACAGATGGCATCTGCCGTAATCTCGCTGAAATGTGTCTTTAAAGTTATAGCTTAGAACAGTAAAGCTCACCTCTCATCATTCACGTCTGTCCCCAACATCATGTGAAAAGCAACTTACACAGAATGAGGACAAACACTCAAACATTAAAATTCAAATGTAACAAAAGCCGGAAATAAACTCTGCCCGGGGACAAGAAAACATGAGAGAGCAGCGGTGAGTAAAAGTTTTAACCCTGTGGCATGCGTGGTGTGCCAGGGATCAGGACGCAGTAAAGAGAGTGACGAGAGAGAGAGAGAGAGAGAACACAAACAGAGGCAGGCAGTGAGTATCTCTCTCTCTCTCTCTCTCTCTCTCTCTCTCTCTCTCTCTCTCTCTCTCTCTCTCTCTCTCTCTCTCTCTCTCTCTCTCTCTCTCTCTCTCTCTCTCTCTCTCTCTCTCTCTCTCTCTCGGTGCGTGTATGGTGTTAAGATGGATAGCAGTATGCCACAGGGGCTCCTTACAGAGAGCTGTAAAAATAGCAACTAACTCTTCCTCACTTCTCCCACAATTCCCCACTCTGCTCCAACCCTATCATCTTCCCCTCTCATCCCTCTTTTATCTCACCTCTGCCCTCCTCCTCTTTATCTCTCTTAATCTTTGGTTTATTCTTGTTCTTTTGGAAACATGAGGCTCACTTTCCCCGCCTCGGCCGCAAGAACATTGTGTTTCCATTCCACTTATTAAAATAAAAATGCAATTCTTTGATGACCTGATTTAATGACCTGAACTGTATATTTGTCAACGTGTGACCAAATAGTCAGTCTGTGAAAACAATTCCACTAAAAAAAAACAGTGTGATTGATTCAAACAGTGAGTGAATCATTACTGTGATAAATCTAAGGTTGATTCATCGCAAAGAATGAGCTCATGCGAGTCTGGGCTGCACACTGTGTGATAAATGAACTGGTTCAAAAAAAGAACCCGATTCTGGGTTCCCAACCCTATTGAGGACAGGGCATGGCAGGGCAGGCTGGGACGCATTGCGTGGGAGAGCTGTCACCCCCTGCGCAGGTGTCTGGGACGGCAGAGCAGCAGGGATTGTGTGAGGAGAGCTGTGGAAGCAGAGGAGGAGAGATGGATGAGAGAAAGGAGGAGAGGCCTACAGTGATGCCTGCAGCACCGAGCAGGAGGTCAGTTATGAGATTGAAAGAATATGGATTTCATTGATCTATGTGTCATATGTTGCGGCTGATTGAGGTGATGACTGATGACTTTCTGACAGACAGACATAAAACAGTCAATAACAAACCACTGTGGTGTTTTATGCTGAATGAATACACCTGACCTGATTTGCCTCTTGCTTTCTCAGAAGTAAATGTTAAAAAATGGATTTTAGTAAGTTTTGAAAAACTATGTACAATATAAAAAGCATGTAGGTGTTCTAGTTACACATGAAACATTTTTGTGAAACCTATATTAATTCCCTTGTTACCAAATCATATGTAACAATTGGTGATATGTCATATGTGCATGGGTTTGATAAATTTACAAATTTAACTAATTTTACTATTTCAATAATCCTTTAATAATAAAAGATAAAGAGGGGATGGTAAGTCGGACAAAAATCTATTTCCTTCTTTCTAAAGTAAATGTGAGTGGTGCTTTTATGTGCAACATATCACAATGCAATGCACTTTTTTGCTTTAATTCGCCACACTGAATAATGGTTTCTTGGAATTACTAAAGGTTATAATGTACTTGGTTTAACATGATTAAATTAACTATTTTTCCCTTGTTACCAAATCATATGTAACAATTGGTGATATATCCTATGTGCATGGGTTTGATAATTTACAAAAAATTTTATGCAATTTAATAAACTTATTAAATAATTTTTTATATCAATATATTAATAAATAAATTGTTTTTTATTATCAATATATAAACCATTCAATTGATATTTGTATTATTTTGTGTTTTGTCATGAGTGCTGACATTTCAAGAAC